>CM061148.1:15598371-16090871 GCA_030710495.1 Labroides dimidiatus
TTCCATTCCCTTTGACTAAAATATATTACTGCTCTGGTTCTCAGTTGTTAGGTGTAAGTGTGACCTGTGGCAGGTCAGCCGTCTGGCCACATCACAAGGCAAACCCTCCTTAGGACACTCAGACCCTTTCCAGTGAGCCAGAGAACAACGAGGACATTCAGGGAGGAGGGGGGGACACACCTGCTGAATCAGGCGCTTCTACGACACAGAGTGTGATGGAAACTGATCTAGTAGTATCAGCCATGAAGCTATTAGTGCCCTGTACCAACACACTGCCGTCTATTAATACTGTAACCTGGTGCGCACACACACACACAAGCATCACTCTATAAATGCACACTCACGAGGTGGCTGTCACACATACCTGATCTGGTTTCAGCTGGGCAAACCTTCCTGGTAACACATTATACAAGCACATACATTGGCCCACACACACACACACACACACACACACACACACACACACACACACACACACACACAAAGTAGCTGGCTGTGGCTCTCAGTAGTGTCCCGTTCAGCAGACACTTGAAAGGACACCCTAGAGAGGGGTCCTTTTCACAGTAATAGTGCCTAGCAGCACTTAGCGCAAACCCTGTGGCTCCCTCTCACTGTAGTGAGGGGGGGATGAGGGTTCTCAATTCCACAGCAGCCCACTACTCTCCTCCCACCGAGTGGGGGAAGAAGAGTCTTTCATGGACACAGCACTCCACTGGCCGCAAATTCACGCACACTCCACTGCACTCACTCAATCTCCGTCCACTGTGGAGTGCGAGATCTCAAATTTGAGTGAATGAACAAGTGGGAATTGAGGATGAGTGTGAAATATGTGATTATATTCAGATGGTTCACATTCAAAGGGCCAAAACTCAGCTGCCACAACAGAACGAGTAAATGCACAATTCTCACACAGATGATTGAATTAAAGTACAACACAACACAACACAACACGGTGCATATGTTCTAAACTGCAAATGATTAATCTACTCATGCTTGGTACGGAACCACATTGAGGTAAGAGTATATAAGGTAATAATGCCAAAATGTATCCTGGATAACCCAGGATATTTAACTGTAAGGTGGAGGCTCACTAGTCATGCTCAAGTGCCCCAAAATGCATTGTGGCTCTCTGAACTACACAGTGATAGAGCTAGATATTCAGCAACAAACGTAAGAAATGTGTTTTTACATGTGATAAAAATATAACCACTGCATTATTCTTGTTGAATTTATGTATGGCTTTACCAGCATGATGGCTTAGCTAGTTTTCAACAGCATACTAACTGTCATGTTGGTAAGCAGGATGCTGTATACTGTCTCAGTAAGTAAGTAGGTTGTTTTATATGTGGTTTTGTACACAGCCTTAATAAGCTGTTGAGTCAACATAGTAAACTGCTGTAAACTATCCTGGGAAGAACACACAACAGATATTACATCTGTCTTTATGATAATGAAGGAGACTTTTGTTCAAGGCAAAGGTCAGACAGACATGAGCTTGGCTTAAAAAATTGGTCTCCACTTTTGGTAGAAAAAGACGTGACTACTGACTGTATATAAAAGAGCAGCCTGAGCCTCATGATATAAAACATGACAAACATGGGAAAACCTTAAAATGAATCCACAGCTTGTTAAATGTTGTCTTAAGGGCAACTCTACATACTTTTTTAAGTTATTTTTTCAGGCTTTCTTAAAATGCCTTTAATCTGAGAGGATAAGACTGTTGATAGAGTAGGAAACGGAGCAAGATTGGAGAGTGATATGTGTGAAATTGCCACAGGCTGGATTCAAACTTGGGCCGCCCGCTCGAGGGCTTTGCCTTATGAAGCGTGATCTAGACCCCTAGGCCATCTGCGCTCCTACATACTTTTGTTTTAATCCTGATTTTCAGCAAAGCAAAAAAATTGCAACCCAACATGGATGTATTTGGGTGCTATCCAAGCTAGTTAGAGGTAGTGATAAGAAATAACTCAGACTCTACAAAATGTAAAACCCAGTCATGTTACTGAAATTCCTGGAAAGCTTTGTTCAAGAGCAAAGGTCTTTAGAGCAAGTCAAACCCTAAACTGTATAATACATGGGTGTAGTCTCAGGCGAAGAGGTGAAGCTGAGGTCGGTTTTTTGCCTCCTGACAGCTAGCTGCAACACACATCAACTCAGCTACGCCTCTACTTAAGGTGAGAAAATATGCATATCTTTAACCCCCACATACTATCTAGAAGGAAAAACAATCATCCCCTTCAAATTTGTAATAAATAAAGACATGAGCTAGCCTTAAGTGGACACTCCAGGAACTGCACTTTTTTGTACTTCTGCATTAGCTTTATTTTTCAACAACTGAGGTTGCCCTTTGGTTGCAATATCTGTACTCCATTTGTGTTTTTACATACTATTTCAGCAACTGCTGTAAAATTCTTTGTACAATAATAAAAATCAATTAAATCAATATATTGATTCAAATGTCTGATTTCATGAGAAAGTGATTTAGTCTTGTGTCAACCTTCATCACTATATCTTGGTCCATTTAGGTAACAATAACCTCTCCCAGTACATTACCTCTAAGAAAACATGGCCTATGGGTTTTGACTGATAATGTTGTGGCGACCCTTGTTGAAAAAAATATCTCTGCTGCTTTTTTTCTCCTCACTTGTCAACTCTATACTGTCCAAACAAAGTGGAGTGAGGACCTTCACTTAACATTCAGAGAGGAAAATTCATTCTTGAGCAGCATGAGGGTGAGGAGGAGAGAGGAGCAGTGGGAAAGCCCATCTCTCTACTCCACAGCATGTACTTCAGTTAACCACCTTTCAACAGGTTATTTATGGTTGCCTCCCCCTCTGTCTCCCTTCCTCTTATCTTTTTCAAACATACTCTGCATATTCTGTTGCCTCTGTGGTATTCCTATGTGTGTTTGCCAGCTCAGCATCACCAATGGAATTCAGTCCTCATGGTTTTGCACGGACAGGATTACAGCAGCATTCCCCGCTGCTCAGTCATGACATAAATTCAACTCATCCAAGTTGTGTTTGTGTGTGTGTGTGTGTGTGTGTGTGTGTGTGTGTGTGTGTGTGTGTGTGTGTGTGTGTGTGTGTGTGTGTGTGTGTGTGTGTGTGTTTCTTGGCTGGGGATCTAGACAGGATGAGCAAATGTTAAGCCTTTAGGAATCAGGAAGATGGTTCCCGGGGTGCCTACAATTCCTTCCGGAAACCTCACTGTCTGACACGGAGGGTGAACTGGAGTCCAGTGTGTTGGGTGTTTGAATCAGAGAGTGAAAGTGAGAAGTACAACAGTTATCTTCCCTCACTATCTGTCTCTCTCCCTCACTCTCTTCCTTTTGAGGCAAGAGCCAACAGTATCCACATACTAGAATTATGGGACTATAATTTGGGGAAGCCTATTATGGTAATAAGACACAACACACACAAACGCACTCACAGACAGTTACACCATGGCAGGTGATATGAATCAGGCTGTTCCAGAGTTATCAGACCAGAATGTGTGATGCTGTGGATTCCTCAGATACCTAAGTGGTCAGGTTTACTCCTCACTTTAGACGAGTCATGCAGACAATTGCAAATAGTGCTCTAAAGCGCAATAAAACTTAATCTACAATTCGTCGTAATACTCATGAAGTCATGCAGAGAAAACGGAAACAGGTCTACAGATGAAAGGAATGCAGAGGAGAGTGAGGATTGGCCAGATCAGTGACAAACGGCAAATACTCACTGGTATTCTCTGGCCTATTAACCCATTTTTTTCTAACTACTTCATAGTGTGTTTACATAAAAGACAGATAAGTAACTGGACTAAAACGTCATAACCCAAAGAGGGATACTAGACATTGTAAAGGAGTTATAAAACCTTTAGAGATTAGAACTGCTTTGATGTCAGAAAAAAGTTTCCTGAGACATAAGGTGAAGCAGAAGTGCCTAAGGACTGGTAAACGTTAGTTAAAAGCCCCCTGAAACCAAGGTTGCGGACGCTGCCAGCTCTTCAAATGCTACCTGTGGACACAGGCCCCAATAGTGAACTATTACATCCTAGCAATGAGTTTAACCTGTTGTTCCCTGGGCCCCTTTTTAAGGCTCCTGCATGAAAATGGCATGCTTAGACTAAACAGGGTGCATCTCTGAAACTATAAGCTCTATGTGCATTATCTCAGTATTAAAATAAAGGTAAAACTTGTGAGATTTCTCCAGAAGTGATTTAAGTAAACCAGGGAACAACATCCAGGCATCACCTGTGACAATTTTAGGCTTTTAAAGTAAAGCAGGGTAAAATTATAGAGGTTTTAGTAAAGAGATGTCTATCTCCTCATATTTGGCACATATTTTTGTATATACCCCATAAGACCACCTCAGATCAGCATTATGTACAATTCTTTAAGTTGTTGCTGTTGGTGGTATAAAAACATCAATAACATGAAGGCTTGTATGCCGATTTCATTCATTGTTGACAAAATTAAATTCAACATGTTGACATCAGACACCCGCTGGCCAAATGACCAATCAATGTAAACTACGGAGACACGCAAAGTACGCAGTCGATGACGGTATCACGTTGGTTCATTGTGTAAGTTCTGTTAGTCTGTTTGCAATAATGACAGTGTGAAACCATAACAGACAGAACCAAATGTATACAATGTAACAAAAACACGGACTCTGGTCCAGACTAAGGTCCGGACTTTCAGGCGTGAAAACACCCTTAGATAGCTGCCAAAAACAACACTGGCTTGAAGTGCTTATAGAAACATGTTAATTGATTTCTAAATATAAAACTAGTGGATAAATTCTTTGAAAACAATAAATTACCTTTAACAGCTGTTAAGGGATGTTTTTCTCTGTTGATCAGTCTGTCTTTCATCTATCATATGGACAGGGATCAGGCTTACCTGGGAGGAAAAAAACAATGTTTTTTGCAATACATAATCAATCTGGTAATAAATACAATATTTTTACCAGGTGTTAGCACACAAAAGGCTTATGTACCAAGTTAGATTGGTGTTGCATCAAAATGAACCTCACATACTTGCTTGTTTCCCACTGTGTCACAAATTGCTTCACAAAATAGAATTCTTTCTTTAAGATTTTTCTGCCATGTTTTAGATTTGGCATGGCACTTATCTTTTTTTCCTGTTGCTAGCTTCTTTTTTTCCTTCAGTCCAGAAAAAAAACCCATCTTGTTAGTTTTTTTACCCAGAACACACTGGAAAGAATTCCTTCGTCATCAGTTCCCACAACTCACCTACAGCAGCCCATGGGGGACAATAGATGCATTCAAGTATGAATAGCTGGCAGCTTCCTAAAAACTTTGGAACAGGGTGAAAAGATACTCCTATAAATTACAGTCAGTCACATCAAGGACCTTTGAGGTCAGTTTTAACCTAGGGTCTTTGTTAATTTTTGTTTTTGCTTCTATGCTGATTTCAGACAAAAGTGAAACATTTACCCATCCATTTGTAGTACTGAGTAAATTCACAGACTCTGCATCATTTCACTTCTTAAAAACAGACATTTTTGTTTTAGAGAATCAAAGAAATCGATGGATTTAAGTCTAGAAAAGCAGTATCTTATAGCCAACTGAGGGGGCTGCCAACAAGGTCACTTCCTGCTTTCTTCTAATAAATGGGCAGTCACATGTGATAAATGCTTTGATCTCAAAGTGGTCATACATTGTGTACGTGTGTGTGTGATATCTGTCACTCCAAAGCTCCCAGCACTATTATAATGAGCATACGGTTGGCGTCACACACAGCTCATATTAACCCCTTGGCTCTTTTTGTGTCTGCAAGATTGTGTGTTTGTATCCAAGTCTCAAACACTGCAATTGTACACACATTGCTGCGTAGGCGTGCAAGCGTCCTCATCCACTAATGGCTAATGTAAGTGTTTTACTCATGTTTTAATGTCTGATTATGTGCAGTGAGTCAGGAAGAAGATGAGGCAAAAGTCTTTGGCTCAGAGCTACTACTTGAGTGCCGCCTCGCTCACCTCATCTAGCCTCATCATTCGTCTTGAGCGCGCCTGCACCCTCCAGTCGCTGTCCTAAACTTTTCACGACCAGTGCCCTGAGAGAAGTTAGCCATGCATACGGAAAACTCCCTCACACTCTCTCACAGTCGCTCAATAAGGACCATTCATAGCAAACACTCGGACAGAACAGAACATTATAGTCAATGTAAGGGTGAGCCAGAGGTGAGCAAGAAACCCCAAGAAGTCTTGTTTCCCTTTCACATGGATTTACAATGCAGAGAAAAAAAAATCCAGAGACAATGAGATGTTTTAAACACAGCTGCAGTCTCTGAAGACCCGCAGAGAAACATCCCAATGATCCCACACTCCCCACCCTGCTCTGATCCCTCTCTCCTGCTACAAGATCCATGAGTGGCTCCTGCAGATATCTAACCTGGCAAGCCTATAAATGAATGTGTGTGTGCGTGTGTGTGTGTGTGTGTGTGTGTGTGTGTGTGTGTGTGTGTGTGTGTGTGTGTGTGTGTGTGTGTGTGTGTGTGTGTGTGTTCTTCAGGCCATCCCGCAGGGGATACGTGCGTCTCGTCTGTGAGTCACAGGCAGGGTCTGTGTCTGTGTAAGAGTCCATCAGAACACATCAACATCAACATCCCCTAAATCACCTCAGGCAGACACACACACACACACACACACACACACACACACACACACACACACACACACACACACACACACACACACACACACACACACACTTGTATTGTACATCATCAAACATCCCCAGGGCTATGTGCTACACCCCCCACCCCAACACACACACACACACACGTCCCCTCAGGCTCAAACCTCGGTTTCTCTCTTCCCTTCTCTTTCCATGTCAGACAGACAGTCCCCTCACGCTGGACAACTGCAAGCATATGCTGCTCGCCTGGGAAACAGAGCTGTCTAAGACTGGATGAGATAATTCATAAAACACACATACTCAAACACTTTCAGCAATGACAAACACACAATGCAAAAAAGCATAAGCTCATCTTTGAAGAGCGGAGCTGGTTATAAAGAATAGATTGGCTATTTAAGGGCGGGACTTGAAAACAAGTGTACCACGTACAGTAAATATCAGTCAGCAAAGCTCCTGTTCTGAAAATACTGTCACATCAGGGGCAATGCCACACCTTTTTGACTGGGTTGACTAAGCGGGGGTACTTAATATCCCAGGGGAGGCATGATGTTATGTGCACACATGAATGAACTACGTTTATTCACACTTTATGTCTAATCATACCGTCTTTTAACAATAGCATTTAAGTTTCATACAGATGTTAATTTTTACTGTCAAAAATACACCAAAATATCAAGCCAGTTTTGTTTTTGGTTCTGGATTTTGACCAATCATACTCTGAATCAGACACATTCAGCCAAGTTACAGAACAAGTAGTTGCTTGACTCATCACACTAGTAGTGGTACTATTATCATAACAGATGAAGCTTTACAACTACAAAGAAGTTTGATAACAAGTGACAGTCCCTGTAGTGCTGTTCCAATGCTGGCCATCACAGCCCGTGGTCACACTACTCCAATATGAACAAGACTTTAGGCACACGCATGGCCCACCTACATCACCATGAAGCGTCTGTTTACAAGAAGCACGGTCTCATCAAGGTCAGCACAATGAGACACAGCGAACACGACAATGACTACTGCAATCATGTCCACGTGCTCGTGCATGAAGTGTACCATGATGAAGCACACCTCTCCTAAACGTGCCAAAGAGGAGAAGTGAACCGTGCCTGAGCACCGTATGCTTGCGGTCACACTGTCCAAACGAACTGGACTTTAGGGTTGAAGCATGCTTGAGCACGGTACAGTTGGCCAGTGTGACCACGCCCTGACAGTCTCCGTCCCATTAAACATCAGCCAAAGAGCTGAACAGCGAAATCACTCTACTCAACTTCTGTATTTTGGCAAGTGCTATCCATCTTTTGACAGCTATGCTCATTTGCTCAAATGTTGATATGGCATTTGACTTCCTCACTGCTGCAAGTCATTCCAAACTTCCTAAGGTCTGCTGTTGTATCTGGCTCCAAGGTGTTGGCAGCAGGTCCATTTCATCCTGCAAGCTAGCACCTCGATGAATCTGACTTTTTCTGCTTTCAAAACATGGGCATGGACAAAATGTTCACTTGATGTCCATCATGTCACACCCACTGTCAAGTGCTAATGTAGATTATCATTGAGAGATTATCAGTGATATTCATTTCACCCATCGGTTATCATGATTTTATGGCTGGTAGGTGTATCTGTTGCCACTTTTGCTAACTGCTCGCCTGAATAACTATTCTGATACCGAGTGCTGCATGTAGAGAAATGCAGTACTCAGGTTGTATTGAATAAGACAGTGCTAAGGAAATGGCTTTGCAGATTTAAAAATGGACAATTTCTCAGAAAAAAACATACATTTTTAGGGGGTGAGGAAATTCTTTGAAAGATTTCTTTCAGGAAATGAAGAGAAAATGGGTTTTCATTTGATTTCCTTATTTGATTTTTTTGCAGAATTTTTTCTAGGGAATAAAAATACTAATTTATATTAAAGAAAAGATACTGAGACCGACAGGGATACAGACAGAATCAGGAAACAAAAAAGGAGAATGTGGAGGCAGAGGCAGACAGAGAGACGGCAACATGCAGAAACAGAGACAAACAGACAAATAAAAACAAGGAAAGAGACAGATAGAAACTGGGAGGTGTAGATATAAAAACAGAGTAGCGTGCGCAAACAGAAGAGCTGAGTGGACAGCAGAGCTTTATTTGTGTGTAGGTGCTTTAGTAAGGCTCTCTGCACTGAGGGTTATTATCTCTCTATGACACAGATGAATGGTACATTAGCATAACAGAGGACCCTGATATGACACCTGACAGAGACAAACTCACTTGCTTTAGCATCGTCACCTTTTTATGAGCTTTCCTTTACCCAAAACGAGGCCTTGACTTCATGCCTGTAGTGTGCTTGCTGCTTGTTTATGTGGCGTTTGCATGAGTTATGCATGAAACAGTTCAGCATGAGCAGATAAGTTAGGCCTTTGTTTTTATTGGAACAGGTGACAATGTGGTGTTCAGGGTGGGTTTGTATGTGCATGTGTCAGAGAGAATAAAAGAGAATATAACAGCTCTGTAGAGCCTCACTTCACACTGAGTGTGAGCTAAGAGCCTCTGTGTGGACTTGTGGCCTTGTTTGGAGTATGTTGTTCAGAAAAGAGGCTCTTCACAAAATACACACATCCTTTCAATACACACACACACACACACACACACACACACACACACACACACACACACACATACACACACACACACACACACACACTCACTGCAAATGGTATCAATGGCTTCCTAGCACATGGAAAATGAGTGCATGTTTGGAGGATGAAGGTCTTCCATCTGCTGATTGTTCTGCATTCCTGATAATAATTTCCATTGTGTGTATCCATGATGTTTCCTGGCACGTGATGAGGAGTTTTGTGTTGACAGGGCTGTGTGCGTAAAGGGAAAGTCTCTTACTGCGGCTGAGCTCTGGGTTTCCGGTTCACTCTCTACAGGTCTGCTGACAATGAGGAAGTCACATCTTGGCTTCGTCCCCATCTTTGCTGACTCATTGAGCAGACAATGTGTGTTTGTACCTGTAAAAATAGCCAGGGGATCCTTTGTGCGTATGAGGTGTTCTCTTGATGCAGTGGCATTGTGCCAGCTAAGCACCTTTCAGCTGGGAAACACTGGGATTGCCCGGTCAATCCATCCACCATTAATTGGATCAGCATGTGTCCGAGGCCCATGTGAGGCTGCTACAAACTCGTGTCCTAATTGGATTAGAGAGTGTGGCAGTTCAGTGTGTGTGTGTGTGTGTGTGTGTGTGTGTGAGGGTTTCCCCCACCTTACCGTGTCCTGGTGTGTATAGTAAAGCTGCTGGATTAAGACGTAAATGTGACGTCATTCTCTGCAACAGGTGTCCAGTCCATGTTGTGACCCGGTGACTGGCTTTGCCCGGCTGCCACGTCAACTACAAACAGGAGACTCCATCTATGTCAGAGGTGTGACGTCACTGCAAAAGATGGGGAAGGCATGGACAGGAAAGACTAATTTACCTGACAAACCAAGGAGTTATTTTACCTGACCAAGGAGTCTGCTAATGAGCCGGTAACTGCGCTACAAAATTAAGTCAACAGATGGAGATGGAGGGCGGCCAAACAGAACCAGAAAGTAATTATCACTGTTAGTTCTTAAACCTGAGAACACGAAGACCAAATTTACAGGTCAAAATATCTTATAAGTCTTTTCGTAGAGATATTTTTGGATTGTTTGTTTAATTTTTTTGTGTGTTTTTATTGACATTTTGCTGGGTCAGAGTTTAGAGCCTTTCAAGGCCTGGTCACTCTTTTTAATGGAAGGCCAGGCAAGGCAAGTTTATTTATATAGCACATTTCGGCAACAAGGCAATTCAAAGTGCTTCACATAAAAAAGGTCAGCAAAACATTAAAAGAAACAATTTAAAATTAATTAAAAGAGCAAAAAGAAATAAAAGAAAGTAAAATGGCAAAAAGGGTTAAAATATATTAAAACAGGTTTTAAAATATAAGCATTAAAGTCACAGTGCAGAGTGTAGAAGTGTGCAAGAAAATTGATATTAAAATGATTTGTTTAAAAATCCTAATTAAAAGCAGCTGTAAAAAGGTGAGTCTTCAACCTGGATTTAAAGGAGCTGAGAGTTTCAGCAGACCTGATATTTTCTGGAAGTTTGTTCCAGATATTTGGAGCATAAAAGCTGAACGCTGCTTCTCCAGGCTTGCTTCTAACTCTAATGGAATAACACTCAAGGAGTCAAAACGGTTAAATGTTAGTCCTAAACAAGTTTGCACATAAAAATGAATGAAACAAAGTACTCAAGTATAACTCAGATTTTTCTTGTATAAAGCTCTTAAAGGGTTATTGGTGAAAGAGTTTGGCAATACAACAATTGTGCAGAGCAGGCTTGCGGGAATGGGAGTGTGGGGGGAGTGCTGAGTGATGGGTTTTCATGAGGCCCAAAATTTCTTGCGGCACCCTTGCCCTTATATAATCACACAAACTTTAAATGTGCCCTTAACTCATGACTGTAAAGCATTCATACAGACATTATAAGAGCAGGTTTTAGAAATATGTTACACTAGTGACAGACTTGCTGCCTGTCCAGGTATTAACTTGCCTCAAAGACACAGACTCCAGCAACAGGTAAAATTAATGGAATTATATAATACTATGAGTAAAAATGGGAGATTAGGACTGTTAGAGAAAGAAACAGTTAATCTAAAGTTTGCTTTTCCTTTCCATGAGTTAGAGAGCCTCGCATTATGAGCTTAGGGGGTTAACTAATGAACTTAATTAATTCATTACAAGCACAACTGTCATTATTAACCTCTTAACCTCTTTGCTGAAAGTGTGTCACGAAAACCATGCTTGAAGGTTATAGAAGATTCTAAACCTGGAGGATAGTTTGATCCTTACAGTACAAAAATAACATGAAGAATAAACTCTCAGGTCATCAAACATCATTCCCTATTCACTTCATGAATACAAGGTGGGGTTTAGCTCTGTGCCTTTGAGGAAAGAATTTAGTCCTTTAACAGCCAAACCCACAACTTCTGTAAGTGCTGGCTGTTCAAACTCACGTCCATGAAAAACTACCATAAAGGAAACAAAGACTCTTCTGATGCATCTCTAACAGTGTGTGACATCACCATTCGCCATGAAATGAAAGAGACATCGTGTTCTTGCCCAAGATTAAGGAATTACTTATACCATCTATATAACCTACGGCTATCTTTTTCTTAAAGCTCATAAACCAATGCACAAAGCACGTGCTACCTTGGCATGCATGGTTCTTTATATGAAAGGGCTTTCTGTGTTTGTGTGTCCTTAAATTCTCTACAATGCAAAAACCGACAACAAAACAACTAAGTGGTCAATATGACAGAGCTTTTGTCCAGTCTGATTAGTGTTATGTTTGTACACAATAATACTCTATCTCAAAAAGTACCCCTTCTGTCACCTGACTAGTGCAACAAAGTGAATCTGAACTTAGCTTCGTTCCTGTGTTTGCGTGTGTGGGCGAGTGAGTGGGGGCGGGGAAGCTGAATGTGCCGATCCATAAGCCCCATCAACAGAAAAACTACTGTTCCTCAACCGGACAGAGCACTGAAGGAGAAACACTCAAACTGAATGTCCTCAGAGCAGTTCAAACACAGATAGATGCGCACATGCACACAACAACACACAAAGCAAGCAAGCAGAGATGTTTGTACTGAATTTTGGCTAAAGGAACATTGGGCAGCAGGGGCAGACTTGGACTAAAAGACAGCCTTCTGAACTCAAGCCCAGCCAAGCATCAAAAGACAAAATCAGCTGTTTTTGCATAGGTAATAAATTAGTTTCACATTAATAAATTTTGTTGCTAAAACACATTAAATGAGAAATTCAATTTAATTTTTGGAAGCAGTCAAATTATGCGGTTATCTGTATACTTTTACTTTCAGGCACTGAATTAACGCTTACTATCGTTTATTAACATTGTTTCCATTTTAAAGTTCCTGTGAGGACTTTCTAAGTGATCTTGAGAAAGTTTCACTTCTAGATATATGCCTAATCGAAATCCACAACTTAACATGAGATTATCAGCACCAATATAGGTTATTTCTAAATGCTTATAGCGTCCTGACTGGGTCGGACAGAACCAGACTAATTTACAGCATGTTGAAGTCTCTATGACAACATCACACTGGCTGACGAAGTTTAGTAGTGAGAAGAGAGATCTGTGTTTGGATTGTTTTTGTAGTAAAGGTGGACACTTGAGCTGGACTGGCAGAAAGAAAAAGGACAGAAGAGCCGAAGGAAGTTAAACGGGAAAGCTATAGAGCACGGGCTAATGGCTCAAACATGGACTAAACTGTTTGTGATAATGTTCATTCCAACCCACTTGCAGCAGTTATACTGCAGTGATCTGATCAAACTTTACAGTCTATAAATAAAATGAAGATTGAGATTATGTTAGCTCTGATTGGTAGATGAGCACATAACCTTACATGGTGGCCTATGGCTACATTTCAGAGCACCGGGCTGTGAGTAGTGCTATATATAGCTGGCTACTAAACTTAGGTTACAAACTTACAAAGATTGCTTTTTGTCACATCTTTAACAATAGCTTATTGTAACTGTTGATAAATACATTTTACATCCTGTAAAAAGTTGTCTTGAACAAAGAAAAGTAGCGTTAAAAAGACGCTCTGATCTCCATTCATTTCCAAAACAAGCACACGCATTAAAAGTCATGTCATCAAGACAGTGTGCGCGCAATTCCAACCAAAGGTGTCTCTGCAATCCACTTGAAATAGATAGTCCTCACAGCCCCTTTAAAAAGGATGTTGTATCTGATAACAAATATTGCCATGGTAAGAAGGAATTTGGAGGAAAGTTGATATTACACTGCTTAATACCGTGACATCACTGTGGTTTCCACTCCAGTGACTAAGGGCAAAATAGAGACTGCCTTGGCACTCTCTCACCTGGTTCTTGCCATTTTATCTCTATCCTTTTTTTCTGTCCTCTCTATCCATCCTCCCCTCTTTCTCTTTTTTTTTTGCATTGATATTCACAGAAAAAAATACTTCATTCAGATAGAAAATTATGGAAAAGAACAACAAAGCATTTGTAACACAACTGAAAGTATAAGAAGTTGGGGGGAATCCATATTTGACAGCTAATCAGTTCAAGATTTCAAGATGTACTTGGTTTTATTTGGAAGAAGCTAAATGTTAAGTTTGATTTGCATGAAGCTAAAGCTAAATATGCCTCATGCATATCTAGCTGGGACCAAGAATTACAAGAGGTGATCATATTATGGAAAAAAAACAAGGGGAAAGGATGAAAGTTGACAAGTTATTTGTTATTTAGATAAACTAGCCCTTTAAAATGAGAGGACAGATCATGCTTAAAACAACAGTCAAATTATAGTTTATTCAAAGCAATGCGTTAATTACTCCAGGAAACACAAAATAAACAGAGAAACCGCAGCTGAGCATAGCTGTTAGAATACTGAGAGCTTTGATGTGTGAGTATAGAGGTGTGTGCTTGTGTTTACTTGTGTTTTTAATGCTGGATGTGGCTTATGACCACAGATCTTTCATGACATGTTCATTAGCCATCGGTGCTTCAACAGAACTGTTGATGAAACACCATTAAAACTCAAAGGAACTCAAACATGAGGCTGCATCTCTCAGCACAATGCTTTTCATCAAAGTCACACCAAAAAATGATGAAAGTGAAGGACACTGATGTTACAGTGCCCTCCAACACAACCTCAGTTGTTCTAAACCCAACCCTACAAGCCACGCTCTTTCACACATCAATCAAACACCTACTCCTACTCACATCCACACACTAACACACACACAATTCATGTGCATATATACAGTACATAGGTAATTACGTACAGGCATGCACAAGTCCTTTTCTCATCCAAAAAATTACAACCTCAGGCTTTACATGTACCGTATGTCATCCAAACTCAGGAGGATCCATTTAAGATTATATGAGTTTGAGTGCCTTCCAGCCAGTGTCCTTATGAATGTGTGTGTGTGTGTGTGTGTGTGTGTGTGTGTGTGTGTGTGTGTGTGTGTATGTGTGTGTGTGTGTGTGTGTGTGTGTGTGTGTGTGTGTGTGTGTGTGTGGCAGAGCTCACATGTAAGTATATGCTGTACTGAGAGTGCAATTTACTTCTAAAGGCTTCTAGCAGGTTTTAAAAGAAAAAGAAAATCCTCAAATGTCTTGACAGCTTTGATAAAAGCATTCTTGGCGGTGGGTTTTGTAAAGAGTAAACTTGAGGAGTTTTGTATTCTTTGAAAAAATAAGAATCTAATTATTACCAGTGCATACTTGCTTAAAGGGCTGTGAGGACTATCTGGAAAAGCTTCTGTTTCTTTTCGGAATAAAGACTCAGTTTCTCGTGAGCATGAGGCATGTGTTCGTTTTGAGCAAATGAATGGAGACTGGATCTTCTTTTTATCACTACTTTTCTTTGTTCAAGACAACTTTTTACAACCTGACAAGGTAATGCATTTATTATTATTATTATTATTATTATTATTATTATTATTATTATTATTATATTGGTTAACAATTCCTAGCGTGAAATTCCGGCCAAACTTGGCAGAGAAGAGGAATTTGAGAACATATGTTGTAAACTCTGTGAACAACCTCTTCTTCTCTGGTTTAGTACTGTGTGTTTACGAGATACACCACCCCCTGCAGTTTGGGAATGGACGCCGCAAGGAGTGTGAAAAGCCTCCTGATCAAGTTGATAGACTTGTGTTTCTGGCAAATTAAAATAGAAATTAAGATGGGCTGTTCGGCTTGACTATTGATATGTTTTACCTTGTTCGTATTCAAAGCTGAGTGTGTGTGTGTGTGTGTGTGTGTGTGTGGGGGGGGGGGGGGGGGGGGGGGGATTCAAATATATTCAAATTTGTTCTAATTTCGTGCGAACTTGAGTTTTTTGAAAAAGTGACAGCCCTAGACACGGTAGTTCGGAGAGAGTGTCTTAATTGTGAGAATAGACAACAGAGATCATGGAGTGGATCAAAGGACAGCTCCAGAGAAAAGACCTTGTCAAAAACAGGTGTCTACTCTTTCTTTTGGTATTTTCAGTGTTTAAGTAATAATAGAACACAATATTTTGTGGGTCTTGAAAGATTGGTCAAAATGCCCTGAAAACATCTGGCAGCAAATTAGTTAAGGAAAGGAATATTGTACAAATCTTAAGTTGTGAACATAAAATGCATGGTGTAATTACAAGAAAAGTGTTGAGGCCTCGTTTTTTGTTACATGGTTGTTTGACATATAGTTTGTCACTTAGGTAAATGTGTCTTTGTTAGTGGTGTCCCCACCACTAACAACGCTGCTGCAGTTAAATTTTCAAAATACTAATTTGTTCATTTTAATGTGGGTTGTATGACAAGGTTCGGAAATAAAATCTCTTCCCTTGGAAACAGGATGTTATTTCAGTTATGTCTGAGAAGAAGCCATCTGAGACCCCTCAACATTTCAACCCACCAGAATAGATGTGCAAACACACTTGCACATGTAAACGTATACAAATACTCCCACAAGAAAAGACACTGTCGCAACAATCCCCAAAGCTGCACTGCCTTTGCTAGTGAGAGGGGCATTTTATTCAATCAGAGGCAAGAGGTTGATAGAGGAGGAAGTTAGTGTGTCACATTTTGTGTTCACCATCATCACTGACAGAAATAGCTCTGTCAGAGAGTAAACAACAAATCTCATTCATTAAAAGAAAAAGCAAATGCTTACTTGGCAGTGCAATTAGAGGAGGTACAGACATGGAGAGCAATAGGGACAGACACTTGCACAGAAAAAAAACAAGAAACAAACAAAGGAGGAAAGCAGAAACAAAGAGAAAGAAAGGAAGAGAAAGGAATTGCATGAGACAAAAAAATACAGCATGATGATGACATCACATCCTCGTCACTATTGGTTCCACTTCTTTGGTTTGGAAAACTCCAGAAACCTGCGTCACATTGTGAGACACCACTTTCCAACTCTCACACTTGCTCGATAAGTTCACCCACACGCACTCACATTCACAACATCACATGCACACACACATGTGTAGAGCTGTAATTATACTGTACTCAAATGTAACACAGAACTTCATGCATCCATGTGTGTTAAAGCAGCTGTACTCCAGCCCACACCTTGTGCCGTTACACTCAAACCACTTTCCACTTACACACACAGGAAGACACGTGATACCAGATAAGGAAGTTGTTAAGCGTTGTTAAGTTACATGCGTCCAATGTGTGTGTGTGTGTGTGTGTGCATGCACAGTGTGTCACAAAGAGGAAGTGATGCAAGCTTCAATGGAAGGTATATTTTTAGAAAAGAGCGGAAGTGTCACTTCTCTTTCCAGGATTAGCAAATACACATGAAACACAGACAAGCAAACACACAAGAACAGACAGTGAAAGTGCGCACTTCCACACCACAAACACCAACACAGTCTTCCAGTGGTGTGCAGTGGAGAAAATTATAGTAGATTTTCAAGATAACTACACAGTCCTCACTGCAGGTAAAACTCTTCTATCAATGTGCATGTGCCAATAACTTTCATTTTTTACTCAGATGGTACAAAAATTAAAGGTTTTAAAAAAAGCATCTGGACCCAAGATTTAGACATTTATACCAACACACTCATACTATATCAAATCAGCATCATCCAACAGCTACTTTCTAATTCTTATATCACTACCAACCCACAGGTTTTCAGGTGAGATAAAGCTGTGTCATTGCAAAACTGATGTCATCTGATTGTCATGGCATGCCATGGAGAGTGGGTGTTTTCACTTCCATTTACATCACATGGTCACAGCATAAAACCAGCATGTGAGACTTGAGTGGGTGACAGTTTTCTACCTTGATGACTTGACCACCAGCCTGCTCCGAAATGTAACCAAAAGAGTCAGGGTTGGTAATATCTGGCACGATGGCACACTGTTGAGCTTTAGATACAACTCCCCACAGGACTGTGTATTGACTCGATAGAACAAGAAACAGTGTCATGCAACCTGATAGAAGTATGACAGTATCCAGGCTGTACTGTGTTTTCATTCCTCCCATACGTATGTCATGTTCAAAAAGCAATAAATAAAATCATCACCAACAAGAACTACCATTACAAAAACGCGCCATGTATCCACCTGTTTTTTCAGAAGCCTATGGGTGATGACTTCCGCCTGTGGTTATCAACTTCCAGTTGCCACAGCTGATAAGCTAGCTCAAAACAACTCATGTGAAATCATTAATGCTAGACAGGGCTCAGTGTAAAAAAATTTTAAAACATCCACACTATGACTCCACCTCTGATTTTTGTTAATTTTCTCGCTTTCTTGTTTTTAAAAGTCAGTTAATAAAGCAAGTATGACAGCTTTGTCGTCTCCATGGCCACTTAAACAGAACGTTCAACCAAAAGGGCAAAACCGTCAATTGCGATGAACTATCGGTAGTCAAGAAAGGTGGATTGAGTCTTACTTTTCAGGGATCATATGTAGAGAGTGGTTGATCATGAAAAGTAGAATTAAGTCAGGGTGAGATAAGAGTAGTACACGGTAATACCCAGCTACCAAGTTTTTAAAGATGGATGAGAAGACAGGAAGTGTCAAAGTCTTTGTTGTCAAATTAGTTGACTCTCTGCTTCCAGGCAGACATTAGCTTCTATTACTTCAAGACAAGCAACTTGTAAAACCTTTATGGCTCATCTTAGGTTGGCCACACACTCGACAATTTTAAACCAGATTTAAGGCCTGATTTGGCTCAGCGATAGTGGAGAGTGACCGGATTCAGGGTTTGCTGTAACTGATTCTTTGTCAAAACATTCCTAAAGCAGGAGTTTCAAACTAACTGCCCGTGGAACCATTTCATACAGCCTGCTACTGGATACCAATATACAAGTTCATTACCCAGTCTGATCTTGGGACTGAGGAAGAAATACCCAATTTCCAAATTGACCCAGTGCATAGTATAATCACCGCGTGAACCCAAGAGGCAAAAAGAAAAAAAAAAAAACACTTGGCACATCCTTAAAACATTGCTAAGGCTGGATGTCTTTTTCAAAAGTAAAAAGAAAATAGACGTGAAGCACAGATTGTGTCTCATATGCAATGAGAAAGTTACCATGTGAAACCTCAAGTGACATTATTCAACTATACATGAAGATCAGTGCGCAAAGTACCAGGGAGATGAGCGGACACAAGGAGCGGAACAGCTAAAGAAAGAGCTGTCAAAATTTATTCCAGAGAGCAAGAAAGGAGGCAAATCAAAGAAAAGATCCAGGTTAAGTGATGTCCATCTTCAAAGCTTACTGAGGGTTTCGACTGACACATCCATTAGAACAAAGGTGGCCCAGCTGTCTGAGAAAAAGCCCTCTTGGGTGTCTGGCAGCAAGCATACAGCAAGAAAAGCCAAATAGGACTGTAAAATAGTTAGTAGTATAGTATTGAGAAGTACAGTTGTTAGAACAGTTGAAATGGTTTTTCTTTTTGTAATTTTTGTGGAATACCTGAAGTGATCTCCTTGTGACAAGATTGGATGCTCAGTGGCCCTCAGGTAATTTGAGTTTGACACCCCTGTCTTAAAGCATTTGGTGTCAATACAACTATTTTACAGTGTCTGGCAGTGTCCCTGATCTGAAATCACTTGTTCAATATCTAGAATTTCTGTTCTGACTGCCATCAACCTGTATTTACCAATGAGAAGAGCAGACTGGAAAGTATCATCAACCGGACGTTACAGCTCACAAGTATAACAATAAAACAGTAACATTATTTACCCATGTACTTTTCAAGTTTTTTTGTTGCTGCATGACAGAACACGCATCAGGATGGCCAGCCAACAACACTGATTGCTTTGTGTCTTTGTTTATCCTCTGAAGTCACATTTGATCACGCAAGCTTCTGTGAGATACCATGTCTATGAAATCATTTCCCTGCGAATTAAGTCTGTGGTGTAATGGTTTTTAGTAAGTATTTAAGTATGTGTGATCCAAAGACTGTCATCATGAAAATTGGTAGTAACTGTCCTTATGTGTGTGGTATTCACAATTTTTTAAAATCAGTTCAGATCCTTAAAATTTATCAAACATGTGGAGATCAAACAATTTAGAGAGTACAAGACACGGGTGGATGGGATTTATATGTGAGATATAAAATGTATTCCCAGAGAAGCCGTAAAATGTCTAAAAAATGCACCAAAATAATAGCAGACAAATGTTTTTGTTTTAAACAGGAATAATGCAATACAAACTGCAATCCATTGAATAGTCTTAACAATTCACCATCACTTTCGCTGGCTGGCACAAGAGTACATAGTCTGTTAGAAAAAATACAAATATTTTGGCCAACAATGGTAACAGCAGGAGAGCTGGAGCAAGATGCAGGCTTTACGAACACCTTAGCAGTGTTTAGTTGCAAGAAGTGACCCTTTTAACTGTTGACCTTCAGCTGAATGGGTTTGTGGTTGTCATGTTTGCAACAGCTGTTCAGAACAGAACAAGTCCCTTTCCATTATAATGTCTACGTTCACTTATCAGCAATAAAGGACTGACTAATGAAATAAAGGGGTAATTGAGAGTCTCCATTAGTTTTTCATATAAAACTCCAAATCCAATTAATTTAAGAAGTTGTTTAAAACTTGAATAAAAACAGAAACAATGATCTCAAACTTTTTAACCCATATTCAATTGAATACATTCCAAAGACAAGATATCCATTGTTCAAACTGGTAAACTTTATTTTATTTATTTATTTTCAAATATTCACTTATTTTGAATTTGATGTCTGTAACACATTCCAAAAGAGCTGGAACAGGGGCATGTTTACCACTATGTTACATAACCTTTCTTTTTAACAACACTCAATAAGTGTTTGTGAACTGAGGACACTAATTGTTGAAACTTGTAGGTGGAATTCTTTCCCATTCTTGCTTCATGTACAACTTCCGTTGCTCAACAGTCCGGGGTCTCTGTTGTTGTATTTTGTGTTTCATAATGCACCACACATTTTCAATAGGAGACAGGTCTGGACTGCAGGCAGGCTATTCTAGTACCAGCACTCTTTTTCTACAAAGCCACGCTGTTGTAAACAGGGGCATCCCTGAAAAAGATGTGGCTTGGATGGCAGCATATGTTGCTCCAGAACTTGTATGTAATTTTCAGCATTAATGGAGCCTTCACAGTTGTGCAAGGTCCCCATGCCACGGGTACTAACACAACCTTATACCATCACAGATGCTGGCTTTTGAATTTTGCGCTAATAACAATCCGGATTGTCCTTTTCCTCTTTGGCCCGGAGGACACAACGTCCATGATTTCCAAAACCAATTTGAAATGTGGACTTGTCAGACTTCAATACACATTTCCACTTTGCATCAGTCCATCTCAGATGAGCTTGGGCCCAGTGAAGCTGACTGTGTTTCTGGGTGTTGTTGATATATGTCTTTGGCTTTGCATAGTAGAGTTTCAACTTGCACTTGTACATGTAGTGATGAACTATGTTAACTGAAAATGATTTTCTGAAGTGTTCCTGAGCCCATATGGTAACATGGCCACCTGAGGGATCGAAGATCATAGGCATTCAATGTTGCATTTTCAGCCTTGCCGCTCACATGCAGAGATTTTTCCAAATTAATAATAATTGTACAGAGATTTTATGGACACCCTTTATAAAAAAAACAGTTTTGTACTATGGGCAACTTAAATGTCCTCTTTGGACTAATTATAATTAGTCTTTAATAGCCTAATGAAAAAAAGCAGTGAGAGTCAGGTGTATATGCACATTACTTGTTTATAGCACTCTTCCTATCGTAATGAGGCCACAACTTTTAAGTACTGGAGTGTCTTTTGAAAGACTTAAAACAAAACCTATTGTACTAGAAACTAGACAGGGCCCAAAATGTAAGTTTTTAGATACTCAAGATGAATGACACCTCAGTAAAGGAGAAAGAGAGAGAAAAGAGGATGTTTTTCATAGAAATGCAGCTTTTCAGAACCTGTCACAAACACATGAGCAAACACAAGTCAACACAAGCACACACTACATACAAGACCAATCCCCTCGCCTCCCTGTGGTGTTCCTCTGGGGGGGTTAATGGACGCACTCACTCACCCTGATACTTTCCTTCTCCCTCATGCTCATCTTCCACTGCCCCTGTCCTCCCACTCTCCTTTTTTTCCCACTTCATGAGTGTTTTCCACCCCAGTGGAAACCAGGGGGTGGGCTGTACACCAGCGTCTACAGTTTATACAGGAAAATGGGTCAGATAGAGAAGGGGGATGTGGAGGGGGGGTCCTATCTCCACCATGGAGCAGTGTATGTGGTGATGTGGTGCTGAGGGCAGGGTGTGTGTGTTTGTGTGTGCGTGTTTGGAGGTGACAGGGGTGAGCTGGTGGTGAGAGCCCCCAGGCTGGCATCACCTTTAGGCACAAACTGCTGCTGGTAGACTTCTATGCACTTGGATTTTTGAAGGTAGAAATAGTCACTTTCTATAATGCATACTATGAGAAACACATCTGAATTGTTCTCTGGTGTTAGATTTCAGTTTTCTTCAACATTAGTGTGTTCAAATATTTTAAAAAACACATGAAAGGAGAAAACACTGTCTTTCAGATCCTTTTCTAAAGTAGTCTGAACAGGAACCCTGCACACTAATTTTATCTCATAAACAAGCGAGCTTATTTTGACGCTTTGTTTAAGACTGTCATGTACATCAGTGTGCATGTGGGTGTCTTAGTAGTGAGTGTGTGTGTGTGTGTTTGCATGAGCGCATGTGTGATGTTGATGCGTAGGAGACAGTTACGTGTTTTGGCTTACAACATGGTTGTCGGAGACTTGAGTTGTCATGACGATTTTTAGTGGGACTTCACCATGGTGACCATGACTGGACGCACACACGCATACACACATGTACACACGCACTCTCAGTCCATTTCAATGGAATATTTTGTTAAATATATGAATGACACACTTCTTTCTATTTCTTTTTTTATATTTTTGCACAAATGCAGTTCAGTCTGACCTAGTTATCAGGACAGGAAAACAAGCTTTTAGTCAAAATAGCTGACACACTGATCATTTTTAAAAGAAGAACAAAACTGTTTTTGTCATATACATGCATACAGATTTGGATTAAAGTTATAAACTAGTGCACTCAGCTCTGAGAGCAGAAAGGATACCCTGAATAATCCCATTTCCCTCTGTGCTTATTATAAGGTCTCATTGTGTTGTCAGGATCTAGGTTTGTTGCACCTCCTGAACTTATGAGCTTTAGTGTAGGATGTTTTCAGGTAAAACAGCATGTAGAGTGACACCATGAGAAATTACATTTATTTGTGTTAATTAGGGATGTCCGGAACAGCATCTTTAACCCCTAATCCCAATTATTTAGTATTAAGTATGGGCCAATACTGAGTCCAAATCCGATTCTTGGGTTTGCAGTGATAAACTTTGCTGAAGGGGTAAGAAAGTGAAGCTTCACAATTTTTGTTTCGTGTTTTAACTGTAATCAATAGTGAAAAAATTACAGTTATATGTCTTGAGCTTATTAAGTCTATTTAACTTTGTGCAACTAGTTCTGATGATAATACCCTCTGGATCCCACGGGATTAAAATACCACTTATTTTTGTATGACTGGCATTTAGAAACCATTTGTCCAATCCAAAAACTGGTAAAGACTGCAGTAATCATCAGATTCTCAAGTTTCACAGGGTATCTGAATGTATCACAAGTGACTTCAGCAACATGTCTAAACAGGCTGAAGAAGATGGGAGAATTTCATCAACATTGCTTTGAGTCTCATGTCTTCTTTGAAAATTTGCAGAAAATAATTTGTTCCAGCTGATTTCTGCAAAAAAAAAAAAAAAAAAAAAAAAAAAAAAATTCTCACTTCTTAATGCTTACCGCAAGCTACGAATGATTGACATACACCCTGTATTGGCACTTCAAAAATTCTTCGAATTTCTCAATGGGTCTCCTGAGACAGCGTAACAAGGAACGTAAATATTAGACACAACGCAACTATCTTGTCTTTTTTCTCCTTTCATGGAAAAGTTTATCTCGCCACAAACTGGATTACAACTTCAACCGACCTGAATCATCCCAAACTGGAGAGTAAAGGAATCAATCCAGTGCACTGGGAGGCTTAGCCGAAACACAGGACAAACATCTGTTGTCAAACTAATCACATCATGTGAAGGAACTGTGCTGTAAAGCTGCAGCGAGGCAGGATGTAAAACTAAATGTCTGAGCGACAGGACATACTGCAAGTGGCAACCACCGGTCTGAAAATATGAGACAATGTGGAAGTGCTAAAATCTGCATTTCGTCGCGTGTCCACTTGAAGCTGGCTCTGGAAGTACTGGAGGTCACGTACACAGCCAAAAAAGGTCTCCCGTCTGAATCGCTTTTTTTTTTTTCTTTTTTTCTAACTCGGCAGTTTAGACGATATTAAGACCACCAGTTTGTGCAATCAGAAGCACAGTTCAGCTCACATGACTACCGGGTGCCCTATGGCTGTTACTGTGGAGACTCAAAGCCTGCCTCATTTCCAATATGGCCATGAATGATCAGTTTGGTTAATCAACTAATATTCCCGATCACCTATCACTTAGAAAATGCCCAGGCCTGATCTGATACTATTGATTAGGAGATCCCTAGTGTTAATGTCAGCTGCTCTGATACTGAACAATCCTAAAGATCTATTTTGACCATCTGTGACTTCCTCTAGGCCCTCTGGGATTGGTCAGTAACAGTCATAGCCTTGTTTTTCTGAGTGAAGAGACCGTCTCTTAAACCAATTAAACGTTCCATATGTACAGGGGCTGACCACACAGGGCAGATGGCATGGATACTTATTTAATACATAGCATAAAATAGCCCATGTGTAGGTATTTTAGGACTAAGTGCTGTTTTGTTGTTTTAAAAAGTCATTCACTGGTCTCATCCTGGGACCAGAGAAACAAGGAGTTTTGCCTCTGTTTATGGGACACCCAATCTACCTTCGGTGGTAAACCCCTTATGTGGACCCACAGGTGACAAGAATGGGTTTTCAGGCCACAGTGGCATGTACAGATAATCTTTTCACTGCGAACAAAAGTTACAAATGTAACCAACTGTTCACTAATGTTATTTTTATTTGTCTCTGTCCATCTCCCTTTTTCCCTCTCCCCAACCCCAACCCTTGATTGCTAGATTGATTGATTGATTGATTGATTGATTGATTTCCTACTATACCAAAACTGTCATTCTACCCTGTAACATACTTCATACGTACAAGTTCCCTGAAAAGCACACCATTAGAAAACCAAGCAGATGTGAACCCTTGAATTGCCCTAAAGGAACTGCAGAGCCTTCAAACAAGACCCAGCAATCCTGAGAGGGGCCCAGAGACCACATTTAGGGATGGATTTTGCACTGCAGTCTCTTGCTTATACTTATAAGTCTTCTTTCAAGTGGATATCAATAAATTAGTGCCTCCATGAACACCCTGATGGTGAATACTCACACATGGGTCACACATAGTAGTGGTGTGTCTTCTAAAAGTGCCCTGTGGGTTTGAGTTCCCATTACGCTTTTATACATAACTTACTTAAGAGAAAAAATATTCACCAAAACAGCCTTATGTGAATATTCTATTACAGTTTGCAAACCAATTTCCTAGTTCAACTTCGACCCACTAAATGAGCCAAATACTTTGTTTGAATTTACTTTGATCAGACATTTAGGGTGCTCCAGATCTTGGTTTAAAAGTGAACCCTGGGAATTATACACATCGAAGTCTGTTTACAGGTCTTGGAAATTCTAACTAAACAAGTGAAGAAAGTTAATAATGAATACTAAGTATATATTGTTGTCATTCAGCCTTTTTCTCATTGATTTTAAGTATAGTCTAAGCTTATTTAAAGCTCCTGTGAGGAACTTTGAATTTGTGCCTGATGATGCCTCTTGTGCACAGTGCGGTACCTTTTCTATTTCTGCTGCCTTGCTTTTGTACATTTGTAGGAATGTTATTTTCCTACATGTATCACTCTCTGAAAATTATTTACTGAAGAAAAATCTGAAAAGTTAAAAAAGTTCTATTCAGCATGCTGTAATTCATCAGGACACTTACCACCTCAAAGAGGTTAAAGGCATTAAGCATGGCTGAAATGAACTTGTCAGTCTTGTTACTGATTTTCTTACTTGCTTTTTTTGCCATAAAGAAGCATTACTGTAAATTCCAGTATTTTCTGTAACCAGTCAAAAACTCCTCACAGGAGCTTTAAAGTTTTGGCATTTTTGAGTTGATGACAGTGCTACATATGATAAATTTACTCATATGTTGTCACATAGGTCAGGTAGGGCTTTAGCTTAAGTCACTGACATAGAGGAAAGTCTAAGTGGATGTGTGGTGAGAAGGTGAGAAAATTCAAACCTCTGAATAACCATCACTTTAAGTGTATAAAAGCTACAAAAAGAAAAGAAATAAAAGAGATTCCTTATCATGCGATATTAACAGTAATCTGTTTTTGCAAAGTTGAATCTCAAATAACTAACTAAGTGGACTTTTCCTTTAAAAGACAGCCTTATAAATTGTTAGTGTTGGTGTAACTTTGACTCCTGAGAGCTGATTTTGTATCTATGATGATACAGATAACATGGGGTAAAACTTTAAAATGAAGTGTTTATATTTATCTACAAATATGTCTTCATGAGTTTTTGGTAACTTGTGTATATGAGTCAGAGCAACTTGTCTAAATGGCACAAAAAAACACGGTTTCACACTGTGGTGCCAGAGCAGACGACAGCAACTACTGTGGGGTACAAGTTTCACAGGTCAGTTGACCGTTTCAACCACAAGTTGACGTTCAGTGGCACAGGGAGCAAAAGTCTCCCACACAGATACTCCCACATACACGGGACAAACTCAGACGTCAGCCAATCACACACAACAAAGCTCTGACATCATGGCTGACATGACAGCTAAGCAGGAACAGCTGTGTAGTAGTTACAGGCCACACCACAAGAGAGTGACGCAACAATGTGTGTGAGCGGAGGAGTGTGTGCATGCGTGTCTGTGCGTGTGTGTGTGTGTGTGTGTGTGTGTGTGTACACTGCAAGTGTAGGTACAGTGTCTGAATGGGATATAGGACAGAGCTGGTGCGGTCAGTGAGGGAGAGATGAGTCACAAGGTCAAACTGAAGTTACATTCCATTAAGGGGGGCAGAGACAGAGGAAGTTTGAGAAAGTGAATAAAACTGTAAGTAAGACAGAGTAGAAGGAATCAGACATTACAGACAGACAGAAGAGGTGTGTGTTTTAGTCATTTGGTAACACACTGTATCATGTTTATCAACTTTTGGCCCAGACCAAAGATCTCATGAACTCTGTGATGAGGTTAGGTCCACATAAACAGACATGTGTTTCCATACTTTGTGGTGTTACGTGTTCATGTTGCGTACAGATAGCTGTGTTTGAATGGTCGACTCCGCTGGGGAAAGGAGGGAATCCTGCCCAGACATTCCATGGCACAGATTCCCAAGGAGTTTCCACTACAAGTAAGAAACACATACACACATGGATTCCTGACTAATGAAAGATGGGAAACAAGAGGGAAAAAAGCAGAAAACAAGAATTTTAGTAAAGCACACTACAGTACAGTTAATGAGCCACTGGTTTATTAGTTTAATATGAAGTGGCATAAAAACACTCAGTTAGGTAGGCTGTTACAGTGAGCACAGTAGCCAGCACCCAGCATGCAAATCTCTAACAGAACACAGCTCCAAATGGGGCTTCCCATGATGCAAAATAAGGGCAGTCCCTCGGATATGGAGGAAAAGTGTACCTCTGCACACACACACATACACAAAAAAAGAAAAAAATTTGGTCTTAGAACCTACTGTTAAAAAAAAGGCTCATGATCTAAAAACTAAATTTTCGCAAAGCTCAAAGCTGAATTGAGGCTACAGCCGAAAATGACTGTTGACGGAAAATGGAGATGCTTTACCTCACATGATATGCATTTACATGCACAATCTCTCGGACATTAGATATCAATTGGCTGTGTCATTTGGCGCGACCATTAGTCCAAGAAAAATGTTACTCAATCAATGTATGAACTCACTAGGACTGGAGTGCATGTAGTTTGATACAGGATGTCTTAAGGGAGGGGTTAGATTTATTTATATTTTCTGTGGACTATTTTCTGCTGTAGGGAAGAACTTCATGAGTCAAAACTCTGACTGGAATTTTAAAGAAACTTTTTTTTAATTTTTTGTCATGGATAAACCATATACTGTATGATAAATGGACGTAGTCTCCATGATGTCACCCATCTGTTTCTGAAACAAAATTTGAAGCAAAGTGTTTGTGGGGGCCTTATTGGAAATGGGGTGGGCTTTGAGCCTCCACACTAACAGCTCCTCTTGACAGTTATTTTAAGCTAGCATTAGACGGCTGTCAGACCAAAACAACTTAACATGAGCAAAAAAGTCACTAAAATTGTAATCCTGTTCTCTCTCTCTCTCATTGTGCTGACTCTGATGAGACCGTGCTTCATGCAAACAGATGCTTTATGGTGATGTAGGCGAACCATGCATGGAGTAGAGGAGCAGCACTGTGGCGGGGGGGGGGGGGGGGGGGGGGGGGGGGCAGTCTTGCTTGAGTTCAGCATGGTTTGGATGGCCAGTGTGACCGCACCCTAAAAGGAAAAGCCAGAGTGAGCAATCTCATCAGACAAGAGTCAAAATCACACTGATAGAGTATATCCAAGATTAGCTTTTCAGCTCTGTTTTAATTCCACTGTGTGTTGAAAGACACCAATTCAAGTAAAAATGTTGGATGTCTGCAATGGGTAATAGAAGCACTTTTCATCTTGCCCGTTTTGCTTTCTACATTGACTGTTTTCTGGGTACTAACCCCACCGATGCAAGTGGATAAAACTCCTTTTTATTTCCACAAATGACAATAAAAAGATTTGATTCTTCACTTACTGATTCTTCATTTATACCCAAAACTGGTACACAAAGATCAAGGATAAAGTTGCCAATTAACTCCAGGCCAGTAATGGTGAAATAAATAAAAAAATAACCATACTAAACAAGATCAACTGTAAGAGCATTCAAATTTTGATTTGTTTATTGTTATAATGAGATGGTTTTATGTTGCTCTACACTAATGCAGCAACAACAAAATATTCATAAACAAAATGAAGTGTGACAGTGACACGACATAAGCCTGTCACGTCAACTCTGTTGCCACGAGGGAACAGAAGGTCTGGTTTCCATAAGCCTGAAGAAAGCACAACTTTTCCTCTCTCCCTCTGCCACAGTTAAACAGTTCCTCTTCTTCTTCTTCCAACCATCAGGGCTCCCACTCCCCATTCATCCGTCCAACTGTCCGTCTCTCCACTGCTGTCCCCACTTAGAAGAGTGGGGCAGTGGAGCATTTCCACAGTCGCAGCCAGGAGAGCTTCCAAGGCGTCAGAGACGCGCGCACACACACACACACACACACACACACAGTCACAATCACACAATTGTAGTTAAAAATGCTTTCCAATACACACACACACACACAGTAACCTAAAGCGCCAAGAATTATGTAAGTCCCAGGCATACCTTATATAAAGACCAGATATGTTCATGAAGGAAAGGAATATCTTAAATATGGAAAAGGCTTCTTTGACTGCTCACACTCTCACTCACACACTCTCTCTCTCTCTCTCTCACACACACACTGACACACGCACAACAAAGGCTTCTGGTCACTGTTGAGGTAATGGCTACTGCTCGGGCTACCTCATGCTCTCTGATTCTATTCCTGTTTGCTTTGAATATGATGACTCCTCCATTGTTTCCTTCTGTGTACGCACGTGTGTGTGAGAGCATGTGTGTGAGTATGTGTGTGTACCTTGTCTGTCCATTAATGCTGATAAGTAGCCAGTTATAGAAGCGGTCTTTCAGGAGAGGATCAGAAACAACACGCACACAGTGACAGATATAGAGCTCTGCTTTGCATGGAGCAGTCGTTTAGGATGTCTGCAGGATGTTATGAATGGGAGTGCCGGGAATGATTGATGAAGATAAAAAAAAGCAGGCTCTTTTGAAAGTATGTGTATAGTAGCTAGAAAATGGAATAATGACACTACTGGATGTTGTAGGAGAGTGAGAGTGGAAATGTGTGTGCGTGGATGGTGTGGAAAGTGAATGGAAGCGCTGTTTCCACAGTGGAAGTTTGTTCCTGGATAGGAGCTGCAGTGGAAGTTCCCCCTCATGGAGTGAAGGAACACAAAAAGGGAAAAGAGGAAAGATAGAGCGGAGGAAGGACTGAGTGTTGAGTTTAAAGAGAGGACAACAAAAATAGGGCACATACAGACAGCAATAAGAGAACAGAGTCAGAAAAGAGAAGACTGGGGCAGAGACAGACAGTGGAGGTGTTGTGTGGGTGGACAAGAGAGCTACTTCAAAGCACAAGTGTCACTTCAAGTTCATGAACTGCCATTAACCTGGGTCTGGTCTGTAAACTGAGAACTTCACTCATGACCTTTGTGCCTCATACTCCTGTAATGGAGGCAACGTGTTCATACATGAAGCTAATTCAAAGCCTCCCATGGAGTTTGTGACCACTTGTGGCACTGTTGAGTGTTGTTGAGATTACAGTTAAAGCTTTACAACTAAAGTGACAAGTGTAATGCATAGTTTACGTGGACAAAAAAGTCAACCAGTGGTGAGAACAGGCAGTTGATCATTAAGTTTAAAAGAGGTAAGCTGGCAGTCAAAGCAAACAAACAGAAAAGAGAACAGTTCACATGATGTGTTTACAGCAGTTTTAAAAAGCCACTCGAAAAATACCAGAAAGGAGCATGATGTGATAATCCTTACAACTGGGCTTACTTTCAGACATTCTCTCCTCGGAAGCATTTGTGGTTTCACACCAGATGTGCACACAAAAGTGCTCCAGTTTCTTTTTTCCATCCTGCATGCGGCTGCATTAAACAGAGAAATCTAGGAATTTTGAGAGAAGTTGTTATCCTGATTTACTTTCTCAGGAACTTGACCTTTCACTTGATTGTAACTGTTCTTTTTGCAATGGAAATTGTTTGTTTTTTGATTTTTTTATGTAAGAAAACTGCTTGGAGTGGAAAAATACTAAAGCTGAAAAGTAAAACTCAAGATTTGTACTGTAATGTGTATTGTAATTTTCTTTTTGTTCGAATTAATATTATAAAAATTGTACTTAAAAGGTATTGTTAAGTAACCCTTATTGAAGAGAAGATATTGGCTTTGGTACAGGTATGGAAATTTTTTGATTGATACCCAGCCCTATCTATAGTCTTGCATAGGCTGAAATTCACTTAAAAAAAACAGTTTGTAGACAGAGTTCATCTGCAAATACAGTTTAGAACCACATCATGTGCCTTCACTGAGCTTGAGTCCATTTAAGATGAGAAGATGTGAAATATGTTCACAATAATATTCAGAACACGTGGATTGTGTGCTCGAATTTCCCTAACCTCATGATGACCCCTTTGCCCTGTGATGAAGATTTTAAAGCATGCAGCACAGAAAGCCAGGTCAGTTATTTATCCAACAAGATTAAACTTTCAAAACATTACACAACATTACTAACCAAACATTTAGACAACAGAATCCTCTCTGGAGCTCAGTTAGTTAGGTGAATCATTTCCGGTGAGTCAGCAGATTATTCAACAGAGAGGAGGGCTGTCTCCTTCGTCCCTGTGACAGAGCCGATGGTCACTCCCACTATCACCACAGGATTGATGGCACACAATCACAGATATTCACATAAACACATCAACGCAATGGTGACTTACTTGGCAGAGCTCACTGTAACAACACTTCATGATAATAGTCTTTAAAGGGAAGTTTCGGTTTTTCGTACTTAGAGGGTATGAGCTTTGCAAAGTCTAAAAGAAATAAATCCTTGAACATTTTTGAGATAGATGGCAAATTCATTAAGTATGTTGTAATTTATGTATATTTATCAAAGGTGCAGATTTTAAACTGAACAGCCCACTGTTTACTGTTCACATCTGAAATATACACATATGGCTGAATTTTCAGCGGCAGGATTTATGCTACTGAGTTGTATCATGAGAAGTGTGGCATTTAGCTGTTTTTGGAGCCTGACCCCTTTAAAAACAAGATAAACAAGTGGCTGTGTCACAAGATGTCTGTTTTTTTTTCTTTTTGTCTTGTTTGCTTCTGTAGGTCATTAAGAGGCATGACTGCTAATTTTCATTTACAGCCTGTCTTAGCCTCATCCCTTTAACTGGGTCTCAGTTGACTTGGAGAAAGGTTGAGTCAAATATTTGATATGGCAAAATCAACTTGAGAAACCGGTGGGTGATGTCCCAGAGACCTATGTATCAGTCTGTCCGAACTGTAAGGTGATAGTGGGTCTTGAGGCTGGACCAGTTCAGGAACACTGCTCTTACTGAAAATCAAAGTGCCTTGAGGTTAACATGTTCACCAAACAGTTGTCTGTTTTTGTCTTGTTTTTTTGTCCTTTTGTTTTCTGTCTTTTAAACAGATTGTCAAATAATTTTATTTGAATAATGTGGGTCTGCAAGTGTGAATGCATGCATTATAAATGGACCAGATGGCATCATTTATAAATCCTTTATTTCAGTTTTGATGTTCTGTTGTTATCAAACAAAGATTTATGGGCAGCGTTACATTTTTGTGTCCTACTTTCTTCAAACTGATATTTTACAATTCCAGGAAATAAAAGCTGTACTCCAGGAGCACAATCAAGTCTTATTGCAGCAGATTATAATGTAGGCAGTGCACCACAGGTTTAAGCAGAGGAAGAAGGGCCTTTGTGAACGCAGTCTAAGCAAAACCCCGGGCCTCAGAAACCTCAGTTCTGGTTTGAAGCTTTGTAATGTGGTCATTTGAGTGTGTGTCAGGAAGGGCACTAGGAGCGCAAGTCTTTTACAAATGATGCAAGAGGATGTTTTTTTAAAAAATATAATTACACTGTTTTGTAATTACACAAGCATGTGGGCATTTATTCTGGCATCTTTACAATGAAACAGATTTATTCATTTCCAATACTCCTGTAATTTGTACGTTGGAACTCCCTCTGAACAGCTTGCATCAGCAGCTGATTATGTCAGCATTTTTGGGCACTGCACTCCCACTCAACAAGTCAGCACTTCCAGTCATCGGGAGCGGCACGCGTAAATACTTGCTCTTTAGGTATGCAGCTGGCCAAGCATCAGGAGGGAAGTCCTGACGCTCCACTTTCACCAAACCAAATCTGTCTGAAGGAAATATCTGGGAGTGTCTCTCCCTACTTAGAAGGCTTCTGGGAAGATCACAATAGCCCATGTGGGCGGTTTGTGATTATTCCCAGTTGGCACCAACGCATTTCATACCATGCTGCATAAGTTTGATTCCCGTACCTAGGTTATTGTTGCGGCCTGAGTTTCTACCGTGACAAGTGAATAGAACTTATGAGTGTCAGAGCTGAAAGCAGTGAGTCACCAGGAGTGAACTTCTTGAAAGAAAAGGTCAAAGATGAGCAGATGCTACTTACAATAAATAAATAAATAATACACAAGAAACCTCTTGTGCAACCGGAAGCAAAAAGATTTTCAACCTTGCCATAGCGTCATAACTTGGGGATTTATTATTATTTTTATTTTATTTTTATTTTATTTTTTTATTTTTTTTTTTTTGGGGGGGGGGGGTTACGGAGGAATGTGCTTTGAGAAGACACTGATACTATGAAAGAGACAGAAAACAACAAATAAAACATAAGTAGACTTTGAAGAACAATCACATCAATGACAAGGACGTGGCCCTAACAGAATCCGTCAACTACTTGAGGTAACTCAAATGCATTCCTATATGAGTGGCAGGGTGCGTCTCAACTGCTAGTGTTTAGAGTAAACAACACTTTACATTTACTAAAGAAATCTATACAGATGTAACGGTAGATCAGATTACACATTGACGCAATATTAATGTTATCGTGGTGTTTCATTTTAACATCATTAACAGTGCAAAGATGCACTGAACACAAAAATAAATGTAATTTTATATCGATAAAAAATGTACATTTTTTATGGCATTGTCTTACCAAAAAACTGACAACTCTAGTCAATTTATTTCATCTTTTTTGTAAAAATCTAAGAAAAAAAATAGAAATAAGAACTTAATTTTTGTTTTTAATTTCACTGAGCAAGATGTGGTTCAGATTATTATATAATAGAGCTTTGGGACAGTCTGGATACCAATAACAGATTTACAACCGTCTAATATAAGGGATTTTTTTAAAATAATCTATATGAGTGTATTTATTAGCAAATAGAAGGGAGAAATGTCAATAAATGTCACCTTATCAAATTGCACTCTTCTTTTAACCCCCTAAGTCTCATGCAATGAAAATGTGGTTTTACTGAAACTTCATTCTATGAGGAGTTTTTGTTTTTCTTTATAAATTTTACCTTTTACTTTAGCCAGCCAGGGTTTTTTGTCCCTTTTCACTTTCTTAAGAAAGCTGATTGTATATGTCCAGTCCCTGAAAGTGACCCTGTGGATCCAAAAGGCCAGCATAGAGAGTCACCTTTAACATTTGCGGTGTGTCATGCATTAGCTCTGACACTACATTTAAAAATGTATTCTAAGCCTGCCCACCCACGCAGTATACAATACCAAAAGGTTAAAGATATGCAAGACAACTTTTAAAAGAAATGATAAACTTTGAATTTACAAGTACATGCAAGCTCTGGCTCACACACACACACACACACACACACACACACACACACACACACACACACACACACATACAGGTATTGGCGTGATTGGACAAGTTCCCCTTAAAAGACAACATTTGCCTCTCCATGCTTAGCTGCAAATACCTTAAGTTTAAGAAGCATGAAAATATCATGTCTCATTAAGAACAGACTCATTGCACTACTTTTATTTCATAATAGACTTCGGTGTGTGTGTGCGCATAAGAGTCGGTGAGTGAGTGCATAGGAGACTGACTGGTGTTGTAGATGTTCGTTTATCCTCAGATATTTAATTGAATAATAAATTCATAAAGGTCCAAATGAAATTATTTCTCTGTCAGAAGTGAAAATACAAATAGTCGTGGAGTTCGTCATGAATCTGGTTAACTCCAATGCAAAGTCAAACAGATTTTTTAATACGCAATCGTTGACATTAACTGTGCCGTAGTGCTTGGTGTAATGTTGATTTAATCCTACATAATGATTTACTCATTTCTCCAGGGGATTTCTACTGAAAAGAACAGTCTCTTTGTCTCAGGAGTGCACTCACCTTATTCAGTTACACAGCTTCACACCTGCAGGAGGTTTAGCAACTAAGCAGCTAAACCGAAGAAGTGTCTGGTTCAAGGCCTGTCTTAAAGGCACCTTGATGAGGGTAGGAAGGCAAGGGCCAATTTACCTTTTTCTTCATGAGAGCAGCCAAGGTTTGAGATGATCCAATATTAAAACAGGACATTCAACTGAAGATTCATCGTTATATTTTTGAATAATTCCTGTTAAATCTTTGAAATATCAAAAAAGAAAAATATCCAAAAACACCAAGAAAAAAAAGCAATATATCATTATGTATAATAAAAACTAAGAGTAAGCCTAAATATTGAATTAACTGACTGAAATAAAAGCTGCTGAATTTAAATTATTTTTCATTATTCTTAACTAAGATCTGATGATTAAGATTTGTTTGAGGGACTGCTTTTACAATTCTACAGTTACCTTTCAGCAGACACTTTTGCCCCAAAAAAATACAACACAAGCTAGAATTTAGTTAAATTTTTAATATTTGTTCAACTTGCAAGTTGCTGCAGCCGTTTCTTGCATGCATTGTATTTTAGTTTTTTATAAACGCATGGATGGAGTTAAGGATATGTCATATAGGTGAGCTCACCAGATCAGGGGGAAGGCGTTTGGTGTTCGCGTGTAGCTTCTAACCACATATTATAGCCAAGATACGACTTTGATTTGTTATTGATTATTATTAGAACAAACAGTTTGCATTCAAGAAGGCGTCTGAGTTCATGGATCTCGACTTCAACAAACGCAGTGTACAATTCATGCTGTGACTTAGAAAGGCAATCGTCACCACAAAGTCCCTTTGGGGTTAACTTCTCTTTCAGCTAGTTCAATACAACAAAGCAAAAGCCTAAATTTATTTATAAAGAAAAAAACATCTGTTGCAAAATAATGCAAATCAAAATATGTTAGGAAATGAATAACAGTAGCTGTGTTGTTATTATTGATAAATCGGTATAGATGTAATTTTAAATAAAATTGGGATCACAGTATTGAACACACAAAATTTAAGCTTGATGACGACGGACTACGTGTGCATGAAAAGCCTGATATTAAGTCCACAGTCCACTACGTGTAGACCTGTCATTAGAAACGCATTACATACTTCAAAAAAGAGTATCAAAGTGTCAGCAGGGGGGAATAGCCCAAACAAGGAAACTTTCCATCTCGGCCCACGACTGTGACTCATTCAGAAATGCAACCACTTGTTTATCAGTAAGTGTTAGTGGATGTGTGTGCGTCTGTGTGTGTGCACCCGTATGCCTGCGTGTGCAAGCCTGTGTGGTCATTGTTTGACCCAGAGTGACTCTGAGCCACCACAGCAAAAAGCATCAGTGGCCATGCACACATTTAGACATCCTGTGCACGGATTAAAAGATCACAAATTCAACACAAACACACACACACATTCTGCTCAAGTGTTGAATATCTGCAGGGCGACAAAGACACTGACTCAGCTACCAGAATGTCATCACTCCTTTGTATGAAGTAAGTCTGAGTTACAATTACAAGCTGTCAGGCAGATACCTGGACTGAATATGTGGGTGGAATGAGGAATGAGCGGAGGTGTGCAGGGCACTCAGCCAAACAGGATCATGGGACGTTACCCCAAAGTAGAGCCAAGATTTGCAAAAGTAAAGGGCAACTGTTTCTCTCACACACACACCAACACATAAACCAAATCTTACACTTATTTTGCATGCAGCTGAAAAGTCATTACCTTGAAAATTAAAATCCACGATACCAGGTTTTTGTTTTACATGGACTTTCTTTTAAAAACTACTTGCAACTGTTTTGATTTACCTTATCACTGAAACACTTCCTACTTTGTGTTTAACTACAAGACACCTCCCTGCCAAGCCAAGCTAAGCGGTGACTCTGCCTGTTTGTTGTCTGAAACCACCAAGAGAGGGGGAATCCTATGATCTTTGAACTTAAAATGCTGAAACCAAAGCATGCACAACACACGCACACATCCACTACTGCATGTTCCTGTTTCTTACATCTCCTAGAAAATGGCATTTAAACAACTGCCTACACAAAGGTGACTCATACACCCACTGTTCACATATTTCCACACCATCTTAAAAAATAACACCCACACACACTTAATTTCACCAACAGTGAAGTTGTAAACTAAATACCTGAAACAGTGATACAATTAGTATCGTCACATAACCTGGTATTACACATCAGGCTCTCTAATGGGCAGCTGCATGATTGAAATGATTTCTGTTTTTCATTGAGGGATTACTTTTGGATGTGATACAATTACTCAGTACTAAGATTTTAAAATTGTATGCAGATTGATGTCCACAGGGTGTTTTAGAGTGTCTCTCGTCTTGCATCATGTTGTAATTGGCACAGCAAGATCTATGCTATATTCAAAGAATTAGAAGAAGAGACCCTCTTGAGATAAAAATGATATTGTTTTTCACTTTAAAATGTTGTTTACTTTATCACAGAGGAGCGCCCTGCTTCGTCGATACGATCAGGATGTAAATAAGGAACCTTTACATTTGACCTGCAGTTTTGAGCACTGTGTTCTTCTTAAGTCAACACTTGCACCTTATAAGCACATCATCACCTTTATCTGTTCAGTGTCTGTTTGATCTGTGAGTAACTGACATGAATGATGACCATCAATCAATGATCCAAAACCCCACAATGCAATTCTTACGTTTTAACTACTAATGCACTGTTCTCACAGTGTCTATCAAACAGGGAGTGACTGGTGCCACTCGGTTGAATAAAGCTTGGGACTGTGGCTGACAATTGTTCCACCCCTGCATAACTATAGACTTGCCAGCAATTGCCTAGTCTGACTGCATGCATGCAGTTTGAAGGGTGTAGACACGATTGTAGTGCTCACATTCACTATTATTACAAAGGAGTCAAGCCAGTTTTAATGATTAGCAGCTTTAAATCATAAAACCCTGGCCAGCAAAAAGTCATCATTCCATTTCTAAACTGAAATATAGTCAAGAAATAATGCGCTCACAAATATTACACAACATTAAAACGGAAGATCACCACTGGAAGGAATGAAATAATCATGTACTTCTGCAGGTATGAACTTACACACGCTGCCATGTGTCATAGCATGCCGAGTCCTGCCTTGATACACACCTGCTGCTCCAAAACCAGTGTGTACATGCATGTATGTGTGTGTGAGAGAGAGAAAGGGAGAGTCACATACTGTTCAGTTCAGATGGATCTTAAGAAGCTTATGAGTGCTTCAGGAAACACATCTGGGCTACACCACTCAAGAATACTGCACTCATTAACAACCCAGAACAGTTAATAAGCCTTTATTCTGAATATGACACAAACCACGACTATCACACTTACAGACGCATCATGGCAGTCTTTTATGACTGCAACAATATTCTCATTTGCAGACATGTTTAAAAGAGAATATTTTGTCAAATTACTTGATTGTGATTGGCTGCAGGGTGTTAAGTCATAAGAAATGGACACCTATGAAGTCACCTACTGGCTAAGTGTCAGTATCTTTTCAGAACAGGTTATTATAGCAACAAGGACAAAATCAAAGCCTCTGTTTACAATTTAAGTGATTTGCTGACACAAAATTTAAATCACACAGGGCTGAACACAAACAACTCGTAGGGCTAACTTGATGCACGCTTAAACTAAGAAAACTAGGTTTCACTCTTACTGCCAAACAACCTCCAGGATTTACCCACAGTATTGATTTATGCTGACAAGTTTCATAGCAGGGTAATAGTAGGAGTTGATATATCAGTCATCTTGAAACAAGAAGGGGAAACTACAGAGTGTGAGCTGCTGCATGTCAGCCTTTGCTTCCTTGATTGAGACATACGCACACACATAACAGTCAAAAGACGGAGTGTAAAAAACACACCATGATAACATCATATAATGCCCCTCATTCCCTGAGTGATATACAGTACACCTCCTGTGCTTCATGGAAACACTCCTTTACACTCCTCTCTCCTGTGTTTGGGCACTGGTGTGATAAGGCGCTGATGGGTTGTATTACTTCACTTGGGTACTCCCAGGGGGAATCCCCCTAGTGTAGCCTTGTATGTGTTGTCTGTGTGTGTGTGTGTGTGTGTGTGTCCACAGAAAGGGAAGAATGCCACCATTGAGCACCCTGCCATTGCGCCAGCAGTCCTCTCCCCCGCACCCCGCCCCCTCCGTCCTCGCTTGCACTCTGACGTACAGTTGGAGCAGATTTGGTGACATGAAGATAAAAGCCTTCCTCTGTTTCTCTGTTTTTCCTCTTTCTCTCCAGTGTCACCAGAGTGCTGAGTGCTGCTGCCCTGGCTGTACACATAGAGAGCTCATTCAAACTGACACAATCACTTTTCACTTCTGCTGTGTGATAAGCCAGAGTTCAGTGTGTCCCCCCCATGCAATATGTCCACCATAGAATCAACAGCTTTGCACAGGAAGTCTAATGATGCTGGTAAACCACTGGATACACTACAGCTGTGCACTGTCATGTGACGAACAGTGCCATCAAAGGTTTTCATGTAAAGAAGCCTACTTTGTCTTCATCTGACAGACCCACAAAGGGTTAACAGTGCTACACAGAGGCAGCAGACACTTAACCTGTCAGAGCTATTATTTATGGCCAAATAAGTAGTTTTACAGGGAGGAAGAAAAAGAACATAAAACTGTTGATTTGATTTGTAAAATTCAATTTGCCTGACAGCAGCGGTGGTACTAGTCATTCATTCATGTTTTTGCCGAGCCCAAGTTGGCCACCATGATAAGTTTAAGTGGGATCAAGAATGGCCTTTAACTTCCTAATGTTTTAACTTGAAGGGTTTTTTGTCTTGTAAAACTGTGAGAAAAAAATAAGTAGATTCACAAATGCATTGCATCACTGGAGGCAAGTGTAGAAGCAAGATAAAATAAACAGATGTGAAAAGTTTGATAAATGAATACAGACAAGGGGGAAGATTTACTTTCAATTCTGCTCAAATCTAAGCATAAACCAGGACTACAGAAATGAAAAAGAGCAAAATATAAAAAGAAAGATTCAAAGCTTTAAGGATGTCAATATCCTTAAAGTGTGAGATATATTTGAGGGCAAGAAAAGTTGTTACTTTGAGGTTAAATTAAAGGTTAAATGTAGGGTAATTATCATCGTTCAATTCACTGATTCTCCCCTGATTGAAAAAAGACAGTGCTTGTGTTTGGGTGTGAGTGAGTCACCTGACACGAGATGCTGGTGGACGCAGTTGATTACCCACACATCCAATTCTATTAAAAGGACACGTCATAATCTCTAATCACTTCCACGTCTGGCGGAATAAAGACTGCTGGTTAATCTGGATTAGACGTCACTGTAGTGAGGTCACACAGTCGAGGCAGCTGATACCCCAACTGGCCAGGAAGAGCTGAAGAGGAAGACACCAGGTGAAGCACAACAGAGGGGAGGAGGGAGGGAGACAGACACAAAGGATTAAGCAGACGAGTTAGATTAATGGACAAATGATCCATTTAAAACCAACACAGCCAATCATGCTTGGAGCTTCTAAATACAATAAGTGGAACTGACATGAGTTAGTACAAATATGAAAGCCCCATTTACAAAAATAAATAAATGACCCAGTTATAACATCTTACCCTGACTATGCAACTCAATTCTTCTGACATGAGGGAAACCAGCAACTCAAAAATCTATAAGATATGATTTGTCTTAAATGCTGTATGATTTTAATTAGGTTGACCAATATTTATTTTTGATACCAAAAGATGGTACACAACAAGGACTAAATGATAGATAGGAAAAAATAAGATTATGTTTATACATCTGCACTATGTGTTCATTATTTACAAATTGAGGAAAGGAGCAACTTTTTCATGTCTACCTCAAAAGTATGGAAATGTGAATTAAGGTGGTAAATTTATATCAAATTACTAAGTATCCATGCGGTCATGTTTGTTTTATTCCTTGAAGTCTTGGACATCACATGGTATGTGATCTGCATGCCCTGCAGCTGATCCTAGAACTCAGTAACTAAACAAAACTGCCCGCAAAAAATCCTCAATCAGTAAGCCTGTAACAGGCATGTTCCATGTGATGAATTTGGTATACTGGGAGAATTCGTGTTCTCGTGGGGACGGTGGGCTTCCCTCTACATTACGCATACACCCATGAGAAAAGGCACGGCTTCCCTTTCTGCGGGTCAGAGAGCACGTGTAGCACAGGAGAGGGGTTTCCCCGGGGCGGACGTGTAAATATTAGCCTGACGTGACAACCTGAGATGTGTGAACTCGCCTTGCATGGCATTTTTTCGATTTTTCAGAATGCGGTTCGCGGAAAACTTTCGCTGCGACTTTCCTGTGAACAGAAAAGTGGGTAACCTGATAACAGTGCCCTTTTCCGCTGGTGTTCAGACTCCGACGCTCATCTGAGAGGTGAAGCAGTGCTGCTACGCTAACCTGAGAGCCACCACAATCACAAACCTGGTCCTATGGTCTTTGTTTACCCGCTTTTCCAACCTCGGCAGCGGGCAGAGGGAACCTGTGGTCACATTTTCTTTCTCTTGGCACTATCAGTCGACCGTAAATCTATCCACAACTGTCTAATATCTGGTGTGATGATTCTTTTAGCCGTTGCTCACTTTAGACTGTTTTCTATATGGCCCAGGTTTCTTTCGCCAAATGAAAATGGGGACACGCTTTCCGGCTAAAAATACCTGTCTACGACTATATTTGGCTTGGCTGTATCACAATCACAACGCTAAAATAGTCGGTCCCGCCCCAGCACAATGAATGAGTTCTCTGCTATCCCACTCTGCCTCTGTTCGCCAGGTGCTAAATTTAGCAACAAGGCTTGCGTCAATCACGAGCCCAGTGCGTCAAGGCTTCCCCCGCCTCCTGGGGCTCATCATTGGTCAGAATTAGGACGTTGACCGAAAAATACGCGTCTCGTGATTGGCTGTGATGAATTATTGTTCTCAGAGGCTCCGGCAATAGTTTTTAATTTTCTGGTTTGTGAGTATGCACGGAACCTGTAGCTTCCCACTATATCCTGTCGAACTAGTAGTCTATCTTACCTGTTATGACATTTCCCCTCTATTTACTTAACAAATCTCTAAAACTAGTCAATTACTTTAGTCAGATCAACTTTATTTAAGTTTTATTTAAAGTGACAACCTTTTGCAACATACATCTTTCCTTTTTGCGTATGGATCAAAGAAGTTTTTTTTTATAGATTTCATCAAATTTCCTACAGTGCAATTTCAATGTTGCTGCATTAAATTGAGTCGTGCTATGTGAGAGCACTTACTGGAACAATTTGTAATGAGAAGAGTATATTATTTGATCTTCTTGTTAGAATGTAAATAATGTAAAACTTTACAATATGCCAATAACTTCTGTGGGTGGGTATTTGGATAATTCGGATCAAAGGTAGGTGATAAAAATAATTTATAAAAGAACAAATTCAGATGGCCCAGATGCAAGTTAAAACTAGTATCACTGCCATATAGTCTGTCACGACGAAATACCACAGGACAGATTCATTATAGCCTGAAGGCAGAGATTTTATACAGAACTTTTTCACAGGTGGACTCTTGTCCCTGAAAGTAGAAGAGAAAGAGAGTATAAGAGAGTACTCTAAAAAATAAAAATAAAAACAAAGATCTAGTATCTTGTGTTAGACTACTTAAAGAGGCCATTTGAGAAATCAACCCATCAGCAGTAAATCTAATCCTGTAATTAAAAAAAAAAAATCCTTAAAATTACAAATGTATATGTAAATGAAACATTCGTGTTTTATTTGGGAAAAGTGTTCTGGAGTCAAAGAGAAATGCTCAAAATCGACAAATGGTCTTAAAAAAAAAAAAAAGTAATCTGCAGTAACCGTATTTGACATTTCAGACTGAATGCATTTAAATCTATTGTCAGTAAGGTAACAGTGGATATGACCTATATTTATGGCTTGTGGCCCTCTCCATGCTTGTCTTAAATGTTTCACAGACAGGACTTTTTCTCAGTTAAAGTTTTTAAGGAAATTAACATTTCTTAAGCTTCAAACTGACATTCGATTTTATATGACATACATTTTAACCAATGAACTTTGCAAATGCATGAGATACGGATTGCCTCAGCTCGCCTGCCGGATTCCCCATAGCTTCCTCCCCTGCAACCATCAAACTAACCATCCCTCCCCCTCGCTTTCTCTGATCCTCTCTCCACCTCTCTCTCTTTGGCACGGAGCACGAGGCTTATGTGTCTGGTACTGTACAGAGGGAGAGAGGGAGCTCTACTTTGAGTGACGTCACCTCTCCCATGGCGTCACATTGACGTAGCGCATACCAGCCGCTCTATGTGGAAGCGGAGCCCACATAAATGCACTATTTGACTTTCTCCCCCTCAGACGGCGCACATAAACAAAGCCGCGTTACAACGCCACACTTTGCAAAGCACTCAGCAGCTCTGAATGACAAACTCGCCGCTTACGAGAACGAAGCCAGACACGCTCCTTTTACCCGGGAGTTTTTTCATTTTTGACTACTTCGTAAACTTTATCGAAAGTAAGAGGAAGAACAAAAAACTTTCCTTTTTTACCGATGCACTCCGTTTTTTTCTACAATTCTGCTAGGATTTTTGAAACCATTTTTCTTTATTTCTTCGGCTCTTGGTGATTACTCTGGATGGCAATAGGATACTTTGTACGAGGTTATTACCACATGTAAAAACGGAACCGCCACAGCAAACAGGTGAGAAAACAGTGAATGAATGAGAGAATGAATTAGAGACACTAACGCTTAGCTGTGTGCAGGTTTACATTACCAAAAATACGTGTGCTATAGTACTGATGCTCAAACATATGCGTTTGTGTCCAGTCTGTTCAACTTTGTGTGTCCAACCTGTTGATATGTTCAGCTCCAACACGCGTATAGCTGAACATGTTTGGATCGCATGTGTGTTTGTTTTCTTTCTCTCTCCAGGAGCAAACAAAGCCGATTTTGAATTTAATTTGTGCTGGGAAGGTATCATATCCCTTCTGGTTGTCATGGAAATGAGATGCCTTACACTCACACAATGAATTGTAGAGTCAGACGCACTAATGGTCTGAGTGGAGAATAGTCTAACCCATATTCAGGCAGTGGCTGAGAGAGAGAGAGTTGAAGCTCTTTGATTTTATGCAATGTGATGTTTTCCTCTCACCATTTGACGTTTTCCGGATTGATTTTGATGATAACAAGCGACGCACAGGACTTGGATGGTGTTCTCTGAGTGTGTTCAAAGGATAAGGGGGTGTGTTTCTTCATGTGTCAGGGTCTAAGTCTGTCAGTGTAACAGTATTTATTTATTTATTTGTTTGTTTGTTTTTTGGGGGGGACAAATGAAGTCTTCTTTCAGCATTATGATTCTCAACGCCGTCTTGGACTTTTTGGAATTCTGAAACACGTTAGCTTTATAAAAAGAAGTTTTCCAATAGTTTTAATTACTACAGCCTAATCTGTTACCCAGCTGGTGTGCTGTGAGGACATGGCCTTTCTGCTCATTGATCGAGAGGAGAACACCCGCAACCATTCACCATTAAGCCGCATCAAATTCCTGGAGCCCTCTGTGAAATATATCCTGGAGACATTTCATGACAACTGTACTCTGTAGCAGCTGCTTGAGTTATGATGAGAAATAACCACTGCTGTAACTTGCTGATTTCAGCTTTCTTTTTGTGTCAGTCTTAGGTTTACGCACGCACGTAAACGTGCACACAGGCGCTTCTGACTGTCTCCGTCTCAGAGCTGATTTACAGTACTCACATATTTCCCTGTTCCCTCCTTTATGTCCTCTCTTTTCTCTGCCTCTGTTTGCTTGAAGCCTCGCGCTGTCCGGGGTTATTGGTGTGAGGGGGCTACCGGGGGCTACCGGCGCTCAGGGGCGCGTGCTTTGCAGGTCTTATTTCGTTCTCTTGGTTACCGGTTGCGCGCGGGGCCAGAGCCTCACCAACTGGTTCGGCCTGAGAAGAAAATGCAAAAGGGGAGGACAAAAACACACTGAATTTCCCACTAAGCATAAAATATGGGTTTAAAATTTGATTACTAAATTGTTTATAATGGCTCCTTTAACCCAAAGCCAAGGTTAGGAAAAGAGCGCATTTACGCACATTTACGCATCAAACTCCACAAGTTTATGCAAGAATAGAGTGATTCAGACTTTTATCAAAACATTTATTATATCTTCTGCTGTTATAAAAAAAAAGGAAAAAAAACAATGTGAAAGGCGTTTATGTGTTTTTCCAGCACTCAAGTGGCTCAACACAAAATTGAATAATGGCTGTCCCAAATCAACTCTAATCAAATAAGTTATATAGCCTTGTTGTTTGTTTAGTTTTATATGTCTTGATTTCCAACATATTTGAAGTCTGCAGGGCATCAAATCTTCAAAGTTAATTCTATCCTGACAAGGAACCACCTTAAAAAAAAGTCCACGGCAAAAAAAAGACCACACCAGGCTGCAGGTGCTATGTGAGGAGGTAATTGGGGCTGCGGCTTGTCAACCCAGTATTGAGGTGCATACTGTATAAAGTGGTCTCTTAACTTGATATTTTTCTTGAAGGGTTTGTGAGCCTCGGGGAGAGAGAGAGGGAGAGAGGGAGAGAGAGAGAGAGAGAGAGAGAGAGAGAGAGAGAGAGAGAGAGAGAGAGAGAGAGAGAGAGAGAGAGAGAGAGAGAGAGAGAGATTGTGTCTCCGGTCTCTGTGTGATTGGATATCAGAGGGTGTGTGACAGAAAGGGGGCGCTCTGGGCCTTGAAATCTGGCTGCCACTGTGCGCCCTGCTGCAGTAAGAGAGAGTTGGAGTCGCAGGGCGCACAGAAGTCCGCTGGTTGGTTTGATTTCGGGTCCGACTCTCCAAATTTCTAGATTGCGCTCTCTTTCTGGATGAACCCTGAGCAGGCGAATACGCTGGTGATTAGAGGCAAGAAAAGCGATGGGCTGGCAGCGCTGGCACACACTGCGTTTCTAAAAGTTGTAACTTTTGTAGGTCTGTATTCTGAAGAAGTTTTCTTTAGTTTTATTTGAATTTTTCTTTTTTTATAAAGAAAAATTAAAATCATAACGGACTGAGAAAAGCTTTGGTGTCTGAATGAAACTTCTCGCCCACGTAAGCTCAAGTCCTGATATGAGTTAAAACTTCTCAGTTGTGGTTCCAAATCTCTCTGCAGCACAGATTAAGTGTCCTCTCTCATGTCTAACTTGTTTTATACGTAAATCCTCATTTTATTTGCGTTTTCTCCTGACTTTGTGGTTATCTGTGCCTTGTAATTTCTATTTAGGAACTTGCATCTTGTTCTTCTGTGCGCACAGTGGTTTGCACGTTTCCTTAATCTTTTTGCTTCATTTCACCCTATTTACTGATTCGGCCTTTAAGATTTCACTTTTGCTTATCATAACCCTTTATTAGTGATGCGTCATTCTTTTTTGTCTCTCTTATTCTGTCAACAGACAGGATACTTTGAGACGATGTTAAAAAGTTCAATCTCACCTATTTGCTGAACAAGTTTTTGAGAGAAGCTTTTGTCAGAGCAATAAAAAATATCCAATTTTACTTATTATCTTAAAGTACACAGGAGTTTGCATTTGATACCCTTTGATGGTCGCTGAGTGGTGATGGCTGTGCCAACATTTGTTGGTCTCGCGCGCTGCCACATCACTGGATTTAACAGACATCTCTCCTCCGACGCAGGTTCGGAAGAGCGCGCCCAGCCGAGCTCGGAGACCCGGCGATCGGACACTTCCTCTGCAACGCCCGCCGAGTCCTCTGTGCTTCAGGAGCCCTGTCCCGGCAGCAGCCACGCCACCTCTCAACCCCGGACACCCAGCACCATTCAGCGCGAGGCTCTTACACCAGGTGCGCACTTTCAGCCATCCATTTCAAGTGTCAGCTATTATTTTACTTTCTCTTTTCTTTTCCCCCTTTTCATTTGTTCCTTCCCTCTTTCTACCTGTTTCGTTCTTTCTTTCTTTTCTCGATTCTTTCACGTCCTTTTCTTAATCACTTCTTTACAGGTTATTTTGACTTTCGTGTCTTTAATCTGTTGTCGTGCACTTTAAGGAGTTTTATTGTGTTAAATTGTTGGGAAAAGTGTATAAAAACCTATATAAGCCAGTGTAGATCTAGGGGTTGACATTGAATTATCTGACTTGATAATAGACTGTATTTAACTACAGTATCTCATGTTCACTTTATTAACTTAGAATTCAGTACGAATCATGAAGTTACATGAACGTGCTGCTGCTTATCTCAGTCTTTGGCCGCGTGAGTCCCTGCTCTTGTGCCCGTGTTTGTGTATGTGTGCGCGTGTATATGTGTGCTGGTTTGTGTGCGTGTTGTGTATTGACTGGCAAGTGCGGACTGTGTTGACATTTCAATCATTAGATAAACTCGCAGAAACAGAAGACATCAGGCACACCTAAGTCCACAAACTGTGCTGAATCATATACGTCAGATAACGATCCAAATGACTCAACAGCGTCCTAAAAAAGCATTCATGACTGAAACTAAATATTGCTATATTTGGGTATTTTTTATTGTTATTATTAAAAAAATGTGTTATTGAATTTTGGATTTGGCAAATAATTGATCGGTTTCCTCTCAATTAAAACGCCCTGGGTAAATAAACTAGATGATTAAACCATAAAAAGCAGGCTCATTTATCAGACATCTAAGAAATGTGTCTGTTCTTCATGTATATATTTGTGTGCATATGGAAGTGACATTTATGAGGCCACTGATTTCAAATAATTAACATCATGAAAAAGTATCATGTGTTTCTTTTTTGTATTTATGTCTGCAACTTCATGTTTTTATTTGTTAGATCTATGGCATTCTGACAATGAACAAGCGCGCTCAGTTATTGGAACAGCTGCAGTTTGTCCAGTTGAAATGCACCCCTCGAGGTTAGAGACTGTTTCCCTTTGCCTCACTTTGCTGCACCACCTGTATCTGACTCTGCTTGGGTTGTCTGTCTTACACCGTGCACACACACACACATACACACACACACACATACACACACACACACACACACACAAACACCTGCTTGCATGCATGTGTAATAGAGGAAATCAAATGGTGGTGTTGGGGTGTAGAAAGCCTCCTATGGATCTGGTGTTTTTTTAAAAAAAAGGTCTACTGATACAACCATTTGTACTTAAATGGGAGTGAAAGAGACAGTGCAAACTTGTGAGCACAAATGTGTGTTTGTGTGTGTGGTACTGAGTGATGGCTATACCACCAAAAAGTAAAAGCAGCAAAGAGGATGAGACGTTTGCAGAGAAGCAAGTGGTTCTACAGGTTCTTCCCAGGATAAGGGTGCATGTTATTAGCAGAATGAGTGTATACAGGCTCCTGTTGACATCTTGAACATCTTTGGTGATGAAAATATATATGTCTGGGTGTGTGTGTGTTTGTCTGTCTTTACCTGACACACAGAGAGACAAACATCATAGCCCTTACAGTGAGAATATTTGTTTTACAAAATGTCTTTGCTTCTCTCTACTTGCCTTTCATCTCTTATCAGGATTATCAGGAACATAAAACTCAACTGAAAAACTATTTTATTTAAGTGTGTGTGTGTGTGTGTGTGTGTGTGTGTGTGTGTGTGTGTGTGTATTGGACAGATGCAAAAACACAACATACACACACACACACACACACACACACACACACACACACACACACACACACACACACACACACACACACACACACACATTTATGTCCAACACTTGGTTGAGGCTTGACCTACTGACACAGCACTAAGAGCCACAAAGTTCCCCACTCTACACTCTCTTTCTGTGTTTTTTCCTCTGTCTCTGTTTTTCTTTTTCTGCTCTGATACTTAATCAGAGCTTTAGGTGTAGCCCACTAAAAAAAACCCATGACGCCCATAATGCTGTATGTGTATTTTTCCACGTGGGTGAAAAAGCTGGTCACTTGCAGAAGAAAAAAAAATCGATGACGTCAAGTACACGTAGGCCCACAGCTTGACTCATATCCTCAGTTTAAAAAAATGTAGTTTGATTTTCCCAGTGCGACTAAGTTTGTATCGCTAGCAAGCTGTGCAGTGAAATTAATTTGAATGTATAAATGAATGGAATAAACTAAAATAAATCTTTTAAGATATTCATAGTCAGAAGGGGCATCTTACTTTGACCTTTTGATATTTGGTTTGCAAAAAAGAACCGATGTATTTCCCCATATTGCATACAGCTAAAAAAAAAAAAAAAAAAAAAAAAAAAAAAAAAAGGGGTGTTTCGGTGTTACAGTTTTTTTTTTCTTTATTTTTTTAACGTGATAACATGAAAATTGTAAATCCCTATCCAAGCCTGGGTGGATGGAGGTATTTGTGAGTGCTTAGACAACAGTAGGACCGATATGTCCCGTATTTGAGTGGACAAACATGACGAGCGAAGAACGGGGGCGATTACTGCAGAGCTCGCGCATGCAGGGCGTCAATTGGAGCAGCGCTGTGTTGACAGTTCCGCGCTCCAGAGGTACGAGCAAACACCACAAAACCCCGGCTGTGCTCATACCATTGATGACTGATCAGCCCGCACTCACATCACGCGCACATTCACACTTACTGGATTCTGAAAGTTTCAAACACACGTGCACACTTAGGGTTATGCATGCAGATGCAGGTGGAATAAGAAGTGTGTGTGTGCGTGGGGGGGGGGGGGGGGGGGGGGGTGTAAGACTGCGTGCTCTGCTGTGACTGTGACTGTGTGACTGTAACTGAATTAAATTAAGGGGGAAAATTCAAGACTACCGACTGGCGTCTGCAGCACTTACAGATACCAGAAGTAGAAGACATATCTGTGTGTGTGTGTGTGTGTGTGTGTGTGTGTGTGTGTGTGTGTGTGTGTGTGTGCAGCAAGCATCCAGCACCACCATGGGGTTCCATTATTGTTCAATGTTATCTTATCTGCTTTGCCATCTCACTAACCAGAGTCCTCTCTCTCTCTCTCTCCCTCTCTCTCTCTCTCACATACACACACAGACACACACACACACATACATACATACATTTGTCACAGGCATTGTAGAGTGGATCTTTGCTTTGAATGCTTTGCCTCCGAATAGCTCACAGATGAGATGCAGCTTCTCTAACTATATTAACTGTGGGAGTTTGAGGTTGCCTGCTCCAAAAATCTTTACTCATTCAGTGAAGTGCAAGAAGTGTTAAAACAGGAAATTGAGTAAATGGCAGCAAATGGAAAGAATTGTTCAAACTTTTCATATAGTCCTTGAAAGGTGCATTCCGATTTTTTTATGTCACTGTGAAATCCCTGACACCTTTAAAAAACTGCCTGTTCCAATAAATCTGTGTTAGACACAGAAATATTTTACAGTTTAATGGCTGACCCTGTCTGGCACGATCCGTGTGTGCATGAGCCTCAAGCAGAGTCTGCCTGATTCCTGTTGGTTTACTGTCAGGTTGTTCCTGTGTCCATGTTCCTTGAGTGCTGCTTGTCTGAGTAAATCAGCGGTTAACTAATAGGGGCAATAAAACTTCCTCACTGACAAATGATTGTTGCCGTACGCCTGTCCTCTACTAACACATAAAAATTGCTTTTAGACTGAAATGTCTTTGTTCTGATGTGCCACACAGCTCTAACCCGTGTGTATGCTCTGTGTCCTTGGTAGACATGCCCTGTGTGCAGGCTCAGTACGGGCCCGCCCCTCCAGGCTCAGCCTACTCTGGCCAGTCCTTCGGATACCAGGGCGATAGCTACAGCTCTGACCTCATGACTTCTGACTACACCAAGCTGGACCTCGGCAGTAGTGACATTTCTGCTGCAGCAGCCACCACCTCCCTCCCCAGCTTCAATGTATTTGTGGAGGGGAGCTACGAGCCCAAGTCATCCTGCTTGTATCAGATGCCTCCTCACAGGCCCACGATCAAGAAGGAGGAGGAGAGCTACCCAACTGCTCCACCCCTGGAGGCCATGTCCTCTTCCACCATGTACTTTAAACAGTCACCCCCCTCCACCCCAACAACCCCATCGCTGCCACCCCAGCCTGGCACCTCCTTCCTATGGGAGGAGCACTCTCTGGCCCCACCATCTCACACCCATTCTCTGGGCTCCAGCCTGGAGGCAGGCCCTCTAAAATCACCCCGTTTCGCGCACTTTTACCAGCACTCGCCGCCCCACAGTGGCAGCGGTGTGGGCAGCTATGAGGGTTTAGGTGGAGGACTGGTTCGTACCTCATCCTCTTCCTCTTCTTCCTCATCCTCGGTCTCCCATCCTCATGGTCCACCCCTGGAGCAGCCCATGTACCAGCTGCACCGTGGGGCCGGGAGCAGCAGCCTTGCCTTCCGCTCTCTGGCTCTCGGGCCCTGTGGTCCTCTGCTGGGAGACAGCCTGCCCTCGCCTCCCCCTCGTGGACCCCCTGGTGAAGGCACCTGTGCAGTGTGTGGAGACAACGCAGCCTGCCAGCACTATGGAGTACGCACCTGCGAGGGCTGCAAGGGCTTCTTTAAGGTAAAGACCCATGAGAGCAAAATTTAATTTTGCTGTGTCACTTTAAAATGCCATGAGTCTAGAGTGGATCCGAAATATTTAGAGTTCTTAATCCTCTTGTTCGTAACATCAGTTTCTTTTAAATGTCTCCAATCTCATTAATGACTTTCCACCTTAATCATCACCAGGTATCTGTGCTAACTGTAAACTGAATCACATATTTAAAATGAAAAGGTCTTGAATTTATCAAGTTTACTTTCTGCAGAACGCAGGATGATAAAACTCATTCTCACTCCAACAAACAGAGAGATTGTCCTGCACGAACAGGAACCTTCCTCAAAATCAAATTTTTCTTCAACTTGCATGCTGTGAATCAGTGGCCACAATATTGGTAACAATTCACTGACACAATACTCATCAAGAAATGACTCAGATTTGGTTCGTCACATGATTCAATATAACACTTCTCACATCCCATTAACCACACATGAGCTCACACACACAACTCATAGATTAACATCCACCAGAGATAGCTTTTAGTCACACAGATTTTCTCATTTTTACACATCAGAAATATCACAAAAAATGTATGTGGTACAAAACCTTTTTCATCATAAAGTGAATTAGACCCAGTGACAGTGAAGTAATTTCTTTGCACATTTTTTTTTTTAAATTTCAACATTTTTTAACACACTTGATAAGCTTTCGATTGGTGGGATGTGACAAGTTAGCAAAACGAAGTGACAGAGAAGACGGTTGCTACACAGAGGTAATTGAATAATGCCTCTGGTGGGTGGAAATGAATTATCCCTCCTTTCAATTAGTTTCACAATTTGTTTTTATTTAGTAATTAATAAAAGCAGCGTCTGGTGGCTGCAGGCCGCAGGCTGTCTGCTCGCTGCAGCGCACACAAGCCACACTAACTGTCAGACCTCACTATGTTTCCTTTACACACACATGCAACCAACCATGCACACACATCATGTGCGCATAACCACATATTTATGCAGAAACATGTTTCTGAGTATGCTGAATCCAGAATGCAGCAGTAAAAAACTGAAACATTCTCGCCAAACACCTGCTCTTTTTTCATATTCATATTATAAGGTCCATTACTTCCATTATTCTGTTGGTTTTATTGTGCCCTAAAAATATGTTCCTGATTATAATTAATTACCCCTGAATAGTTATTACACATTAAACCACTGCAGTGGCTTCCTGTAAATTAATCTTATTTCATTAGTGCAATTTGAGACACATTTTCACTGTGAATTAATTTAAACTCTTAAACCAATTTCTTCAGTTTTCATTATTTCGTCAAAATAATGTAGTCCATTCACTGGTTTCCATTAATTGGGTGAACCTACTCAGAATTAGAATATTGAAAGAATATTGAAATCAAAACAACCAGATGTAGCTGTTAGGAAAATATAAGCATGCTGCAAACAAAACAAACAAACAAAAATGAAATGGGTCTGTTTTAACTATTCCCTACCCTCAGCAGTGAGTTATTTTAGCAAGGCCTCTTTCCGGGAACGCTGTGTCAGTTCAGTTCTGATTTTAGTCTCTCTATTGCTCGCATAGCAGGCACAGGTCATCGAGAACTTGTAAGGTGCATCTATATAGAGGAAAAGAAGCCTGAAACATGTTGGATTGTAAAATACACAGAACTCAGGACTGCACTTGTGATAAAAATAAGCGCATAACTGCATTTATCAAAGAAGAAAATGCAAACAGATAAACGTACAAGCACACATGTATATGAATGCCTGAGCACTGTGAAACTTGTTTTATAAGTTAAACCTCCCAAAGAAACAGTAAAATCAGCTCACATATGCTCTTATTAAAAAAAGTTCCCTTGCACTTTGTCTTCACAGAGAGAGAGAGTGAGAGAAAAAGAGTAAGGTCTAATCACATCTGATTTATGCTCAAAAGAGAGGAGGAGGGAGAAGGGGGAACATAGTTCCCTAAAGGCATTTAATTTACACCCAGGCTATTAGCACATGTTACATGTCAGAGAATCTGCCTCTGCATGTCTCCATACAGCCCTGACAAACACCCCCCAGCTTCTGTATGGGTGTTTGTGAGTTCATTTTGAGACTATGTGGATGTATATTGTCCGACTGTTCTCTGTCTGTCACTGTTAATTTAATTTTGATCGTGGTAAAAATCACTATCAACGCAGACATCAACGCACTCAAAATTTCCTGTCCAGAAGTGGTTAATTTAAATATTTATTCCTTAATAATGAAATGAAGACACTAAGATCCAACACAGATTAGATTAATCCAACCAGAATTAGAAAATTCTCACACACGTGCTCTTACTCTCCTGAAGGCTTACCCATACATGATGGAGCACAAGACAGATTTATCTACAAATTTGAGATAATTCAATTTGTGTGTGTGTGTGTGTGTGTGTACGCGTGTGTGTGTGTGTGTGTGTGTGTGTGTGTGTGTGTGTGTGTGTGTGTGTGTGTGTGTGTGTGTGTGTGTGTGCGCGCGCTTATAGGAAGCCTCTCATTGATGAGTATCAGAGCTCTGATGTATAGTGTCTCTGGTAAGACGCCAGTCATGCTCCACGCTGCCTATTAGAGAACAATGTCACAAGAGTCCATACATGCAAACACACACTCACACACAGCATGAGACAGACAAGCAGATTTTCATTTGTCAAAATCTCAGTTGATTGTTCAAGGGAAGCAACCGAAAAAGCATCATGAATTAGTGTGTGAGGTCACAGAGTGAGAGTACTTGCCCATCAACTCACCACCAAAGTCCACTCATTTTTCACTCCTTTATTTTTTGTCTCAACATCCTGCAGGAAAAAAACCCCCAGAACATTACCTACTGGTAAGGATGAAGGGGGAAAAAATCTATTTAAAAGTGTCCTTCTTTTCAAAAGAATCTGACAGAACTTAGCACGCTGTTTAACTCTGGCATAAAGGTGTACAGGAGAGACTGTTGTCCTTGGTGAAGAGTTGGAGGTGTAAATAAACGCTGGCATATTTAAGTTCGGTGCGTCATGCTGCTTTGGACTCTTACGAAACGGGTGCTGTTTTCCCTCAACCACATTAATGACCATAACTAACTTATCCCCGTGCGCACGGGTCACTGACCATTCAAGGGATGAGAGGGGGACGTTCACAGCGATCTGCGGTGCCATGGCAACGACTCTCATCCGGCACTGGCGCCCATTACGCACTAGTTCCGTGCTCGCGCCGGAGCATATGGAATAATTGGTGTGGTATTGGTCTCCCGGGGGCACGGGCATGTGTGGCGCAAGGGGTTCCTAATTGGATTTATTTGTTTTGATGTGTTTTGGAGGCGTTAAAGAAGAGGAGAAGCCGCGACACTTCCCGTGGGTTCCGTTTTCTTAGTTTACAGTTCGCTCTGGAGTCACAGGTTAATAAGTTTGCAAATGACATGAACCTCTCTTGACTGCTTTGTTATAACAGAGTTCTACCCCCGTCAAATGATTGCCCACGAGCTAGAATCGTTGTGCCAAATACGTCTGTAACTATAAGTATTGGACGCGGGGTTACCCGAACACTACACAGCAGGGTGGTCTGTTCTTCTAAAGATAGGTTTGTCATGAACATACTTTGGACTATTTCAAAGAAATCGCTGCAGAAGTGTTTGGATCTTAAAATGACTTTTCATTGATTCTTGCCACCTTAAGAGAAGACTTTTTGTCATTACCTCTATTCATTCCAGAGCGCACGGCACTAGACCACTCGTGCGCAGGAGCTCGAGAGAATTCACGACCATCTCTGTTATCATTGCTTTTATTCACGCGGGAAGCACACCAGGCACCCACGTGGCCCGTTTCAGATTTCATTTTAATAAGGTCAGCATAATAATCGCGCGAGCCAGCCGAGGAGAAAACAGCTCCCGCGAGGCCCATTGAGGGAGGCGCTAGGCGCGAGGCCCCGGAGGTGCCACGAGCTGACCCGCGAGCTTCACAAACAATCTGATCAGGCAGCTCTTGCGGACGCTGTCCTCCTGTCTCGCGGGACCCGCTTCGGCACGCCACGCGCTTGGTCCCCTATTGTCAGCTCTGGCGCTAATAAAATTGTCCCTCCTGCAGGCGAGGCTTGTTGGGAAATTAATTTTATCTAATTATACTGATGTCACCGCCGCCTTTCAGCGCGTAATTAAAATCTGACCTGCGAGCTTCTGCTCCCGGTCTTTGATGGGATAAGGGGAAAACAGAAATTGAATTAAACAAATCAAATATTAGGTGGATGATTGTTTTCGGAGGCTGATTATCGGTGTGTCTGTTTCTTCTCTCCACAGCGCACTGTGCAGAAAAACGCTAAGTATGTGTGTCTGGCCAGTAAGAACTGTCCTGTGGACAAGAGGAGACGCAACCGCTGCCAGTACTGTCGCTTCCAGAAGTGTCTGAGTGTGGGCATGGTGAAGGAAGGTAAGTGGGAGCAAATGAAAACACACTTTGAAACCTTTAGAAAGTTTGAGACATTTGAGTCAGTTTGTTTTTGTGGTTAAATTGAACAGCAATGACTTGGCTTTGGTAGCATGGCCCACATGTACCGCCATGGAGCAATAGCTTGTTCTTTTTGTGGGGAGTCAGAGGAAAGCACTGGCACGTTCTCATCACCTCAAAATCAGCGGAATCTGGCTGAATGTGAAGCTTTGAAACAGACACAAAGGCATGCCCGATCCTGCTCAATGATTCTCACACTTTCTGTCTCTCTATTTGTGTCATGAGACTGTTGCTTCATAATGCCCTCATTTCCCTGAGGTTTCTCACCTGTCTAACACATAAACACACTCATGTGAAATCCAACAGACTCTCTCAACACACACTTCTCCTGATGGCACATTGTACATGCAGCAAACAGAACAGCTCCACTGCCATCTACTGGCTACTTGCCCCCTGTGTTAAATTGTAGGAATGTTGGAGAGCCCTTCAGTCATAATTCCACAGCAATATGATGCAGATAACGGGGATGGAAAATCTCAGTACATGCTGCATTAATAGAACCAAATCAGGATGAATAACCTCCTCATTGTGACCTGTTGTCTGCTCTTTTTCTCTGCTTCACAGTGGTGCGCACTGATAGCTTGAAGGGGCGCCGAGGCCGTCTGCCTTCAAAACCAAAGAGCCCCCTGCAGACAGAAGCATCCCCTCCTTCTCCACCCCTCAGCCTACTGTCTGCTCTGCTCAGGGCCTACTCTCACTGCATGCCCCGCGATCTCGACTACAGCCAGGTACTCCAAAGATCCCATCTTACTGTGCAAAACAGAAATTTGGATTTTGGGGAGGACTCGGTTACATCTTTCTTTCCGTATCCTCTCCACAGTTCAGTGCTGCGGACCCTCCCTCTTCTTCCTCTGATGCGGAGCACATTCAGCTCTTCTACAGGCTGCTCACCATCTCAATGGAGACCACTAGATGCTGGGCTGATCGGTTGCCCGGGTTCTCTGACCTTCAGCGTGATGATCAGAACTTACTCATAGACTCTGCCTTCTTGGAGCTGTTTGTCCTGCGGCTAGCTCACAGGTAAAAAGCGAGACATCGCAGTGTGTTTAAAATACATGAGAACTTGTACCGTCTCCATCTATATGCACAGATCTTTGTTGTTTTTGTTCACTTCTCTCAGTTTTTTAAACACTAACCTACAACTTTATAAAAGGCTACAAACAACCAGCAGCTATAATGTCTTTTACAGTTACATGTCTGTGTGTAACTGCGCTGAACAAGCTTGCGTGCGGCTGTGTTGGTGTATCTCCAGAGTAGGAGGAGTGCAGCTGAGTAATCGCCATATGAACCAAAATTATGAATGGAGTCTGTAGCTATGACAGCAGCTACACCCACAGAGTTCCGCTCTGCTCTGCTCGTCTGATATCTGACGCACAGAGAGCTCTGTGTGTGTTCTGTGGGCTAAAACTGTGCTAACATTGTGAACTTGACAAAATCAATCCGATCTAAAAGCCGGTCAGCTGACAGAGTGAAAAGGGCCATTATGAGAGGAAATTCTTAATTCAGCTGACTTGAATAAACAAGAGAACGGACTTCATTTACTTCATGCTTCTAGTGATGTGCGTGCATGTTTCAGTTAGTGTGTCTCACTCGTAGATACCTGTGGTGCCATTATGACTGCCAGTGCCCGTCTCTGCTCCAGTATCGCCTGGGGTAACCAGCCTGCTCTTGTAAGGCATGCAGCCGGTGAAATTTATGAGAGGGAGGGGGTCTAGGGCTACAAGCTCATCCTTTTGTCTGCACCGTCGTCTAGGGCAGAAAACCAACACAGTCACACACACATAAGCACACTTACTCACACACACGCACGCAAACTGATGATGTAGAGTCCCAACTTTATCTCCTCCTCTTGATGAAGGTCCAGGTGCAGGGTGGGTAGAGGATTGGGTGGTGGCAACTCAGTCCCAGCAGGAGGAAGAATCTGACTCATGCTAAACTGTAGACTCAGATTGGGCTTTTATCTCTCTCTCTCTCTCACACACACACACACACACACACACTGCTCATCTTCCCATCAGCCAAACTCCCACAGCACAGAGGAAAAACACACAAATACAACACTGTCTTACTTTGTCCATCCTCCCTGAGAGCAGACGGATGCGGTCCACACTCACATCTCATTGTTGATCTAGCCTCATGGTGACCCTCTGTTGAACTCAGACAGCCGTGCTACCGTATGCCTCTTGTATGTGTCTGCATGTGTGCATGTTTGCGTGTGTATGTGCTGAGTGTGAGCAGAGTAAATTTGCTCTGCTCTTGTGGGCCGACATTGCTGTAAGCACCCCGTTACCCCTCAGTTTCTGTGGTTATTGGTTGATTACTGTGGTGACGGTGTAGTCCGGGGTGAGGGGAATGTGGCAGTCACCCAGCTTGCATGTGTTTTACTGTCTGTGTAGTTTTGCCCATATTCGACAACTGGACACCTCATGCTTTGAATTGTTATTTGGCTGCTCAGGGTGCAAGTGGAGCATGAAGCCTAATGCGGACCCTTGCAGCTAAGACTTCTAAATTCATCTCCGTTCATTTGAGAACTGAAGAGTTTATCATACTTTATGGCACTGATAACCTCCCTTACCCTCTGCTAACAACTCACCCATCTTCTTCAGAACATTGTTCATTGTAGAAAAGTAAAATCGTTGTGCATGTGTTGTGCTGAGAGTGAGTGGAGAAACAACGAGACATTCATGTCTGATTCACTGTCCTCATGATGAATTAAACAATGCTTATGTGTGATTTTAGGGCTTCTCCCACACACACACACGTTCTACTTTTGCCCAATGTCTAACTTCTTCAAACTCACTCAACGATTTGTTGTGTTCTTGACATTCTTGAATGTAACACTTACCCAGCTCTCTGCCGAAGGCCATGCTGCTTTCAGGCACAGTTAGAGAACATCTTCAAAGCTTTCCCTACTTCTCTGCTCGCTGAGCAAAAAACGGGATGGTGTGTGTCGTGAGTAGCTGATGGTTAATCTAAGAAGGCTTTTCATTTCCTCATTAAGGCTTTGTGTTTCCACTGCACACCACAGCCTGGGCACATAAAAGACGCAGTTTACCTATTGCCAAACAGGCACACACACGTATGCACCCTTTACCCCCCCGACCTCCTGAAAGGAAACACAGGAATGTTTTAAAATGCTATAATTTGGAAAACACAACTTTAATCAGCTGCATGCCTGTGTTTGATGTGTGAACTGATTATGTGTGTGTGCACACACTGCCAGGTTTTCTCATTGTTTTTATTGTAATTGTTTCCTTGCCTTGGCATCTCAAGCCATATTTACAATACATGAGGGAAAACACAGCGTTTCATTGGAGGAGAGGTCTAACTGGAGTTTCCTTTTCTCTGTGTGTCTCAGGTCCATGCTGTCAGAGGATAAGCTCGTGTTCTGTAACGGCTTGGTGCTGCACAGGTTCCAGTGCCTTCGAGGGTTCGGAGAATGGCTGGACTCCATCCGGGACTTCTCCACCCATCTCCAGAGCCTAAACCTGGATGCCTCTGCCTTTGCCTGCCTGTCCGCACTCGTGTTGCTCACAGGTAAACAGAAAACTCAGGGACACTGGTTATCAGGTCCTCACAAAGACAAATTAAAAACTACAAAAGATGGCATTACCAAAAAGTCAGCTTATCCTCTCGATCACACACAAACAACCTTTCCTTTCAACAAAGCGTTCCTCTTGGTGGACGATTTGATGTGACAGCGATCAGGTGGATTCATCCGCTGACATCACAAAGACACACATGTGCACGTGTGTTCTCACACATCTCTGCCTGAAACAAGAACTCGATACCCACAAGCACCTGCTGCACCTGCCACACACCTGGCCCTCTAATCAGTGCGAATCCGTGAAAAATGGAAGCAGGGCCACAGCTTTTTGTGCAAAACACCTGTGAGAGCACAGAAGTTTTTAGTTCAGTACAGCAGAAACATATTAAAATTGGTCAATTATAAAAGCAGCCAAGGATGCACCAGTGATGAAGAGTTCACATCAGGGTCAGAAAACATGTATAAATGTGTGATGAGTAAATCTCCCCTCCCCCTAAGCTCTACTTCCTCACCTCACCCTGGCTGCCCCCTCCATCTCCTCCTCCACCTTCTCTTCCTCTGTTTAAGCCCCCCAACTCCGTCCTCACTCTCCGGGGGAGCACTTAACTCTGTGCCTGATCGACCAGCCCACTGTGGAGCGCAGCTCTGGAATGGAGTCTGAGCTGTTTTCAGTGGCGCTTTGCCACATCGGCAGAGCACACAACACACCTCCACGACAGTACCGCCAGAGCCACCGGGTGATCGACCGCTTTTCAGAGTGGCCTGTGCAGAAAGGCAGCCATCGATCCCTCCCTGGGAGCCCGCGCACAGAGAGAAGAAGGGACAGGGAGCGGAGAGAGGGAGAGTGTGAGGGCTCTGAAAGCGGCGGTAAAAGGAGGGCTGGAGTGACTCTGTAGCAGCAAACACAGAACAAACAAAAGAGGCACATAAACAAACAATAAATAAACCTCAGATAATGGATACCTCAAAGTGAGACTGGTCTTAGTGACAGCCTCCCTGCAGAAACCACTGGCCTGTGTGTGTGTGTTTGCATGTGTGTGTGTGTGTGTGTGTGTGTGTGGATGGACACCCTGTTCTCTGCAGAATGAGTTAGTGTCACATTAAGTCGAGTGCGGGTGCCACTAGAGTTGCTACGGGCAGCGGAGTGTGTGTGTGTGTGTGTTTAATTTCATTTGGCTGCTCACAGGGCTGAATAATCGGCTAATTGTTGAGCACTTTTGTGTCTGTCAATGTCTTCAATTGCTGGGACAGTTTTTATGTCCGTGTGTGCCTGTGCAAATGTTTATATATGTGTGTAGGTGCACAGTGTGAAGAAGGCTTATTAGGTTAGACTGTGTATTGATCTGTAGTGAGTGAGACAGGTTAAGGCCTGTTAAGGACATTAGCCATACAGGGTAATGAGGTGGAATTCAATATAAAAGAAGATGTAGCTAATGCTCTCTCAGCTGAAGAAGCCCTGATGTATTTGTCTGTGTATGTTTCTTTTTTTGTCCTTTTATATATTTTTTTCTGTCAAATTAATTATTCCCCTAATATCCTTCTCTCTGTCTATCCACAGAGCAAGTCCCAGGATTGAAGGACTCAAAGCGTGTAGAGGAGCTGCAGAATAAGGTCATTTGTTGTCTGAGAGACCACCTGGGCTGCAGCCCTTCCTCATCCTCCACCAAGGCTGCGCCCCCTCTGAGTCGTATTCTGGGTCTAAGGGCGGAACTTCGTTCCCAGAGGACCCAGGGCCTTCAACGGATCTTCTACCTGAAGCTGGAGGACCTGGTTCCGCCCCCTCCATTGATTGACAGGTTTTTGGACACTCTGCCATACTGAAGGTGCTGGACTGACCACACAGAGAGAAAAAAAAACAATACGCCCTGTTCCCCCTCTTGCAGGAGCACGCACACACACCCAGAAGGGGGACTCACTTTTGTCTGACTGATGCAGAACAGAGAGAGCCAATCAAATACTTTTCACTCTACAGGACAACCAATCAAAAGCAGCTTTCACTCAAACGGGCAAACCAACTAAATGCTTTTCACCTGTATAAGAGACAATTACTCAAATGCTTTATTACTTTTTATGTGATCCCCTGATTTCCTCAAGTGGGGGAATATGACAAAGCTGCGATGGAATGTGGAGGAAAAAAATCAACTTTGTTCCATTCTTTTCTCCACCAGAGTGTCAGCTCATCCAGCAAAATAGAAAGACCGTCACGGTTTATGAGCCCTGTCTTTCTGGCACAGGCTGTCTGAAGACTGCTTTCAAGGGGAGGTATCAGAGGGACCTCCTAGACATCCCAGTGAAGCACAAGCCACTGTGTATTCCATTTCCTCCTAAAAGAGACAGAAAACGTTGGGTGTTTACATACTGAAAGGTCAGAGGTCAGACAGTGTAGACAAGCAGACAGAGATATTTCATTGGCTGTTGAGTTTGGTTCCAAGTGCAATTTCTTAAGTGCTATCTCACAACAAAAAGGAAGACAGGAGGAACTGTTTAATTTCAAACTCTAAATTATTTTAATACAGAGTCCTGTACTTTTGGTAGCTAAAACAAAGAGAGACAGTCTCCATCTGGCTTTAGACAGCAGAGGAGATACTGCACTAACCATTGATGACTGAGTCACCCAGACTTGAACTTGCTTTAGTATGTTTTTATTATTATTAACTCATTCTGAAATCATAGGTCCAGTAGGAGTAAGCAGGGTTGAACGTGGACAGAAATTGGCTTTTGAAGCACTTACACCCTGAGAAGGGCTAGAAGCACAGACACACACCCGACCTGCTCCCTCGGCAGACAGCTGGTGAGTCAGGGGGAGAGTAGGGTGCTCGACAGATAGCTGTACGTCCAGGTGTGAAACATTCCGCAGTCATGCTCTTTTTGTATTTGTTTTTATTGTGATCGAAGGCCGTGTGAGAGTGTGGAGGACAACCTGTCTTTGTGTGTATGCTTAAAGATCCAGGATCATATGCATGGTGTGTTACAAGAGCTGCCATAGCCTGTCGAAACAGCTCGACCTGTATTTGTGTCCCAGACTGCAGCTCCATGTGGGGATCTCCCCAGGCCTCCACCACCCACTCACACACTCACAGCAGCAGTTTAAAATATGAAAAAAGCAAATTATACAGATATAAATATAAATAAATATAAATATATATATATATATATATATATATACAAAACTAATATTTTGAAGTGTTTTTAGCTTTTTCAAATATTGTGGTACGAGTTGTGCATTGTTTTTTGAAGAAGACATACAAAAAAGATACAAAAAAAAAGTTGCTGTTTTTTTTTCAATGTCCTTCTTTGGTTTGGTTTCCTGTTCAATTATTATTTTCTCTTTCTCTTTGGTTCACTGGATTTTCTGTTCAGCACTTTGAAATCATAAACTAGTTCTGATTATTCTGCCCAACTGTGTCCTGAGTTCTGATTTTTAACCAAATGACTCTGCTTCAAGAATGATCAAAGTCAACTAAAGAGCAAATCTTAGCTGAATTTGGTGTGGGTGTGTGTGTGTGTGTGTGTGTGTGTGTGTGTGTGTGTGTGTGTGCGTGTGTGTGTGTGTGTGTGTGTGTGTGTCTGAACACAAAAGCCTCTTGACAGGTAAAAGACCCCATCTCTCTCCCAAGGGACCCTTAGGCTCTCACAGAGAGTAGAGGGGGATTAGGAGGAAGGCGGGGGGGCTTCATGTTAGCATGAGGTCCAGATCAGCCTCCAGCCTCGTTAAACACCATCGATCGCGACGGTGACATTTCACAGCACATGCCTTCTATACTGTCACTGCCATCACTCACACACACACACACACTCTCTCTCTTTCTCTGTATCAGACAGCCAGGTGATTGATAGTAACGGTGGGAGTGAAATTGTGAATGCTCCATCTGTATCTATGAGGGACAGGAAGTTACCAAAATAAAGTTCAGACTTTACACTCGCTCTGTGCACCAGTTAAACATGCTCCCAATTGCAAAAGAATTCCCTGTAATCTCTCTTCAGACATTTAAATGTGTCACTCCTTTGTGAGAATATACTCAACACCGCTTGCTCCTGTCCCAGCTTTAGATGTCTCAAGACAAAAGACAACTTTACACACGCTACACACACACCATTTTCTGGTATGTGTAGCGTGTGTGTGTGTGTGTTTGGGAAAATCTGAATGTGCTAATCCCGTTTCCAGAACAGTGACAGGTAAAAGACATGTCTTCTAAACACAGAGAGCAATGCTTCAACTTGTACACACTCAAACTTGCACGCACAAACACACAGTAAGCTGTCAGTCTGCAGGCCAATCGATCAGTCCTGACAGATTGCAGATACCCCAGGAGTTTTAATTAGAGCTCCCATTAGAACATAAATACACAGAAACACAGATACATTTGCACATACACACACACACACACACAGCAGCTGTTTTCGCTTGCCGTAGGTCCATACATTTTTCATGTTCTGAAATGTAAAATAATTCCTTTAAGACTTTGTTTTTGAAAATGTAAAGCTATTTTGACAAGCCACGGCAGAGAAGATACAAATGTTAATACCACAGTCTAAGATGACTGGATTCCATCTAGCTCTTTAGGTTCCTGTGACCAAGTATTTCACATGCTTGGCCACTGTGAAACTGGTATTTCTAAATAGGACACTCCATTAAAGAAATGAGTAGTTAATGCATTTCCTACTATCAGATTATTCAAGATATCTACTTTTCAAAATAAAAAAAAAACGGTCTTTAGGCTCAAAGCCATCAGGATGCACCCATCATACCTGCAGATGCAAGAGGTAGGCTGGCTTCCTCTCCTGCTGACAAACTTACTGTATTACTCTAAAACAAATGACACCTGGGTCCCACCGAATTTAATATAAATGCATAAGCACAAACGCTAACACTAATGCTGGGGTGCATGTAAACACAAACTTAAACATTTTTATAAATTTTTTTGCTTATTCGTGATGGTTCTTCACCCTCAGTCTGCACCTCTGGGAGTCCCCTTGGAAGTGGACAAACAGACAGACAGACAGACACTTACTCACACACGCACACTTACATATGTGTACAGTAACAGGGGAAATCCCCTGTAACTGGGGACTGTGTATTTCACTGTGGCCCCTCGTATGGAGCATCCTCTGGAGGAGGAGTGTGTGGGGGGTTGTTCGAAATGTCAAAGGTAAAAGGTGGTGAAAAAGAGAAGTGGAAACATGCAATAAACCCACTCAGAGCAGCTGATCTTACAGTGGAGGAGGGGGAATTTGTCTTGTCTCCAAATACAACGCAGAAAAACATCACAATACATGTTTCTTTCCATAGAAGAGATGCTTTTTATATACATAGCCCACTTTGAAAGGCTAAATTAAATAACAATAAGGGTAAATTTCTGCAAATACAATGAGGCAATCACTAATCTTACTTCTTATCTTTTCTCTTTTCTCTGGTTTAAACTTTTAAAAATCAGAGCTTTGTCAGAAGTGATTTTGGGCCAGTGGCTGTTTCAGCAGAGATTTCTTATTCTTGCCATTGCTTAAGAATGTGCCTTGTTTACATCAGTTAACTTAGTCAGTTTAAATGTGATGCTTGGTTTGAAAGAACATTGCAAGCCTTATGTGACATCCTGTTATATTGAATTTGGAAAGTAAAATCCTCATGTCATTTATTCAGCAGCTAATATCAGCCTATAAAAATAGTCTTTTTTTTTTACATGAAGAAAGGGTTTTAAATTTGGTTTTGAAACCTTTTAAATCTGAATTTACTTTGTTTCTCTTTGTTTCATGTATTTGGATTATGAGCACAAAGGCTGAACTCTTGTCCAGTATTTCACAGCTTTCTGACATTTTAAAACAAGACCACAACTAATGATTTGAACAAACAACTCGCAGTAAAATCAGCTTCAGTGTTTGAATGCAACAAGTACAAGACAACACCACTTAACTGAATCAATGTAATGGATACAGACTACATATCCCTGTAGGATAACTTTAAAGAGAAAAATAAATGGTACAGTGTCGAGCAGGTCATAATAACAAATTATTGTAGAAAACTCAGCGATGCTTTCCCACCTAAAGCCTTATAACTGGTACAAAAACTGATACTTTTGCAATGAAAGAGTGCTAAGGCCCTACCCTCAAGATGTGGCTAAACATCTAACTGGAACACTTCGATTGGAGAGGATAAGCTGTACTTTAAATGATAGAATACTACAGTTCAACAAGACCTAGATGCCTCTGATATCATATCCTGTTACCAAAAAAGGAATAAACAGAAAATTTGATACTTCAGTGTAAAATACAACTTAAGAGTGTAGGTGTAGTAGTTAACAAATTTATTAAACGATATGTCATAAAAATCACAAAATAATGAAGTGCTTTAACTCTAAAGCAACACTTTCTTTTCTTTTTTTTTAACAGTACATTTGAGATGTATGTATGATTTGATCAAAGAGCTTGCTCATGCTGGTTGATTAACCATTTCAGAAACATAAAAAGTGCTTTGGTATTCAACTACATACTGTTAATGTATCTTTATTTCCCATTTATCTATATATTTACATTTAATTCCTTCTTTTTTTATTATATTAAATTCAAACAAAATATTTGCATATCTCTTATGTATCCGAACATTCTCTCTTCCTTTTGTTATTGATCTGACACTATTGGCTTTAATGTACAAACACAATTGTAAGACAAAGAATAATTAAATTAAAAGTCATAAATGAGACCTGAATGTATGTAACACAATTGCTCAATAAAAAAGTTCCATGTTAAAAAAAAAAAAAAGGTGGAATATTATGAATAGGAACTCATTGTGCTGTGGATGCTGGTTGACGTCGGAAACTTTTGGTCGACGCACCTAGGAGAGGGTTGTTTATAAACATAAGAAAGGTAGGAAGAAACTGAAAGGACTTCTAAAAAGAAGAAAATGTGTGTAATAATTAGTTTCCTCAACGGTATAGAGGCTGTGAAGAGTCTTCGAAAAGTTTAAATAAGAAGAACGACTCTCCTCGATTCTTTCCGCGGTAAGTCTCACTGTGTAGTTTTTAAGTGTCGATGGTCTGACTCAGTCAACAGTGGAAGAGGTTTATGATTTTCAGGCTTATTCAGTTAGTGAAGCAACACCCAGTATATCTTATAACTACAAGATAACCGTTTGCTAAACTATTCCAGTCCCTTTATTTAACTTTTAAACACAAGTTAGCCACAGCTGTTCTCATATTAGCTAACAATGACAGTTTCTGTTTGGGCGTTTTAGGGCAGCTGTGTGGGGAAAAAAACAAGACTGAAGTACTGTTAGAGTTTGAGACTTCTGTCTTGCTAACTGTTCTATGTGCTCATACGTTGACATACCCTCTCAGAAGGTGTGGAAATAGTAGTCTTTTTCGGAAAGTATGACACTATGAAATATGATTGTGCAGAAAATTTTTGTTTTATTTAGAGACAGTGGTCAGGTGATGCTATTTATCATTAAGTGACTATGTATGCCCTTTTTTGATTATAATGATAACTGAAATCACCCAAATGGCCCTCATCAACAGATTACATACCCTTGAAAGTTTTGACCTTCGTTCACTTCCTACCTAAAGTCCTCAAAGCAAGCCTTTTTATAAGATCTATGCTGCTTCTGACTCAAGAAAACTTTTTATGGCATTTAGCTCCTTACTTTCTCCTCCAACTGCTCAGCGCTCCACGACACTGACTCTGAACATGTTTGCCTCCTTTTTGACTGAGAAGGTGGCCACCATCAGAAACCAACTCTCTGAGCTTGATCAGTTCAGTAAGTTTTCACCTGCTACTGGGGCTTCACTCTGTTCTTTTGCTCCTGAGTGAGGATGAGGTCTACAGACTTCTCCTGAACTCAAAACGTAAAACCTGTCCTCTCGATCCAGTACCTACTAGCATCTTGTCGACCATGTTGGCCACAATCAAACCTGCAGTCACACACTGTCTGGTGTCTGGAAAAAACACTTTCACAGCAGAAATAAACATGTTTACAAAAAAATGTCTCCAGCATGGCTCTAAATCTCCAGCCAGAATCTTTTCCTCTGTTGTTCCCAAATGGTGGAATGAATCACCCAACTCCATACAATCCTTTTCTACTTTTAAGAGACATCTGAAGACTCAACTGTTGCAGGAACACTTAGGCACTTAATCTGACCCTTCTCCTCTTTGTCCTCAGGGGTCGAATGAATCAGAAGATCTCAGACCCAGCTCTGAATATTAGCACTGAATATCAAATGGTGTTCAATGTTGAACAATAATGCTGATATTAAATTTTAGTTGTGGCTACATAATTTCAGATGGATTTTTTTTTTTTTTTTAAAGTGGGGGGTGGGGGGCTTCTTCAGGCACTTGATGGCAGAGTACGTGTGGCCAAACAAACTTGAAGCAGTTCTTCACATTTATCAAGTTTTTTTCCTTCCTGTTTGGATTCTTGATTGTGTTGTACGTCACTTTGGACAAAAGCGTCTGCTAAATTAGATTGTAGAATTGTATGTTTAAATGGCTGTTAGGGGTAAGTGTCCACATCTGACTTGTCTTGTTATAATTAGAGTCTGTGTATACATACATACTAAGCACAGGAGAGAGCTCTGCATAAAACAACTATCCAAGACCTGTCAGAAAAGGTAGATGAACTTTACAAATCAGGAAAAGGATATAAAAGACATCCAAAGATTTCAAAATGCTATTCAGTCGAATTCAGACTCTGATATAGGATGGAAAATTAGTGGGTCTGTTGACAATTTCTGTCAGGGTATGTCAACTTAAATACTACTGTAGCCGCACACAGAATTATTACTTTTTACATTTAACCTCAAATGTTTGCAATACCTCTAAAATAAATGAATGGGCCATTAACAGCTCTTAACTTAACATTTGATCGCAGTGTAGAGCTTATTGAATTAAAATGCATTTGTTTCTTCCTGTTTTTTAACAATGAACTAAATGTCTTTTGCTGACAACCAAGAAATATGTTTGATGACTTTGCTTTGGGCTTTGAGAAACACAAATAGACATTTCAGTGTTTTTTTTTGGACAGGACAGTGATTTAGCAATCAACAATGATGATGCATTCTAAGACTTCAGTTCTGACCAGCTTTCAGCCTTAGAAACATATGAAAGCTGAATGCCCGAAGCGCAGAGTGAAGTTTTCAGATGCCTCCCCCTGCCCCCAAAGAAACTAACCCTAACCATCCAAAATTGGAAAAAACTCATTTGATCCAAGAAATTGTAGAAAGCTGAAGGGAGGGACTGTTAGGCAACTTTGCTTCAGTGTTTGACTAATCGATTGATCGAGTCATCTCTTCAGCATGAATATTTTGCAGTCAACAAGTCATACTTATCACACTCTCCTCACTAAAGGGATGGTGTCAAGAGATTTGTTAATAAGTCTTACTGAGGTGCCAACTTCAGACATGTGGGCTGAAATTTCATGCGTCACAGAGTTTATTCATTTGATTTGCGTATTTATTAAAAACTTACTCTGCTGGTATCTCTGTGGGAGCAGTGAGATAAAGCTGAGCAGGTGGAGTGTCCAAGTTACACAGAGGTGTTGGCTGTGGGCAGTCAGCAGGACACATGGCAGAGGAGAGCAACAAGCTGACACTGAGGCGCCTGGAGGCTCCAATCCACAAGTTTATTAAAGTGGCTCTTCCCACGGACCTGGAGAGGCTGCAGAAACACCACAATAACATACTGAAGGTGACCACTAAAATCTGGCGCCCCACATGATCACACCGTCACATCCACTCTGTCACTTCCGGTCCACAGATGGATAACAGATTGTTTTTCTTTCGTTTTTTTTTTTCCAGTACCAAAAGAGCCAGCAATGGGATCGCCTTCATCAGGAGCACATCAATGCCAGCAGAACTGTTCAGGTATAAAACAGTGTTCTGTAAACTGCATGTGTTAACCAGTAAGCTATTTAACACTGTCTTCATAACTACCTTTTAACTGCCATCTTCCACATCATCACTGAGACAGTTAGTTCTTTATTCAAGTCAGAGCCTCACAGTTAGTGAATGTGGTGATTGTTTCAAAAATGCTTGTGACTTATTGCTTCTCAGGATTCCCAAACAAGTGTGACCATTCAACTGCAGATTCCATATTTTTTCCTACAATTTGTCTTAACCCTTGTTCGCTCAGTTTAAAAAAAAATATGCATGAATCTTATACCTCAAAGAGTTGGACTTATATGAGAGAATTTCCCCCCTGAACAAACCAGATACAACTAGCCACCCCACCAATAACTAAGTGAACTTTGTTCCATCAGAAAAACGAATAAAAGCAGATTAGCAGTAAGATTATCTTTCAACCTTTTTTTTCCTTCTTTTTTTTCCACTGAGCTGTGGCAGCAGCCTAATATCTTTTCTCAGCTTAACCAAACGGCCCCGCCGGGTATTGTTTACATCTGTCAACCCTGTTCAGCTGGCTGGGGTGGTAATCTCATGATACTTCACAACGAGAATTGGAAAGTATCATCTGTTTACTGTACCTCTCCATATCTCCCTTGAATCCATTTCCCTACAAATTAATGGAGCAACTCCTACCATTCTAACCTCCCTCTACTGCCCTCCCAAGGCCAACCTGACTTTTTAAAGGAATTTTCTGCATTTTTAACTGTCTTATGCTCCTTATCCCCTAATATTATTCTCCTTGGTAATTTTCACATAGATATGGACAATACTACAAGCCCACTAACAAAGGATTTCATCTTGCCTCCATAGTTTTGGTCTTTAACAATTCATTAACTTTCCTACTTACACCAAAGGCCATATTCTTGATCTCATCTGCTGCTCTGGTGTCACTCCTCTACACTGTGCTTCATCTGACTTGCCCGTATCTGACCATAAGCTGGTGTCATTCACAGCCTTTTTACCAATATCCAAAACCAACACACCCTGTTCCATCTGCTTTCATATTATCAAGGACATTGATTTGAACCAACTCAACAAACTCCCCAGTAAAGACTATTCATCCACTCCTGATGAACTGATTTCTGACTACGATGATGAGCTGCGTTCAATACTGGATGACCTTGCTCCCATAAAAACCTGGACGGTCTCATTTCCCCCTGCCCCCTGGTTCACCTCTGAACTGCGACTCCTCAAAGCAATAGGTGGAACTCTTACAGTCAAAAACTGGTCTCACTATTCACAAATTCATATATAACAATCACATCCAGTTTTACAAAGATGCTCTCTCCACTGCCAAATCCACATACTTTGCCAACTTCATCAGGTCTGGAGAAGCAAACTCAAGGACTCTGTTTTTCACTTTTAACACCATCATAAAACCACCATATTTTCTTGCTCCCCACATGCTTACCACTGAATACTGTAACACCCTCATGACCTTCTTCAACACAAAAATTGAAAATATTTACCACCAACTGACCTCCACAGCACACTCAGTAACCAGTGCATACTCTCCCGCCGTCTACCCCCTTCTTTTCTCCCTTTTTCCAGTTTTTGTCTCCCAACTATTCCCAATATCTCCAGTATCATCAAAAAATCCAAATCATCTAACCTGTCAGCTTGATCCTGGCCTTATGGGTGATCCCCTAATTTCTAATTTTGCTTTCGACACAATATCTCACATCACTCTCCTTGACAGACTTGCTTCGCTTGGTTTCACTGTCACCCCTCTTGCTTGGTTTAAGTCTTACCTTTCTGGTCACACTCAGTTTGTTCATCTTAAAAATCTCAGATGACAGCTCACCCCAGTCACTACTGGCATTCCTCAAGGCTCTGTCTTGGGTCTCCTCCTCTTCGTTATCAACCTCCTACCTCTCGGACACATCTTCCTGAACTTTGGAATTTACTTACATTGCTATGCAGATGACACCCAGCGCTATCTCTCCTCCATGCCTAACTATGTCCGCCCACCCTCATCCCTCTCTGACTGCCTCGCTGAAGTTAAATCCTGGTTTACTCACAACTGTCTTAAACTCAATAGTAATAAAGTGGAAGTTCTCTGTGTTGGCTCTAAATCCATTCTGGCAAAGTCTCCCAACCTCTCAATAGCTATCAACAACTCCACAGTCCCCCCTCCCCCCAAAGTAAAGAGCCTGGGTGTCATCCTTGACAGTAATCTGTCCTTTAAAGTTACATCAGTAACATCACTTGGTCAGCATATTTCCACCTACAAAACATCAACTGTCTATGCCTCTCACCTAACAGTTCTTCCACCCTCGTCAATGCCCTGGTCATCTCCCGTTTAGACTTTTGCAATTCCCTCCTCTCTGGTCTACCTCTCAAACTTCTCCATAAACTCCAGCTGGTCCAGAACTCAGATGCCCGGATCATCACCCCATCACCCCTTCCACAAATCACATCAACTCTGTTCTTCAACAACCCCAGTGGCTGCCAATCAAACACCCTATTGATTATAAGATTCTCCTGGTCACCTTCAAGGCTCTTCATAACCTCTCCCCTCTGTACCTTTCTGATCTGTTTCACACCTACACACCCTCCAGGACTCTCCTATATTCCTCCTCCATGCTCCTCTCTACACCACCTGCCCGGCTATCTTCAATGGGGTCCCAAGCTTTCAGCCATGTTGCCCCCCATCTCTGGAACTCTCTCCAACAAACCATCCGTGATATTACCTCTCTCTCCACCTTCAAATCACACCTCAAAACTCATTTGTTTTGACTAATCTATTCTGTTTGACCACATCATCCTCACTTCTGCTGTTTGTTGTTGTTGTTTTTTACAGTTTTTGCCTAATAATTTGCTATGAAAGGTGACCTTGAGTGACATGATGATGATGATGATGATCATGATGATGATTATTATTATTATTATTATTATTATTATTATTATTATTATTATTATTATTATTATTTTAACTAAAAACTGCACTAAGACGCATTTGTTGGCATTTATTTATGGAGATGTCAGCACACTGCTAATGTAGAAAAGTTTTTGCCATGCATATTAACACAATATTGAAACTTATTCTTAAAAATCAGGGCAGAAAAAGTGCTGCCACCAAACCTCAAATGTACTGTCTCTTGTGTGTGTGAGAGCACTTGCTCACTTGACTTGTTCACATGGTTGATGTTAATGCCTCGAGGGATAGTTGTTGCCTGGAAGCCACCATGTCTCTGAAGGTGAAATACCTCCAAACAGGCACACACCTATCCTCTCACCATTACCCTGTAAACTCCTGAGACCCAATGCAAGTGCTTTCTGATGTCTTCATGGTGTTAATCCAGAGAAGGACATCGTCTACATAGTGTGTGTGTGTGTGTGTGTGTGTGTGTGTGTGTGTGTGTGTGTGTGTGTGTGTGTGTGTGTGTGTGTAGATAAACAAGCTGGAAAGAAGGCAGATGGATGGATCTGTGTAGTCTGCCTACCATCGTCCCTCATCATCACCATCATCCTCCTCATCATCATTATCATCTTCTTCTTCTTCCTCTTCTTCTTTTCTTTTTCTTCATCATCATCTTCATTTCTTTTTATCGCCCCCTTTCCAGAGAGACAAATTGCAGGCTCTCATATTTGATTGACATTTATTCCACTAGATTAGCACATAGCTAGCTATCAATAGAGGCTCTGGCAGACCCAGTACCCCCTTGTACACAGTGAGGCGGGGGAGCAGAGTCAATACTGTTCTGTCATGAATATCTGCTATTGAGAGTGTGTTTCAGCTTGGTTCAGTCACGGTTAATTTGCAGTCTGACAGGTTCCCGACCCGAGTTTCTCTGTGTTGATCGGTGTTTTTCAGTTTTATGCACATGTATGTTTATTCATGCTGTGTAATTAGCAGAATGTGTTATCGGCAGCAGGATGACCCCCTGAGTCCGGGTCATGCCTCAGCCTGGAGGGCTGATGGCTGGGATGTAATCCTCCTGTCACCCTCAAGGCATGGGAGGGGACGGGGGACGGGGGACGGGGGGCAGGTTGTCCAAGCCTCTTGACTGAACCTTGTTAAACCCAGACCCAATTGAACACAAACATGTTTACATACATGACAGTTTACATGGATGCTGGCCTTATGGGTGACAGGTAGAGGAGGAGCACTCAGTTTCTGTTGTTGGATTTGTGCCCAGCCAACATGGAAGTACAGATCAGTGTGATAGAAATAGAGAGTTTTATTGCCAGACAATTCTACTTTTTGAGAAGTGGCATAAAAATTCCTAACAGGAAGTTTAACTTTTCCAGTTTTAGATCATTCCTCTGAAAGCTTGGAAGAAGCTTTAAACAATTTACAGCTCAAAAATGTCCTTACACAGATCAGCTCAGTTCACCTTACTATTTAAAACCAGTGCCCACCTTTAGTATTGACATCCAACATTTTAACTTAATGATTGTTTTTTTTAATATAAAGGAAGAATAATACCACCTCTTTAATTTTCAGAAGCTGCTGGTGGCATTCAACACATAAATTTTGTTGGAATTATAAATTATGTGATTGGGATACCACACTTTAAGGCCGAAGCATTTCTGATACCAGTATAGTATCTTAACAGCTCTATCCAAGGCAACTTGCATTTTATTCTTGATTTGTCCACCCCTACTCTGATACTCAGAACCCCTGCCTCTTCTGTGCCCCCTGCAGCAACTGAGAGCTAACATCAGAGAGATGGAGAAGCTGTGTGCTCGGGTCCGTGCTGAAGATGCTGCCTCTCTTGAAGCGCTCGTCAAGCCTGTCAAAGACAGGGCGTCAGCCGCTGCACAAGAATTCCTGCTCCTGCACTCTAACCCAGTACCAGCGCCAGCCCCTACAACTCAGCCATCCAGCTGTGCGTCCAGCAGATGCAATTCTGATGAAGATGTTGGTGAGGAGGAGGGGTCTGGCAGGCAACTTCAGCTCCGCCTTCCTGAGATCCCCTCAGACCAGAGTGCAGCAGAGTCTTGGGACAACTTGGAAGAGGTGTGCATGTCTAGACTTTTGATGATACCATGACAGTCTTATAATCATTATATATACACTCACTGGCCACTTTATTAGGCAGACCTGTCCAACTGCTCGTTAACGCAAATTTCTAACCAGCCAATCAGCAACTGAATGCATTTAGTCATGTAGACATGGTCAAGACGATCTACTGTAGTTCAAACCGAGCATCGGAATGAGGAAGAAAGGCGATTTAAGGGACTTTGAATGTGGCACGGTTGTTGGTGCCAGACGGGCTGGTCTGAGTATTTCAGAAACTGCTGATCTCACAAAATCATATATCTCCTTTACAACGTTCAGCTTGTTCCTTTGAGTAGGGGGAATAATATATTTTTAATGTAACCTTTTAATCCCAGCTGAATTGAACTATTTTTAACAGATTCAGCAAAACTTTGTTTCCAAATTTGACAAAAGTATATTCTCTGGGAAACTTGTTGTGTAATGGGACAAAATGCTTGCTTATTATGCATATATTATACCTGTTGGATGGGGATAATGGCCATACTTTTGCTTTGTTTTATGCCATGACTTGAAGCTAAGTTTGTCCTACACTCATGAAATTTGGTCATGTCATAGGTGAAAGAACAAGTAACTAGTTCATCAACATTGACTCTGTTCTGACAATGTGACAGAAAGCCAACAGGAGCAGAAACAGGACTTGAAACCAAAAACAGAATTCAGCCATGAATGATTTGTTTTCTGCTTTTCCTGCCTGTGACGAAGTGAAATGTTTTCTACAGAACAGACCCGTGTTAGTGTCTGTTCAAAGCACTTCAAGCAAATTAAAAGCCATAAACAGCCATTCTTGTTCTGTGATTAACGGTGCCATGGTCTTATGCATGATTCATTGCAGGTGCAAGATTATCTAATGCATCTGACCTCTTTTACCTGTTTCTGCTGACTTCATGCTGTGGAACTGAATGTATGGCCCAAATGAATATTCATTCTTATTAGTTGTTGTTTTCGCCAAACATTTACATGTCCAGTTTATTGGCACTGAATTTGTAGGTTTGTATGAAAAGCAGCAGGATGTCATAATGAAGGGGATATTTTTTTTTCTCTTTTCTGTAGGACCTGAGAGGGCTGAGTGGCTTAGTGACAGAGTTCTCTCTGCTCGTCCATGTGAGTGTTAACTTTTGACGTACCTTCACATTTCTACACTGTATACATTTCTCTCTCATAAATTTGTGCACAGCTACCCCTGTGAGCCAAAAAAAAGACAATGTGACAGTGCCTGTTCGCCTATAGCAGTTCCAGGAAGTGGTGTGTGTATTTGACCATGTACGCTTGTGTTGCCTAGTGAAGCCCTGTGAGAGGAGGTTTCGCAGATCAGCGCAGGGCTACTGGGGCCCCAGAGGCCCCTCTCCAAGGTGTGAGGGAGAGCTTGAGGAGGAGACGAGGACCGGAGGGAGGATTTTGGAAGGAGGGGGAGGCCACAAGAGTGAGAGAGGGAGGCGAGGAACAAGGTATACATTGGAGCAGGTGGAGAACAGACGGTGCAGATTATCACTCTTTCCTGAGGGATAGAGGGAGAGGGGCAGGGTGAGATTAACAGAGGAAAAGAAGAGAGTGAAGATGTAGTTAAGGTGAAAGAAGGGGGTGCAGGGGGTTGAAAGAGCATAGACATGTTTTTGTAGTTACTAAGGGTGAAAGACGCTGTTAGGGGAGTAATACCCCTGCACTCAGCCACAGAGGAAACACTGAGTGAGTGTGTGGTTGTGTCTGTGTCTGTACATGCGTCATGTTAGTGGCTGCTCCCATGTTTGTGTTCCTACCTGTAATTTCTTTTAATCAATCAGTCAATCTTTATTTGAAAAGCACCAGTCATAACAAATGATGTCATTAAAAATATATATATATATATATATATATATATATATATATTCCAGAATGATTCAATCTTATCTTGGTTGGAAATAACAGTAGCAAGAAAGAAAGAGGTGAATTTATAGACTTTTATTGAGCAGTCATCTGCTGTAGCTGTGTTTGGCTCGGAAAGGGGGATAGAAGGAATTGCTGAAAGAAGGGCAGGTAAACAGACAACAAAGACAACAACAAAAATTACTCACAATCAAAAGCCTGCAATGTGATGTGTTTTATTTTCAGGGTTGTAACTGATGAATCTGACATTAAATTCATGGATTATTTATCAATCGTACATTAAGGATGATTGAATTGTTTAGAAAAAGCGCACAGTTGGCCCAAAACTCTGTTTCACAGTTCAGTGTTTTAAAATCAGTTTTGATTAGAAACTTTTCAAATTTTAAATCAGTTTATTTCATTAGATTCAGACTGTTTTGGTAAAATACAGTAAAGAAAGCAAATTCAAAAAAAAAATCTTTAATTATTTCTTTTGAAAACAAACATCTGATTGATCTTTGTGCACAAATCAAGCACAAATTTCTCTTTGTGAAGATATGCTGGGACCGTCCTCAGCTTTCCTTATAAAAGTTGTACGGGATGATGAATGTTTTTTTGTTTCAGCATTCTTTTTTTGTCACTGGTTGTAATCTGATCAACTTTGGAACTAGAACAGTCTGAGGAATAAGTCTATAAATGTAAAAATGCCATTTTTGGTGTTAAAAAATATTAGTTTCCTCAATTTTCTGACTCATTCCATTTGAGTCTAAGACAAAACAAGGACACTAAGAGATGTGATTTGTTTGTGGTGAGGAGCTAAATGTCTATAATGTAGCTTTACTTTCTAGCTCAGAGTTCAGAGGTGAAGAATGATGGGAGTTACAAGGGAGAGGTGAGGAAGAGGAGGAGGAGGAGGAGAAAAAGTGCTCTGGTTGTTGTTTGGTCACTGTGTCCATCCGGTGTTCACAGGGAGAGAGACAGCTGCCACTCTGAATAATTCACGAGATTTACACAATGACACACACACACACACACACACACACACACACACACACACACACACACACACACACACACACACACACACTTTTCTGTGTTAACTTGTGCCATGGAGCAGAATTTAGTCGTTAAAAAAACCCACTATGACAGGTGGCTGCACTGTCTCTCCCGTGTGTTTTGTATGTGTATATTTAGGTGAATGTGCTTGCTTATGTGTGTGTGCGTGTGTGTGCGTGTGTGTATGCATATGGCTCAGTGTGTGTAACCTCTGTGCATTAGTCCCAGCAGGAGAAGATTGACAGCATAGAGGACAACGTCAACACAGCCGCTGCCAACGTGGAGGAGGGGACCAAGTGCCTGGGGAAGGTGTGTATATGTGTGTGTCATGATGATCTGATCTGTGTGTGTGTATGTGTGTGTGTGTGTGTGTGTGTGTGTGCAGTGTTTGGGAGATGGGGAGATCGATGGCACTTTGCCTCCCAGCCATTCCACAGCGTTTGTCCCTATTGATCCACTCGAATACGGAGGAAAGATGCAATTAAGGAAATAGAGAGAGGAGAGGAGGGGAGGAAGAGTGATAGAGAGGTGACAAGAGAGAGTGTGTAAGTGTGTGTCCGTGTGTGTGTGCCTGGCATTAAGGAGAGGTTTGAATGACTGTTTAATAGTTTTTCAAGAGCAGCATTTGGGCCTCCATCATCAATTCAGTACACTCTTCCACACTGAGTGTAACTCAGAGGGACGACTCACTGCCCTTCACACATTACACACTTGAGATGTTGAACTTTTTGTCTGTTATACTCAGAATGAATCACCTGTTCTTTTACATCTACAACACAGACATGCAAAGTGCAAAGCTCTCAAAAAATACTTCATCTTACCTTACTTCCTATCTCATTCTTTTTTTTTTCCAAGACAGGTAAACAATGCTCATCAGATGAAAAACTCCTTTTTTTGTATCTCACACTTTCAGGAACATAATGGAGGTGTGAAGTCATTGGACTCTAATTACACACTCAGAGGTGGTGATGATGACATAGTCGTGATTTTTGTGTGCTGAAGCAAACCTTTCACTGCTTGCACAGGGCAGCAGATAACCTAGAAAAGAAGGACTTCTGTCTTTGCTGCTTTTTAAACTCGGTTAATAAACACTATGTGTTCGTTTAAGTCAAAGAAAAAGGTTCTCTCAGATACCTTGGCATGCAGATTGTAATTTGTCCCAGTAGCTGAGATTTCTGCCACCACTTTATAGTAAATGATGTGAGCTAAATTCATTCTGCGGTGGTAGGAGCATTGAAAAATAATAGTTTCTGCCAATGTCACTGCAAATCCTTCCATAGAAACAGTAATTTGCACTATGATTTAAAAGAATTTTATCATCATGTGAACACAAAGTTCTCATCTTTTTTTTGTCAAAAAATCCCAATCTGGCTAAAACATGTCTCGAAAAAGAACCCACTGTTGTCTTAGAACATGTCGATCTTGAATTGAAGGTTGCATTTATTTTGATTGTGATTTTACCCCCTTTGTGTTTTAATTCAGCATATATTTTGGAAGATAAATTAACAAAGTGTCTTTTCGGCTAAAGGCATATAAATATCATGAAGTTCAGATTTCAGAGTGACTTGTGTTCACTGAAGCTTTAAAGTTTGAAATAAAGTCCAAACATTTCTTGAATAAATATCTGAAATCGGGATTTTTCTGTAATTAAACAGTTAATTCAAATTAAAACGGGGATGCATTAAAGGTTGACCACTCTGTCTGGGCGGGGGGAGGGGAGGGTGTGCACAGAGATAAAACAGATGAGATGAGAGGGGTGTCAGATGTTTTAACGTGTTTGAAAGCATGTAATCTGTCATCAGGTCAAACTGCATTACACACTCGTTCTTACACACACACACACACACACACACACACACACACAAACACACACATTGCCTCTATCCTCCTCAACCTGCACCCAGACTCCTTTTAACTCTGCTCAGATGAAATTAAAAATCCCTCGACTGCCACAGGGGTTGGGACAAGCAAGCAAGGCTTTTGAACTAGATTAATTTAATGGTGAAGTGTTAATCAAATGTGCGTCTCTGTGCAGACCTGTGCATGTGTGCGCGTGTGTATCGTTAATTGTCATCAGCAAAAAGCACCTTCCACTCTGATGATAGCAGTCATAATGACACACAGGCCACATCGCTCTGATTTCTCCTAAATGCAGATAATGAAAAGGCTTTGATGCAGCTATGGAAGGGGTTGATTTTCATTTGCCAGCTTGTTTGTGTGTGTTTTTTTTTCTCCTTTTTCGTCCTTCTGTGAGTCAATGTATGAACATGAAAGGAAAGAGGCGCCTAAACTCTCTCACAGACTCTCTGAAAGCCACGTCTAATGCTTTCCAAAGGTGTGTGTATGTGGGTGTTAAATTAGAACATTTCTCTTCTTCCTGTCTCTTCAGGCAGTGGGCTACAAGTTGGCGGTGTTGCCGGTTGCCGGGGCGCTGCTAGGCGGTGTGTTAGGAGGTCCTCTTGGCCTACTGGCTGGGTTCAAAGCTGCAGGGGTGGCTGCTGCACTGGGAGGAGGCGCCTTAGGGTTCGCTGGAGGAAACTTGGTAAAGAATCACCGCAAAGCCCAAGTGGAACTACAGATGAAACAATTGCCAGCACCACCACCTGAATCACCGACAAAACCCGAGTCAAGCAAGGACAAATGACCCGACAATTGTGGTCAGTTCTCTGACCTCCAGAGCTGAATAATCTGTTGACTGGCTTATGAGAAGCACCAAGTAGCCCTCTTGTTTGTGCCTTAAAGACACTCAGATATTATCCACAAACACTGCAGTGAACCAAATTCAAAACAACAGCCTTACATAGGGGTCACAATCTTTGCAGTTCAGATGTGATAGCACAGTGTTCCTGTGAGGACATGAAACTCACTTCATACACACAAGTGACTTTTTTTTATTGTGAACACAAAGTTGCTGCTACTTACACTACAGCTTTTAGTGTGAAATGACTGTCTATGTCATATCTAAAAAATGTATCCTTTTAGCATCTAATAAAGTTAAATTGACCCCTCTGTCAGAGGCTATCATTTACAAAAACCAGGGTTGTCTTTACAAGCTTACTTCATATTTATGTTTTCAAAATGATTCTTTAAAGGCGAGTTTTTATGTTCCTTTATGCAAAAACAGTTAAACCAATGTGAACACCTTGACGTCTTTAACCATAGTATATGAAAATAAGTGTAATAAGTGTTCCTGCTTGGATACTTGATAATTTTATATTGTTTGTATTTAGACCTGTTTTTTGCTAATTTTAAAAGTAAATCTTGCACAAACATGTGCCAAAGTGCCACTTTCTAAATCCCTTAAGAGAGAAGTGTAAAAACCTGCTCTTTATTGATTAAGCTGTTGCAAATAAATGTTTTTTTTTCCAACACTGATGTTACTCATTTGATAAACGGAACAGAAAACGACACCATGTATACAAACAACAGACAGCACAATGTCCTGTAAAATGGTTTTTAATTTAGTTTTGTTTTTGTACTCCTCTCTCCTCTGAGATGACTGGTTTAGAAATGGAATCACACTCTCCTCTCTTTTGCTCTCCTGTGTGTGGGCTGATATGTCACTATGCAGGCATCTGTTGGCTTCTACGGAAGTGCAGGAGGACACAGTACAAACTATGCAATGGGTCCCCCACACTCTTAATCTGGCTTCCTCTTAAGATCCATCTGTGTTCACGCATGTCAGAGATTCAGACTTGTACCAAGCCGCCTCAGACATACAAAGACACAAAACCAGTTTTAACAGAACTTGTACAAAGTGGCAGACTTAAGTTTTCAGCATTCATCACATGAGTTCCTCCTGCTTATCTGTTGTCTTTTTCAAACACCAGAGAGGACAACGTCTTTCCTTCCTCAGCATGGTGACACATTTATGAAAAGGTCAACAGCAAAAACAACAGCTATTTTATAACTTCATGATCAGGTTCAAATGTACCACATTAAGTCACGTCTCTTCTCGATTTTATTCCTGGGAGAACAACTCAGAGGTGTCCTGGAAAAAACTGTGCCTTTATAAGGTATTCACCCCGCTTTGACTGTTTTGAATGTTTTACTGTTTTACAGTCGTGGAGATAATCAGCATGTAAGATGCACATCAACTGGGGAAAACATGGATTCATACAGAATGGTTTTGTGTACAAAAACAAATTGATGACAGGATAAACATCGTAAAATACTCAATAGAGGCACCTTTGGTAGCAGGGCTAGCCTGAGGGCTACTTTGACAGGCCCGTTACAACTTTTCAAATCTGAAAACTAATTCCTTTAAAGCTACTGAGGTCAAGTTACATGCCTGACACTAATTCTGAAACTGGCCCGAGGTCTGGAAACTGACCTTTCTAATACCAGGCCTTCATGGAGTGATTATTCAGTTTATTGTAGATTTGGCTTTTTTTTTTAAGTCATCTTGATGTGAAAGAAACCAATCAAGATTTATGTTTCTTCATAAATTTAACCTTCCACTACCACAAGGTGTCCAGTGCATGTGGCTGGAAGCCTCCACAAAGCATGACGCTGCTAAAATCAGCAGGTTTGATGACGTATCAAGTAAAAGCACTTCACATTATTATCTGTTTGTTTTGGAGAAAACGGCATCTTCTGAGATTTGTGAAACAGTAACACATAAAATGGTCCAAAGGGGGCAATACTTTGTGTAAGCACGGGAAGAAACTTAGTATCTTTAACCATTTAGTACCAGAGGATGAGAGGATGCATCTCAATAAGGCAGAGTAGCTCTGTCTCCTGACCTTCTGTCTCAATTCATGTTTGAAATCATATCACCCCGGCTAAGTATTTAAAAATATTTTTCTATTCCTTCAAAGTGTGTGTGGAGAAGATACAGAGGTAAAGCTACTTCAAACAGACATACTGTTATTACTTGTGCTATACAAATGAATTAGACTCGATTTGGTCATATTGAGATGCAGTCATGAGGTCAAGTGAGACTAAATTAACCCCTTCCAGACAGGCTGGGCTACCCACAGACAAGAACCGTACGGCTGGAGTGAAGGAACTGTTCAGGGTTCTTTTTCCACAAAAAGCCAGGTGATGGGGAAAAAAGGAATAAAATAAAGAAAATTCTGTATTTAATTTAGACCAACAATGAGACGCCCATGTAGCACAAACATATTTACAAGCTCCAGAAAAAAAAAAAAAAAAGTAAAAGCACTTCTCTTAATGCCCCTAACCCCTGCCTGCACGCTTCTCCTTTACCCATTTCCTTTTGATCCAAAATAAAAATTGTACATGAAGAGTTATGAAAATATAGATTTTTCCGACATGGTTGTGTCATGGACTGCTTCTCTTTTTTTCCCCATTCCTCCTCCTTTTTCTCTTCATCCTCCATTTCTATATCTCTTTCTCTTCAGTATAGGTGTTGGGTGTTGCTGTTCCGCTGGCCTGTCCCAACCCTAACCCCTTCCCTGACCCCGGGATGTGGCATTAAGTCACAGGTTTACTGGAGCTTTGTGGAGGGTCACAGCTCGTCGCGGTCCCGTGTGAGGATGGTGTAGCGGGTCTCGCTGGGTGCCAGCTTCTGGAATGAGCTCTCTGGAGGGCTGCTAGCCACTTCTCCTACCGTTTCCTCCTGAGGGGAGGGGGGGGGGGGGTATTCAAATTTGAATCCAACAGAAAAGTTTTGTATGATGCCACAAACTGTCAGTGTTGTGGCTGAACCTGTCTTACCTGTCCAGGTGTGCTGTCTGTGGGGTCAGGACCATGATGAAACTCTCTGTGGAGCTTTCCGGAGTGGAGGTCCAACACAAACTGTTTTAGCTTTCCATGGATACTGGAAAAGAAAAAAGGAATAAAAACACATACACACACAGCATTCTTTACTGATTACTAAATTCTTTACATACATCTTTTTTCCTCTGAGGAATATTCATGCAAACTTGGTCTCAGTTTATTGATTTGAGTCTCACATAAAAAGATGTTGAGATGTTGATGTCTAGAGAGTCGAACAGCAGAGCGTTTATCCTACATCTAATGTAGCAGCATCATAAGTTCCCTCGAGACCTCAAAACATAGCACTGCTTTGTTTTCAGTGATTTTATCCCTTTGTAATAAAGCATATTATTTATTACTTTGACTGAATGGATATGAATTTTATACAAAGAAAAATGACCCTCAAAAACCTAGCGGCAGCTAATTCTCTTAGATCACTTTCATTTGCTACTTCAAAGGCAGTCTTTGTACAAGTGGTTTCTATGTGAGCCACGTGGACAGCGTGTGTTCCTGCACTCTAACATCTGCTGAGGAGACAGACCAGCTACAACTCGCAGGTCATAGTAGATGGAAGTGATAAGAGCTTGAGGCCGTGGCAGAAGACAGAAGTCTCTGTGGATGTGTCCTGAGGAAGCATTCCTGCTCAGTCCTGTGAAGTGTGCTCGTTAACCACAGGTCATGAGCTGTTGACTTGTCACACAAGCAGAGCCACAGCCAACCCCTTGTGTCAAACTAATACTCGCACACACACATATGTATAAAACATACACTACACTAATGTAATTACAAGCTGTGTGCCACCGCAGTGGTGATGTGATGTAATTAGGCTGAGGAGAGCTGGTCAGTCCTCGGGGCTTCTGTATATCTGATCAGACTCTGATTGGGCGCTGGGGGAGGCGCAGTGGTGGAGGGCAGAATAAATAAGATGAAATTAGATTAGACCGGATTAGTTTAGCACTTATTGCACGTGCCAAATCATGTCACATTACCTCTGGTGTCCTGGCCCATTCATAAAGGACAGATTTTAGGAGGTGTGACATTTCTCTGATGTTAAGTCCACAGTGGATTATAGCCTGTGTGTCTGTGCATGTGTGTTTTTGTGTGTGCAATTAAGTAAACCTAATTTAAGGAGACCCCGTTATGAATAATTCACTTAAAGCATCAACATCAGGTAAAATGTCCAAAAGTGTGCAGCATATATCAAACTAATTTGACAATCAGGTGATGAATTTGTTAATAACAGAAGCATTTGGTGGGATTTCATTTCCATTCGGCAAATAACGTTTTTATTTCCACAAAACTTTTTACCTTCATCACACACTGATAATACTGTGCATCTGATTTTACAGGACTAAATTTTATTATTATGCAAACTGAACTATTCTACGCAAAAAAGTTAAAGGTGATACTTACGCAATATCTTGGAAGTCAGGGAAGACATACATATGTCTGAAAGAGTCTATAGCAATGACGGGACAGTCAGCAGGAGTTTTTTGAATGTGGAGCAGAGGGTGGCGGAACTTATCACAGTCTGCATGCAGAAAGTTAATAGACCCTACAGAAGAGATGAAATGTCATAAACACAAACTCTACAAACACATATTTGGTTCACAAAGAACTAAAATTCACATCCACGAATGACTAAAAACACAAATCCAAACCTTTTTCGCCGATAAGCTGGCGAGCCACTTCTTGCTGAAATTTTTCTAAGCTATCTGTGTCTTCTTTAGCGTGGAACAAGATGAGGAATGGGATTCCTTCTTCAGTCAGCTCCTGTCACACAAATACACATGCAGCAGCAGTGATAATTGGAGAAAAGGCCCTGGAGACCTTCAATACATTTTTTTCTGTGAATATCTTTTTGTAGCCTGTAACTACATGTGCAGGGTTGTAAAACTAGTGTCCGCTACAATAACCTTATGAAAAAGAAAAGAAAAAGAGGTGACAAACCTCTCCATTTTCAAAGGTGATTTCCCTGACCAAAGGCACACACTTGTCCTGCGCCCAGGTGTAGGTCAGGTCGAAGCTTGTGAGTGAGCCGAGGTAGATCATGTCAGGGCTGTTGTCCCCCACGGGCTTGTAGATAATGTTGTCTCCACTGATGCGCTCTGGCTCAGATACAGAGCTGAGGGTGTGAATCAGTTCATACAAGTTTCAGACACATGTGGGCTTCTTTTGAATGGTAACAGAAAATAAATCTAAAAGGCGTCACTTGTGTGCTGCATCTCACCCAAAAGCAGCAAGGAATGTGCAGTCATCACGTAGGATGTTGGCAACTTTTTCATATGTGTGGTAGAATTCCGAGTCCTTTGTTTCAAAGAAGGCTATGATGTTTCTCTTGCTTCTCTGTTGTGTATGAAACCAAAAATAGGAAAATAAATAATTTTACTATGGCAAAAAAATACAGCTTTATGGAGAGGACTGTTATCAACTCACATCCAGAGCCTGAATCTCCTCCAGTGACTCTATCTCTTTCACAGGATCGACCTGCTGCTGGCGGATGAAGTCTGCGATGGCCACCACTGACCTCTGACCCCTGTACTCCCTCTTCATCATCATGCCATTGCGGAACAACTTCAGTGTTGGATACTTGGTGATGCGGTACCGCTGGGCTATGTTGGCTGCACAGGGAAAAAAGTTAAGTAAAGAAGGATGAATCAATTGATGAAGAGGAGGAAGTGGAGTAAAAACACATGGGGATGGGTGGATGAGGAGCAGAGCAGTGACGAGACGGGCGGTTAAACCTCACTCTGAAAACACTGCCTTCAGTCAGCTCTGAGCTCTGATCTCACACATGAAAGCCACCCCCCACCAAGAGTAAATATTCTCTGTGCACACAGTGAATGAGTGTGTGAGTGTGTGCATGTGGCAGGTGTCAATCTCCCTGCAGGGTGTCTCTAAGCCTCCCATCTTCACAGGAAGCAGCAGTTTTGTCATTAGTCTTCAAACAGTTTGCAGGTCATCAATAATTCTCTTTAATTTGCTTTATCTCAAAAGGCTGAGGCTGGCCGTTTATGTGTCTGTGCTTTGGTGTGCGGGGCATCTATGTGTACATATGTGCATTAAATATAGCGAGGGAGTGTGTATGTGTGTATTTTTTCTCCTCTGTATATATGCTGTGGGTGTTTGAGCATTGCACAGCATTGCAAAGCACTGCATCATTATAAAAACAGTCTGTCCTGTATTGAAGCATGGTTCCTAAGAATAAAGATTCAACATTGAGCAAATAATCAAACAAACATTTTCCCTTTTGTTTGAAATAATGCTTTTGTTTCAGTATCTTGTGGGGAAAAACAGTGTACTGATGAAATAAGTAAAAGATTATGAGCTGTTTGCTTTTCCTCTGAATTATTTTTATGGTTGCAAGTGAAACAGATCAATAAATGACAGTAATTTAAATTGCAAGCAGTGTTTGTGTGCTGCAGTTTTATATGACAAATATCAATGTCGAAGACTACAAAAAAACAAATTAATGAATGAAACTCACAGTGTTGGTCACAGTCGACACGACCAAACACAACCTGCTTGATGTTAGGAAACTCTTCCCTCACTACGTTTGATGCCTCCTCAAAAATTGGATGGAGCATCTGACTGAACCTACACCTGTAAGGGAAATAGGGAGAGTTGTGTGAGGTCAAAACAAAGTCTGGATTTTCAAAATTTAAATTGAGCAGCAATCAAATAAGCTAGATTTAAAAAATGGAATTATCATTACAACAACAAGTGGCACATTTATAAAACAAAATTTGGATGAACTCCACCGGACAGAGGATTAATGGCAGTAGGAGGGAAACCAAAGACTTACCAGTCAGCGTAAAAATTCACTAGAGCCACTCCAGCATTATCTGCAAGGAAACACAAACAGGAAATAAACATACTCCTCTGTACGTAACTGAATGTTTTAAGGGATGAGTGTTCTGCCAGTAGCATTAATTAATTTATTAGGCTAACAAATATAAAAGCCCTCCATTTTCATTCACTACAGAAAAAAATTAGAAAGCTTTCAACGAGACAAAATTTAGAAACAACTGAATTTTGAACTTTTTTTTATTAAAAAAAAGTCTTTACTTGAAAAAAAAAAAAGGAAAATCATGGATCTTTGAAGATGTTAGACATGCAATGGTTTAAAGGAAACATTATTTAAAATGTTACATCAATGAAAAAAAAAAAACTAAGGTTACTGAAGTTTTTTACTAACAGTATCACACTTAATTCACAACTACCACTATATCTTTCCCTGGAAATTGGTTTTCATTTTGCCATCTTTACCTGGTGTTTTTAAATGAAATGTAATGTAAGCTGTTCTCCAAAACACCTTATGGTAAATAGTGTCACGAATGTACAACCAGAATTTGAAAATCTTGGGATACTGTAAAAAGACATAAAACCAGAATTTGTTGCCATGCAAATCATTCAAACATGAAATGTTGAGTTCGGAATTTTCTTTTTCGTTTCATGAGACCCAGAAAAACAAAAAGCTTTTCTCTTCCCATTGGAGACAGCATGAGCAACTAGTTCAACACTTTCAGAAAAATATTCCTTGACCTACATTTTTTTGACATCCACAGAACTTTTTGTCAGAACAAGAATTAGATAATCTGGTGAAATCAAGGTTCAAAACAGCTGAAAACAAAACAAAGATGGCTGCGATCTACATGCCCTCAAGCAGCACTGCATTGAAAGAAGCTTGTCTCTAGTGCAAATCACCATTTGACCTCAAATCACTCCTAAAAAGTATTGTCTTTGGATAAAAGGCATTGCTGCATCCACAAATGCAGGTTATAATTGCATCATCCAAAGAAGAAACCATGTATAAACATGTTACAGAAACACCTGTGACCTATTTTGGCTTTAGTCCTATAAATCGGAATTGGAGGAAGTGGAAAACCAAAGTCTTGTGAATCAAAATCTGACCTTCTTATGGGAAATCAGTCTGTCAGGATTCATTGTTCTATGAGAGCATCTGGCATGTAATAAAATGAAAACCACAAAAAAGCAGATCTCAAGCTGTGGAGCTGCTGAGATCCTATATCAAGCAAGGATGGAACCACATTTCACTTTCAAAACTCTAAAAACGGACCTCCTGGTTCCCAAACATTTAGAGTGTCTTTAAAACAGAGGTGATGCAAAACGATGGTAAACAAGTTACTGTCCTGAATCAGATTTACAGTGAATATCCGCCCGTTTCTTCAGAAGCCTACGGATGTTGACTTCTGCCAGTGGTTATCAACTTCCTGACCACCACTGTCAAGCTAGCTCAAAACAGCCTGAAATCATTAATGCTAAATTGGGGATAAAATGAGTTCAAGTACAACATGTGCGGTTGCTGGTTGCCACTCACAAGTATGACAGCTGGGCTAACATCGTCAGCTTTGTGGTCTCCATGGCAACGTAACCAGAAAGTTCAACTGGAAGAGCTAAACCAACAACTGCTATGAACTATGGGTAGTCAGGAAAAAGGTGGATATGATATTCACAATATAATTTTTTTCACTTTCATCATTTTATACACTTCTTATGGTGGCTCGCAAACCAGCAAATTATGTTCTTAGCAACATTTTATACAGAGCCCCAACTTTTGGGGGAATTTGTGTCGTCTCTTTTCAATACAAATCATAGAGAAAATGGAAAACAAAGACCTGAATGAGCATCAAAGAGTTTCATGTGCTTGATAGCTACTTTGAAAGAATAGGTTTTGAGAGTGGTGTGGCTCATCCCCTCTAACTCTCTGTAAGAAAATTATAGCATATACTAAAAGCTCTAACTGCTACTTTCAGTGACTCTTGAAAAAAGATGCCTTACTTAGGATATCATCAATGTTTTCTGAGTCCAGGCTGGTGATTTCTGTTTTACCAGGAGTAGAGAGGCCCATCGCCTGCAAACACAGGAAAGAGATTGTTCAGCAACATAAAAACACAAACATGCTAGTTGAGACAACGATCCAGTAGGAGAAAAATTATTCTTCAGTTATTTAAACATGATGGTATGATCTAATTGAGTGCTAAGGGGTTTGTTTTAGGACATGTAATGTGAAAGACAACATGAGCAAATAAGCTTCTCAATTTGCAGTCCAATCAAAGTAGAATATAAAGGGTGACCCAGCAAAATTCAGGATGAAAGATTATATGGTTGATTACATAACGTTTTGCCCCCCTAAGCCCTTCTTGCAATCCAGACTCCCAGTGTTTGCAAACTTCTTTCTGTTGAAGTCACTGAAGTTCCAGAGAGTCTTGACATTGATTTTAGAGAGGTCACACATACTCCTGTCTGCCATCCAGAAGAAACTTCCAGAGATTGCCAGTTGGAATCCTTTTCAAATTTAACTTGCACACGAGGATTCAGATACTGCTTACAATCAGAATTCCTTTTGGGTAGCAAAGGAAGTACTAATTTCAAAAATGAACGCTTCTATGTGGAATGAAATGTACCCACATCTAACTTATACCCGAGTGAAAAAAATTACATTTAAATTGATTATGTAATAAAACAGAAATGTTTTATCCTGAATTTTGCTGGGTCACCTTTTATCTAGTTCTTAAATTTTATCCATATTTCTAGCTGTATACAATTGTTATTTTTTTATAGAAGGTGGTTCTAACGTTAAGCATCCAAAGTGTACTTTGAACCAGCAACAATGTTTTCCTGACTCCCTGTGAACTTCAGGAATGTAACCTATCCAGGAGGTCTGCTTCTGGTCTTCTCACCAGTAAGTTGTTACTGATACTGTACTAAATATACAGCTAACAGTGTAACTTTGAATCTGTCAAAGCCTACAGAAAAAGTGAACGACCGATTTTATTGAAAATACTCAGACATGTTCTGGATATCTGTAAAACCAAGAAAACGTGGGCAGTGTACATCACACTTGTTGTACATCTTCACACGGCACTTGATGAACATCTGTACCAATGAATGCTTAAAATGTTAAGCTATAAAATAACTTGATAAGAACAATGAAAAAGATGTTTTTCAGTGTGGTGAGATCACAGACCTTAAAAGTTGTCCAAACTAAATAAGCCGTAACTATAAACAAATCACCAAAGCTGGTTTAAGCCCCACCTTGAGCTCATTCAGTTCTCAAACAAATAACAGAAAGCAAGTTACTGTAATGTTTAATGTTTGCTCTTCCAGACTACTTTGCATGAGCTGTATTTGCACATATTTCTTCGAGTCTACCTTACCTACAAGAGGTGTTCACTTGCACAATACTGTAAAAACTTCTTCAGTACTCTATTTTTGTCAGACACCTTATCTGACAACTTAGATGCTAGAGATCATGGGCTGGAGCTGTGAATGATCATGTCACACAGAGTTCATGCTAACTACTAAATACTAAGTGCTTTGCAAAAGTTGTTTTGTTGGTGTTTTTGTTTTGCTCTTTACCTTAAGTAGGACTTTATAAGGATTCTTGAAAATTTAACAGAAATAGATATTCCACAATTGCATATCCAAACGATTATACAGAGGTTTGCTTCAAATTATTGCATGAGCCAGAAGCTAAAAAGTCTAATTTGTCAAATATCCCTGACACAGCACTAGCCTTGCAGAAGAGTGTTATGTTTAATAACAAAAATCCAGCATCATGAATCTTCCTAGTCAGGTAAACTTTATACTGTACCAACAGAGAGTTTTTGAATTCAAACTCTAGACAGAGCAAAACAGTTTTGATCATAAAGAGAATAAATTAGTTATAATTGTGCCCACATACTCTATCCATCTACTTTCATCTCCGCTCAGGATCCTATTCAAACAGGATGCACCATATTATCCACCTGGCAAGTGTGACAGACACACCTGGGTTATCAGGAAAGCCCCAACCTCACTTCAGACTGTATTATTTTGTCACTAAGTATTGAGTTTCCAAAATATGAAAACTTTTACTGTCAGTGTCCTAATCTTGGTTGAGTGTCATTTAAAGTTTTACTTAATGTAAAACGTGGGCTGCGATTTTCAGTTCCTCTATTGGGCTGTGAACTGTATCTTTTTTTAGTTTAAATAATTACATTAAATGGTTTAAAAATGTCAGAACAGAAAAAAAAATCAACATGGCATCTTAAATGTCTTATTATGTCACAGCAGAAAATACTGTGACCATTACACAGAAATACAACATAGGTCTGCAAGTAATTCTCACGTTAAAGGTGCAGTGACCAGTTAAAATAAATTTATTAATGAATTAACGTAATTAACGTATTACTCAAATTGTAACTGAAACAATTGTTGGAGAAAAACGTTATCCCTTTAAATACAAGGTGAACATTTTAAGCCTTTTACCACATCAGCAGTCTACTACTGATGATATTAGTTGTCCATTTGCAGTCGTTGGACGAGCAGAATAATTATTTGAAACGTAAAAAGTGAAGTTAAAAGTTTTCATCACATGCCCAAACTCTCAAACTAGCAGAACTACTCCGTCCAGTTTAGTTCCGGGTTATCAGCCAATCGGAATGAGCCACAACAGAGGAATTCACCAACCGGCGAGCATAACTCTGGGACATAGCTGCACTGAGAGCCCGACAATACATTCGTCCATTTATAATATAACGACTATTTGGTCTGATAACACAAACCAGACCACCACGTTCAGCAAAGTAACGATACAATAAGCACACCAGTAGTTAGAAGACGTCACATTGCACCTGATTAATGGTAGCATCTAAAGCTGGACTGATCCTGCACCACTCCTAAACAAACTTATCAGTACAAGTAAAGCTCATTTCTAAAGGAGAGTATAGGAATAAATTTGTACTACTCAACAAGTGGGCAACATCATTCCTATACACAGTAAATGCAGTTATAATTTACTTAACATAAGTTCACTAAAGCTGACGTTATTCAACACGACCGGCTAAGTTGGCGTTGTGGTGGATAACTCGGTTAGTTAAAGGAATCGTTTGATGTTAACCGGGTAGAATGCCTTTTCAATGGATCCGCAGTTTAATGACATTTCCAGCAAAGACTAAGTAAACTTGCAGGTCACCTAAGCCACTTTTAAAGCCACGTCTCATGTTAGCAGGGCGCTACCAGCTAACTATCCAGCGGCATGCTAACTATCATTTTAGCTAGCATTAGCTTGGCCTTGCTACTCTAAAAACCCGAAAGCTGAAATTCAAAAGCTTACCAGCAGTATAACTGTGACGAAGCGAATATCGAGAGAGTGAGATATTGCTAACAGTTTCATTGTACAGTGAGGTTGCTGTAAGTGATGATGTTCGGCTTCCCAGTAGTCTCGACGCCACTCTTCTCACTGCAGCAGGAAACCAACGGCGAACCAATCTCACGGTGACCACGGAAACGCGAGTGGTACTTCCTGGAATGCCGGTGGCTCGACGGGTAATGTCGTTTTTAGAACCACCGAACGGCTGATCTTACCGACAGGAAAAACTCCAATCATGGCAGTTTACTGTTTTTCCACATATAACGGGAGTTGTAGTGTTTTGCTACCAATACAGTGGGGATTCAACGGGACCACTTGGAAGAAAACTTTGCTAAGATTTTAACCGCAGAGAAGAGGAAAGCAGACGGTAAATATTACATCAACGGGAACACTGTTAAAATACTATTACCTTAATGTTTTGTTTAGTTCATCCACTGTCATATATTTGTTCTCTGAAGTCCACTTATGTATAAGATTTCTCTCAGACAAGGGGGAGTTGCATCATTATGGTTCAGTTTGTGCAATACTCTGTTGAAGCTATTTTTAAGCATCAAGCAACTTTTTCTAAGTTCTTTTGCAAGAATGCAATCTGTGGCACAAAACTAATTTCATGCACAACTCTGCAAAATATCAATCAGAATTTCCCTATTACACAGGCTCCTCAAATCATAACCAAAGACTTTAACTTAACCCAAGAATGCACCAAGTTGGCTAAAATCACTGGTTCCATTAAAATCGAATGTTACTATGAGATATCCTTCCTCTGTCCTTGTAATCAGAAAAGTGGTTGTTATGTGTTTGCTGGCAGTTTTTTTGTGAGAACAGGTGGTTCGTTCTCAGTGTGTGAGGGATCTTCTTTCTCTGCCCCTGCAGGAGTTGGGATCAGCACAGGTAGGGGACCTGGACATGCATCCATACCCAGCAAGGACGCTCTGAACTGTGTAACATCTGCTGAAGCGTCCCCCTCAATGAAGCTATGGTAAGAATCCAACACAAACAGAGCAAGATTTACCATCCAGATCCAGAATAAGTTAAGTTATAATAATTTTCATTCTAAAAGAGTTCCATGCAGATTTTGGATGTCTGTTGTTTACTAAGGTGGCCCCTCTGTACCACCCTCTTTACACTATCTGTATCATGTTGACTATTGAGACTATGCATTTCAAAATTGATTGTGTGTGCTGTTAGAGCCTAATTGTTAAGGAGATTAGGGTGGGATGTTGAATTGAATCCCAGTGTTAATATTTTATGAGCTAAAGCTGTCCATAGGGGTTCACAGTGTGGGAGCAACACACAGATGGAGTCAGTGGAAGATCGCTTTCCCAGTCAGACTATCAGAGGTTAAGATAAAGAATAAGTAAAACTCCTTTTTGAGTAATTTAATGCCTTTGGAAAAAGCTAAAATATGCATTGCAATATTCTCTGTGGTTATGGTTATAAACAGGTACATATTCCGCTTACTGTCAGATATTTTAGAATAAGATTTTACATCTAACAAGCTGTTATATTAAATACAATTAAATTTTAAAAAAGCACTGGAATGATAATAATAGTAGGTGAGGACTATAAACACATAGCCTAATCCTATGCTTAAAACTTCCATAATGTTTTTCCAGACTCAAATTAGCACTGATGCCACTTTATGAGTTACAAAATCTGTCAGTATAAAGATCAAGTGTTTCTTTGTAGTTGGTTTTATTGCTTAAAACTGAGGCCACAAGGTAGATGTCAAGGTGGTAAACAGTGTTCTGCAAAAACAGTCTCCACATCAAAAAATCCTGCACAGTGGTTCAGTTTTCTAAGAAAGCAGGATTATTATTTTATTTTATTTTTTCAAAAAGAGCTCTGTAAAACACTGTCTAGTTATGTAAAGGACAAAATCACCTAAAAAAAGATGTACTACTTTGTCCACAGGATTTACAAAAATTGACAGCTACTGGAATTTTCACTTTGGCTAAAGTGTCACAGCAATGTTTACTGAAACTTCTCCTGTAGTTTATTGATGGAAAAAAATCTTTTTCTATGTGTATTTCTCCTAAAGAGTAACAGTCTAAATGGGTAGACTATATGAAAAGAGAGGTAGTTAAATAACATTTATGTCAGACTGTTTTTCTATGTGCAATCACATAAATGAATTTGTCATGCATTAATAACTTCAGCCCGTTTGGGGGGCTTAATATGAACCGAATTACAAGACAACACAAAAAACTGATTAGCAGGGATAGCAGACAATGAATACAAACTAATTTTTGTCCATGGCTTTATTTTAGTTCAGTATCGTCCATGTCAAACAAGCACCACTGATTCAATCATTTTTTTTCTAGTTTGAAAAACCAAGGCAGAAAGTATTCATTCACATCAGTTCAATCTGCTTAATTAAAATGCTAAAAATACTGCCAAAACATCAATACGTATTTCATCTGAGCTTCTGTCAATATCAAATATGAAATGTCACAAGAACATTGAAACTTTGACCCTATCACCAGCCTACTTTTTCATGTAAACATGATTTGTGTTAGTAACTAAATCATAAACCACTTGCACTGCTCAAATTTCTTAAACACTGCATGCAGATTCCCCTCCTCCTTGCATCCTGCTATCATCTGTCTATCCTCATCTTATTTTATCCTCTTCAGTTTACTTTTTCTTTTTTTCTCCTTTCCTTTTCCAATAGCTGCCATTGATTTTTATGTTTGTTTTTCCGGCTGATTATGTCCCTGTACTGTGATTCGCCAGTGGGCACATTGCTCTCTGCACTTTAATTGGACATTTAATTAGATCACGGTTTTAGTCCAATTAGACTCAGAGGTGTCGGAAAAAAAGGCTGCAGAGGGGAAAGGGAAAAGTCCCCAAGCTGGTCTCTCTCCCTTCCCCAGTCCTGTCATCTATCCTCCAGTTCTTGCTCTTTTTTGTTTTGCCTTCTTCTGGCGGCCTCGCCTTGTCTCTTCCATCTCCTCCCTCCTGAGGGCTGCTCATTAGTGATATAATAGGAAGACACAAAACACACAGCTCCATTTATTCTCAGAGTGGCTCAAGAAGGGCCTGAATTGCTCACACACACATACTCAAACACAACACAGTTTTTTTTAATTAGTCAGTTCTTCATGAAATTATGCATTCCTTCTCCCTTTTGGTACATAAGCCATGGACGGGTACACAAAAGTTAGTGTCTTGTGTACACTACAATGTCGCCCGACCATCTGCTCATCAGCTTTGACAGCTCCATCCATGCACATGTACACAAGCACACAACTTGCTTTTTCAACACAGCTGTGTGCTCTGGTATTGTATCACTACACATATGAGGTTAAGATAAGACGTATTATCAGCAGTCCTCTCTTAAATGCCACTCAAATGCAGGGCTTTCTACACCAGTTTTAGCCCCCCCACCAAGGCTCCACCCTCTTCCACCTTTTGTTGTCATAGTCCCCACACAGAGCTCTGACTCTGAGCATAAACAACACTGTGCCCCTGTGGTCAAAAACACATGGGCAAAAGTAAACACACACACACACACTAACACACCCAGATGTATGCCAGTATACGCACAAGTAAGTCCTCAGAGGACAGACACAAGTCAGTCTCTGAGTCCCTAAAGCAGCCACGCATACCCTCCTCTTCTGACTGCCTCCCACCCCCCACCCGTAGGAGAAAGATAGCTAACAGCCTCTTTCCTTCCCCCTACACACACACATTATGACATGCTTCATATTGTATATCTGTGCATTTCCTCTATATTTGTGGAAAAAAAAGGGAAGAGTGCACAGAGAGTGTGTGTGAACGACAGACAGTAGGCAGGGGTGTTTAAGCCACAGGCATCACTACTTGACCCCCATGGCTGTGAGATTGACAGCTGTGGTCCCGCCTAATTGCATTACTCTCCCAGGTGATTGGCTTACACCCTGGGGGCTCATTTGTCAAGATGCATTGGGGTAATGATGTAAATTAGCAGATCTATGTGTCACTCAGCCTTCTGCCCCCCTGCTGATTGGCCCTGCTGTGCCCCGGGGCTCAGCCCCCAGTTGAGGGAGCCAGCTCATTGGTCCTTGGGGAACCAGGAAGTCCCGCAGAAATAGGGCTGTACAGATTGGGCATCCCTGTGGGCTCATATTATCCTTCCTCCCACCTCTTTACCTGTCAGTCAAAACCCAGGGATTTATCCCTGCAGTCTCTATATTCTTGCTGAGAATTACACACACACACTCACACACACACTTTAAGAAAACATAGTCACCTGAAATCGCCACATTATTACACTCTGCTGTAACTTTATAAGCAATCTCTTTGTATCTTTGTACCTGTGTGTCTGTTTATGTGTATGAACACTTGTCTAGATTGAAATAAAAGCCACAGGCTCCAGCTCTGTCACCCACTGCTTACCCAGCATGCCCTTGCTATGTCTGCTGTCAAAAGCACCTTCACAGTGATAGACAGCGAGAGAGAGACATACACACAGACACACTCGCTCTGACCCCTGGTCTCTTGCCAATCCGTCTCAATAGCATCAATTGAAGTATTAGTTCCAGTAAAAGTCTGGTTGTGAGTGCTAGTGTGTGTTGTGTGTGTGTGAGTTGGCAGAAGTGTGTATGAACTCCTGTAGTGTTGCTGAAAGGTTTCGTGGCAGTGTCTGGATTCTTTGTTACACTCACCGCGGTTATATGAGGCCGAATATGAATAAAGACTAAATAATGTCAGCATCAGCAGGAATCAATACTTATACAGATGCACAATCACCTGGTCTGGACCACAGCCTGTGATCAATAATTTACTCTGAGTTATTGTCTTCATATTAACAAGTGGAGTGCTCCCTGAGGAACATATGAATGGCAAAATGAGAGCACTCCAACCCTCTCAACAGGACCCGGTGTTGTTTCTACACCCTCCTTTGTTTGATTTCAGACACTATCACAAAAACCTTTTTAGCCAAATTTGGATGCACTGTAGGTGTTTCCAAAACACTCCAGCCCTCATGAAACTCTAATTGCCTGCTCTTGGTGGTATGAATGTCCTTCACAAAGATTCAAATATTGACTTGTGTCCCTCATGTCAGTGTTTGAATAAATTCTGATTTATTTTTCTGCATCTAAGATTATTAACAAATCAATTCGTGCATTTTATTATGACAGCTGGAGGTTTTCATATTGACTCTAAAAATTCAGAAAAACAAGATCTGAAAAAGTCATCAAAAGTAATGGAAAAGTTTGAAGCAGCCTCTGATTTTTCAGTTAGTGCTTTTAGTGAGAAGATGTTAAAACCAGCATCCCGACATCGCTCCTCTGGTTGAGCAGCTATGGCATATGTTAGATATTAGATTTGAAGACTGTGAGTGAGTCTGTGCACAAGCATGTGCATTTTTGTTTGAGTAATAGTTGTAAATTAGAGATGCTTGGGTTGATTTTGGTAAAAGCCCCTGTAAAACCTCTCTCTCTCACGGAACAATCACTTCCCATGACACAACACATGTGCCAACAAACACACACAGACGCACACACACACGACCCAATCACGTAGCATATCTCCCCTCTATCTTCTTTTCGGCACACGTAGACTAACTTTGCAATAAATGCGTTAACTAACCTGTGTTAAGTTTCCGACAGTATTTGGCAGAGCGTGAGAAAGCAGCAAGCATGATGGGTAATTGCCATGCTGCACGCAGTGTCAACAGGGGCCCTCTTTATGAGGTGGTGTAGGGGGTTGATGGAGGACACTGGAGTCTTTCCTTCTTATAGTCGTCTTTTCAGTTTAAACATTTTTATGAGTTTTAAATGCACAATCACACTGACTATATTGAGACACTGTACACAATATCAACATCTATATCAGCTGTGTTTTATAAACCTCTTCATACAGTTAGTTTCAGAAGTAGTGAATGAAATCTTTTTATGTGATCGGTAATAAAAATGTCTTGGAGAATTCTTAGATTGTGGCATGAGTTTGTGCCTCCAGCGTTTATGTGTTTAGGGGCAATAATTGATTTCTGTGTTGTCCCCCGCAGGGCTTGTTCCACATCTCTAAAACTCACACACACTCACAGCCACACACGCATGCACCTACACTCACACGCTTCTACGCACACACACACACACACACAGAGCAAGGCATGCTGCAGTATTAATGAGACATGAATAAGACATGAAGAGAGACCCCCCTCTTACACCGCTCACACAGGGTCTCCCTCCTCCCCAGCTGCTTCCTGTCTGCAGATTACCAAGCTTTCCCTTGGCTCTGGTTAAGTGGGGCCAGGAAGAGATTTAGCCCCCTCAGCAGGAGTAAACACATACAGAGGCACACACGCCCATGTAGGAGTGTGCACATGCACACTCCTCCTTACTGTGTGAAAACATTGAGTAATATGTTTTATTGTGGGGTCGAATAATAACAGAGCCTCAGGTCTTAGTTGTCAGGTCCAGGACTCAGAAATTATGATTTCATCTTTGCCTCTGTTTAGCTCTTCTTTTCATTCAGACTGAATAAATTGCTTAAGCTTGAAAATGTAATATTTAACAAATTTTAGCATTAAAAAAACGTCTTTTCGTTTGTTTTTTGGGTTGACTTGAACTTATGTAGAAAATCTCTACTGAGCTTATCTCATTTAAATGTAAATGATTTTGGAAGGCACACACCATGGCATCATGCATTAACTGCGTGAGTGTGGTGTTGAGTTGTAGGGTGTGCTTGGAGCTTAATAAAGGTAAAGGAAGTTGTCTAGACTCCGTTGAATGTCACTGTATGAAATGTCTTGATAAGTGAGCTGAGTGTATGTTGCTCCAGGTTTTGACCTTCTCCCTGTTTGTGTTGCAGGCCTCAGCGACGTCAAGCCCAGGACCTGCATCTCTGGGCTCGCAGGTTCATGCTGCAGCTGTTAACGGAGATAGGGGCGCTCTCCTCAAACTCATCGCAGGTACGTAGCTCACAAGCCTCTGACTATGTTAAAGGTTTTGTCATTACATAAGAAGCATTGTATAGAGCACAATTTTTGCAGAAATTCAAACTGTTAATGTAAAACATTACTGTTTTATGGGTGCCTTTTAGCTGCTAGGCCTCAAAACACCCAGGTACATAGTTTGTCAGTTTTCATGAGTGTAATTTATTGCTTTATTGTACTTTTTTCTCTCCACTGATGAGTCTATTTTTGAAAAGGGCTGATATCATTCTGAAATTGATTTTGTAACCTTAAGTTGGAGGAAATTTGTCCATCATAGACTTTTCAGACACAAGAAAAGTGTCTGAGAAAAATGTAAGACAAAAATTTAACAATACCTGCAAAAAGACTCTCTATTAGGCAAGATGATGACATAGGTCTAATGTTTCTCAAGTATCAGTCTTATGATCTTTAAAGAAGTTGACTTGCACAGAAAAGTGAAAGTCAAATCCTTTACTCTGAGTGTGTGTGTGTGTGTGTGTGTGTGTGTGTGTGTGTGTGTGTGTGTGTGTGTGTGTGTGTGTGTGTGTGTGTGTGTGTGTGTGTGTGTGTGTGTGTGAAGCAGATCCTTCCGTACGGGACCGTGAGGATCAGTTTGGTCGGACCCCTTTGATGTACTGTGTGCTGGCTGACCGCCTGGATTGTGCAGAGATTCTGTTGAAGGCCGGGGCCTCGGTCAACAAGACTGACCACAGCCAACGGACGGCTCTTCACCTTGCTGCACAGAAGGTGTGGACACTTGAAAATACACAGATACAACGATAGGTTTAATTGTTAATTTTTTAAACACTGTTCACCACGGTTAGAAACTCAAAAATAAAGTCATCAGCTAAACGTCATAAAAATTAAAGTGAACAGGAAGGCAAAATGAATAAAAGATGAAAAACTTCTTACAATTATTTGACTAAAACATGGTAATGAAATTCATTTTGAAGCCTTCTGATCAAGGAACATCCATCAAAATAATTTAACGATAGTGATGTAGCAGGCCAGAGTTTCACCTCCAGGTCCTTTTAGAAATCTCAGATAAAAGAGTTACAATCTTATCAGTGTCTTAATTCATAAATGTGGAACGAATGTAAGACGATGATTGATTTCACTGAGGTTTAATGCAACAAATACAAAATTAGACTCCATCAGCTTCAGTGGGAAGACAGTGCCCCCTAGTGGCTGTAATTCTGGCCTTAGGGCCCATGGTGGGGGATGGTGGGGGTGCCACATAAAACATTACTGTCAGTAACACTTTTACACACTTCAAAAGATTCAAGTCTCACCACATGTTGGCCACCAAAACCATTAGTACAAGGTTGTGGTATAATAGTATAAGAGTGTTGTGTTTTTGTCTACACCAAGACAGAGTGTTTGACTTTCCAAGGAACAGTGGAATATAAAAACGAAGAAAGTCTCCTAGACTTTGTTGCTGGTTTCTAGCTCTAGAGTCTACTGATACAGAGTCATCATATCTTTGAAAGTCTGTGTGTGTGTGTGTGTGTGTGTGTGTGTGTGTGTGTGTGTGTGTGTGTGTGTGTGTGTGTGTGTGTGTGTGTGTGTGTTGGGGGGATGCTGGGGATGGGAAGCCCTGTCTCTTTTGACATCTGATCAATAAACGGCTGAGACAGGCAGAGAGGCCAGGGATTACCGATCTAATTGGACTGAGAATAGGGAAGACAGGAACACACACAAACACACACTCGCACACACACAGTCTGGATGCATGCTCACACACGAGATAGATCTGTCAGACTGTGGCTTTGTGGTCACAGGACGGCAAATATACAAACAGTCACACATGTGCACGGTCAGCCAGCCTCATGGCAAGGAACACAAAAAAAAACCTGTGGATGATGATGATGATGATGATGATGATGATGATGATGATGATGATGATCATGATGATGATGATCATGATGATTGGGCCAGGCCACAGAGCCCTGGTCCACTTTTAAGCAGCTCATCACAGACACTAGGAGGTGAGGACGAAGACGGATGACCTGAGGATTGAATCAGACACGGCAGAAAGCATAGGGAGCTTGAATGTGTGTGTGTGTGTGTGTGTGTGTGTGTGTGTGTGTGTGTGTGTGTGTGTGTGTGTGTGTGTGTGTGTGTGTGTGTGTGTGTGTGTGTGTGTGTGTGTATTAGTGTGAGATTGTGTGTCATTGCTGCTTGTTCATGAGTTGAATAGTTGATCTTCATGTTTATGTTCATGTTCCAGGGCAACGTTCGTTTCCTGAAGCTGCTGCTGTCCAGGCGTGCTAACTGGTTGCAGAAAGATCTAGAAGAGATAACTCCCCTTCACCTAGCCACCCGACACCCCTCCCCAAAAGCCCTCGCCCTCCTGCTCAAACACATTGGACCCGGAGAAGTTGACACACAAGACAAGAACAAGGTAGCACTGTACAGATACACACAAATATGAGTGTTTGTCTTCCTAACTGTCCGTTTGTCTTCAGACAGAAACCAGCCAGTCAGCACGTCCTGACCTATAACCTGCACAGAGATAACTAACTGAAGACGGTTAGGTAGAAGTAGCAGGAATTTGAGGTCAGACCCACATTAATACACACAGAGAAGCACACTCACACAACAGTGAGCTATTAACAATATGTGCCTTTGTCCTGTGTTCTGCTGATAAGACCACAAACACAGTCTCCTCTGTCTGTTCAAGCTGACGTGTATCTGACATCAGTTAGTTTTGTAATAATCCAATATGCATCATCATGTCAGATGACAGTGGTTTCAGTGGATCTCAGAATAGCTCATTGGCTGTTATGAAGGCAGTATCTGGGCTACGAACTCTGCTTGATTTTGAGCTTTATGTCGTGCGTGTTTCCCTCGTAGTTTCTGGACATTCATGCAAACCTGAAACCTGTGTTAAAGGTGTCTCCGTCTGTTTGATTTTCATTCTTGAATTGTGTATTTTCCTTTTATTTCTCTCTCTGCAGCAAACTGCTCTCCACTGGTCAGCGTTTTATAACCGACCGGAGCATGTTCGCCTCTTGATCAAGCACGACTCCAACATTGGCATACCAGACAGCGAAGGCAAGATCCCTCTGCACTGGGCAGCTCACAGTCAGGAGCCCAGCGCTACACAAACTGTCCGCTGTATACTGGTACACACTATTATACACATTCAAAAACAAGTAAATGTGGGTCTTGTTTTAATTTCCATCCACAGTCATCAAGTTGAAAGTCTTTCTCCTTGTCTTGTATGCACCTTTTGTGTGTGTGTGTGTGTGTGTGTGTGTGTGTGTGTGTGTGTGTGTTTGAGCAGGAGGCAGCTCCTACTGAGTCCCTGTTGAACTGGCAGGACTATGAAGGGAGGACACCCCTTCACTTTGCTGTTGCTGATGGAAACGAGGCCGTGGTTGAGGTCCTGACATCTTACGAGGGCTGTAATGTGACAGCTTATGATAACCTCTTCAGAACACCGCTGCACTGGGCGGCTCTGCTCGGTGGGTGAACACACATCCTGTATGTGACTCAATGTAGCATGAGTGCCAACTGCACACTGACCAGGGATGTGTGAAGCAGCTTTACAAAACCCTGACAGAGGAAATCATTTTGTGCTATTCATTTGTTTGTGCACACACACATCATGGGCTGTATAAGTTGCTGCTGTTCTACTCCCTACATAAAAGCACACACATGCCCCTGACACAGTCATGGAGAATAAGGGGTATTTCAGAAATTCTAACCATTTTTCGCATTTTCACCTAGCTGTACATAACAACTATATGTTACAATCATATTATATATTTATATTTAAAGAAGCCAGTATTTGTCTTACAGTCAGTCCACCTACCTCACATTATCGGTGAAGACTGAAATAACTTCTTATTCAGAGGATTTCCAAGGTGTATTTGATGATCCCTTGACTGATAAGAAACTCCCAGCTAACTCTGGTAATATGTGATTCAGATGTATAGTATGGTACCATTAGTATTGGGAACATGCCGACACCTGGATTTAGCTCAGGCCAACCCTTTGGCTAAGTGCTGTCTGAAAGGAGCTCTTTATGTTTCTTACAGTTTGTTTTTATGGCCCCATTCTAAGAAAAAAAAATAATTGATGAGCAGTTAATTCATGTTGACTGACTTTGAAGTTTTTTACAGGGATGTAAAGTAAACAAAATACAAAAAAACAAGATGTCTTTGTGGAACAAGCAGTCCAACTCCTTGCTGTTGTAATTATCAGCATCACATCTCACTTATGTAAATGTGTGTTTTTTTTCAGGCCATGCCAGAATCGTCCACCTGCTGCTCGAGAGAAACATTTCAGGAACAATTCCTTCAGACAGCCAAGGAGCAACACCTCTGCACTACGGTGCCCAGAGCAACAATGCTGTGAGTCACATAAACTTAAAGCTGTGGAGTGAAGATTATGTACATTTGTTCAACCCAAAACAACGTTGAGGGCTGTCCTGAGTTTGCATGCTGTCCCCTGTGCATGCATTGGCTCTTTCTAGCTTCCTCCTGCTGTCCAGAAACGCACTCATCGGGTCAATTGGTCACTCTAAATAGTCCATAAAAGAGGTTTTAACAACTTAATGACTTTGTTTTGTATGGGATTGCAAAATGTAATTTTGTTCTAAAAGAAGGAGTATTATAAAAATGCCAATTCAGAAAATTTGTCAAGTACATGGCAACAATGAATACAAAACATCCATTGTTTTTATTTTATAGGTTTGTGTGTTTTATGATGTCTTGAGTTGCTTAAATTAAGTATCTTTCCAAAAAGTCTCAAGGCAGGATTTTATCCTCCAGTCAATAATGTTTATTTCCTCTTTTTATCCCTGAATGAAAATGTGAATAATCATCTTTCTGTTGTGTAATTGCTTGTTTTAAGGAGACAGTGGGTGTGTTTCTGTCCCATCCATCTGTGAAGGATGAGCCTGATCTGGAGGGGAGGACAGCCTTCATGTGGGCTGCTGGGAAGGGCAGTGATGATGTTCTTTGCATCATGCTGGACCTTACTCCTCACATTGACATCAACATGGCGGACAAATACGGAGGCACTGGTGAGCGTCTCGGAACAGCTATGACCCACGCTCCTTGCCTCTCAATCATTCATCACAGCATGGTGACATAATCAGTCATAAAGACATGCTCTCAATATTTCATCCTGAGTGTATGTCCTGTCACCTTTTAAGGCTAGCTGCATTGATGTCACAGGGGATTCCTCTTAAGGTGCTCGAGACACTAAGAAAGAAGAGTGATACTGATGCAAAATTAGTGCAAGCTCACAGATTGGACTCCCAGCACTGCCAGCTCTGTACTCTTCAACATACACACATGCAGACACATGACTCGCTGCCATGCTTTGACCCCCCAGCATATAATCTCCATAGCGATAGCCCCTCTGATCAGCCATGCTGTCATTGTTTATGCATGCATAACATGCAACGGTTGAGTCATGATAATGAGACGATGTGAGGGGCAGTGAGGCTGACTGGTGCCCCGATTACTTCCATGCACTTGACTCTGGTCTGTTTTGTCTGGGGACAGGACAGAGGGGGGAAGGGGGCTTAAGTGTATGTAAAAATATCTGTCTGTTTAACCCCCATTTGACCAGGATTTAGCCACAGCCCTCAGAGACAAGAGAATGAATGGATGGAGAGGAGGTAGAGGAGAGAGGAAGGGTCCTCCTGAGGGTTTATATTGATCATTCAGAGTCAGGAAATAGAATTCTTACCTAATGTTTTTATTTGTGTGTGTGTGTGTGTTCCCACAGCGCTCCATGCGGCCTCCCTGTCTGGCCATGTGAGCACAGTGAAGCTGCTGCTGGAAAGAGGAGCCATGGTGGACTCCCTGGATGTGATGAAACACACACCGCTGTTTCGAGCATGTGAAATGGGACACAGAGATGTTATACTCACACTCATCAAAGGTGGCATTCATTTTTTAAATTAGTTTCAGTTTATTTACGTTATTTTTGTCACTTTAGTGCCTCAGCTAAAATGTTAATGTATTGGAACAAATAAAGGTTCTGCACGTGTGGACCTGGTGGATGTGGATGGTCATACAGCTCTGCACTGGGCAGCTTTGGGAGGGAATGCTGAAGTCTGCCAAATACTGATGGAGAATGGGATTAGTCCAAATGTACAGGTATAAATATACATGCTAATTAATGTAATACCACATGTAAGCTTTGGTTAAACTTTCATGTCAATTGGTAAGAAGTAACATTCTAACAATCTGTTGAAAATGTATAACACACAAACAGCTGATGATGGCAATAATACAGTAATATACATTCTATGTTTTGGTTTGTTTTTTTTCTAACAAAATCAAAGTATGTCCCCCTAATAATTGAAAAAAAAGAGATCTTTATTATAATTCTCTTTTATTACTCTGGATGTTTATGTCTAATACTTTACTCCTCCTGGACAGGACCAGGCAGGACGAACTCCTCTGCAGTGCACCGCCTATGGTGGCTACATCACCTGCATGGCTGTTCTCATGGAGAACGACGCTGATCCAAACATTCAGGACAAAGAGGTATATAAATATAAACCCACTGAAGTTTCTGAGATTTTGCTGGCGGCTGATTGGCTGCTCTCTTTTTATGGGTGCATAGGGGCGGACTGCTCTCCACTGGTCATGCAACAACGGCTACCTGGATGCTGTGAAACTGTTACTGGGCTACAATGCCTTCCCCAACCAGATGGAGCATACTGAGGAGAGGTGAGGACAGTTGAGACAGGGGGTATAGGATTATGAAAACAGATTTATAAATTACACTGGCATTTTGATGTTATGCAGGTACACTCCTCTGGACTATGCTCTCCTGGGAGGACACAGCGAGGTGACTCAGTTCATGCTGGAGCACAGTGCTTTATCCATAGCAGCCATCCAGGATATCGCTGCTGCCTCCATCCAAGCAGTTTACAAGGGCTACACCGTGCGCAAGGCCTTCAGAGAGAGAAAGCAGCTTCTCATGAGGCACGAGCAGCTGCGCAAAGATGCTGCAAAGTGAGAAATGAGCACAAAAGTACACGTGTATGGATTTGTGTGTGAAGACACACAAAGACACATGACATTTATTGTGAGATTACCAAATCTCTGCATCAGAAAATATCATTTTGGATTCAAGATATATACACATCACTAAGCTCATCATTCTGCTTCTGTCTTCCTCTGTCTGCATCCTCTCACCCATATAGGAACAGTCACAGACTCTACATATCTATCTTTCTCTCTGTCAGCCCTGCACACACATACGTCTTCACCCTGTCTCTCTCCTCTGGCTTTCTCCCCTTTTGTCATTTGCTCACCAGTCTCACCTTTATTCTGTCTTAAACATTGCTTTGTATTTTAAGCGGGCACAATGACATCAACTTTTTCTTGATGTTTCCAAACTTTACTAACTTCTTTTACAAAGTCTTGAAAATTCATCTTTCCATCGTTTTTAGAAACTTTTCATGATGCATGGAGTTGTCACCAAATGAGCTGAACTTTAAAAAAAGATTCCTGATTCAGTCTTTCCTTTGCTAAAGGTATTGGCCTATATTAACTGATGAATTTCTTTATATATGTTTACATGATGATGAAATTATACAGCCAAAATACAAGTTATGTTAGTGACTCACATTATTAATCTAAGATGTAAGTGCAATGTCTTGATCTGATTGTTTTTAACTGAGGCTGTACCGATATGCATCAATCAACAGGTTCCTTGTAACAAAGGCCCATACATTTAAAACTATCTCTGTACATTTGGCTATGTCTAGGTCTTGGTCCTTCATGTTGTGCTTTTACCTAAAAAATTTTAGATTCATAAAGAAATTCGACTTCTTATCTCCATGTTCAGGAAACGTGAGGAAGAACAGCGGAGGAGGGAAGCAGTGCAGCAGGTGTCTGTGGTCTCTCCAGAGAAACGCCGGATCCCTTTGGTGAAAACAGATCAGGGAGAGCTGTCTTTAGTGAACATGACGCAGGAATTAACCATGAATGACTCAGTGTTAGAAACAAAGAAATCAGCCAAAACCAAAGAGAGGCACAAAGGTACAAAGAAGCAAATTTTTTGTAAGGTTCAGTTTGATGACGCTTGTAGTATAAAATCAATATTTTAAGCTAATTTCTTGTCCTTTATCCTTTAGTCCATAAAAGGAGATCCTCCAAAAGAAGTAAACCACCTGAACTGAGTGACGTCCCTGATGTTTTAAGCACCCGCTGTGATGTTACAGGTGGTACTGTCCCTTGTGCTTCCCAGTATTCTCAGCTGAAGGAACCTCTCTCTCCATCCAGCTGCAGCCAGCCATCCAACCTAAAGCTAGGACCTCCCTCCCTTCCCAAAGTCAGGGAACGACAGTCCTCCATCACATTTGTCTCTGTGACCCACCAAACTGAGGCTATCACACAAGAAGGCCTCCCCCTGAAAAGGAGGGACACTCATATGACCGTGCAGACGGCCCCTTCCAAAACTGATTCCCCCAGCTCACTGCACAAGAACAGAAACCACAAGGAGCAGACTTCAGAAAAGGCCGCTCTCAAAGACAAAACTCACGCTCTCTCATTAGGAAGCATTTCATCTTTAGACCACAAAAGCCCTTCCAGGAATACTCATTCAGCCACACGTGCACCTATCTCAACACGCACGCATGGAGAACTCAACAAGGAGCAGCGCAGGGTGAGGAACAAGGCTGCACGCATCATTCAGCGAGCCTGGAGAAGGTAATTTACATTTATTGGTACCTGAGAGATGTTCAAGTAGCCAGAGATTTTCTTGCTTTGGGAGATTGGTACTGCCATGTGGTGCCCACATGTGCCCTCCTCCCACATTTACCCCAATCTGTTCCCATCTCTGCTGCAACTCCCTCTCCCCATGTTCAGTCTGGATGCCATCAACACTTCAGGGAGAGGACGGGGTGAGCGTGAGAGATGGGTGAGACGTGTAGGCAGGGGACAGACGGGCTATAATCTAGAGCTTTCATACTGGTTTAACAAGAGGCTAAAAGTTCAGCCTTGCTGCTCTAATAGCTACCAGCAGCTTCTCCGTGCTGTTCTCTCCCTTGTATACACTCCACGTTTCTCTAAGAGACTGCCAGTCCTCTGCAGGACACCCTCTGTTTCCATTCAGTTTCTCAATTAATTTCTGTATGTGCTGCCTATAAACTGCCTTGAATAAACTCTTGTTTACTTTGTTTATACTTACCGAGTATTAGTGTGAGGACTTGCCAGCTTTTGGGCCTTTGAACGCTGTCTTGGATATTTTTATTGAGCACTAATGCGCTTGCATGGATGTGTGTCTGCAGGTTTCACGCACGCAGGCAGAGAGAGGTAAAGAGCCATGAAGAGGTGGAGTCGAGTGGTTTAAGCCGCACCCAGAACAGGAAGAAGCTGGAAATCCAACATCAGGGCTCTAAAGTGTTGGCAAGTAAGAGCTCAGTGCTGCAAAGTATCTATGGTAAGATCATTACTTTTCATGTTTTCACTGAGAGGTTATCAATAAGTTCACCCAACAAAAAAACCTCACAGGGTAACTAAAATCAATTTGTACATGTAGGCTTAGAGAGCAAACACCCCTAAAAGGAAGACCCTACAGCCATTCTCAAGTAGAAACCACCCACCACCCTCAGCTATGTGGAGTTTGCATGCTCTCCCAGTGCATGAGTCTCTCCAAATACTCCAACGTCTTTCCACAGTCCAAAAACACGCTTTGTTTGTTTGTTGGTCACTCTAGATGCTTGTAGGTGTAAATTGTTGATTGTCTCCATGTTAGTCCTGTGAAAGACTTGCAACCTGTTCAAGGTGTATCCTGCCTTGCACTCAAAGACAGCTGGGATATGTGCCAGCCCCATGTCCTTGTAAAGATAATAGATGGAAAATGAGCACAGGGAATGTGGTCTATTATCAGAGACTCCATCTTTCTGACAATAAATAACTTGTGCTCTATATTTGGGGCTGAAAGTAGAAAAACCACAGCAGCAGATTCACAATTCCTCAATAAAAGTTATTTTTTGGGTCTTTATTGATAGGACAGCTGCAGAGAGACAATAAATGTGGGAGGCAGAAAGTGTGGGAATAGAAGCTCAAACCTCAAACAGACCATTGCATCAAGGACTATAACCTGTTTTGGGTGCACACCTAAACCACATATACTTAAGGCCACTGCCCAAAATTCTGAAGCTGCGTGACATGGGATGTTTTTTTTCTTGTATGCAGCTGTTCATAAATAATCAAAATTAAAGACTTTATGCATTTGTTCTTTTGTCTGAAAACTTGTCGTAATATTATAGTCATTAAAACCTGTACTGGTCGGGGGGAGATAGCTGCCCTCCTTCTCTTTCCAAAAGTTACTTTATTTGGGATTAAAACAAATAATTGAAATAAGGATGTTTGTCATACCAGTGTAAACCCTGTTATAAGTGACTTACTCCAGAAACAGAAACTCATCCATGTAAATGTCTTAATGACGCTTCAATCTACATACCAGGACAGTATCCGCCTGGTTGGCTCTGTTGAACCTCTGCTGGGGTTTCGCCCCACAGACAGGCCTGACCTTCATCACACATCACCAGGTGATGATGGGAGTGCAGGCAGAAACCTTGCCGCGCCAAAACATACGCACATGCACGCCATCTCCGCTCACAGATAGACAGTTCAACCCCCTCCTCTCTTCCAACTCCTCGTCCAACTCAACCTTCTGACGTGGTTGTCCCCTCCCCCTTCTAACCTCACCTCCCTCCCTCTCTCTTTCTCTCCCTCTCGCTCTCTGACAGTCCTGGCACCGTGAAAAGTTCAAAGCTGTCAGGGGGAATGTCAGACGACTGCACAGAGCAGTCTGCTAAACACACACACACACATGCATACAAACCCCAACATGGTGCCACACACACATTATGGGACTCATTCTTGCACCTCTTTTTTCCAAGGCAGACATTTGACACACAACTCTGGACCAGGTCACACCATCAGTTTAAACCAGGGCTTTGAACCAGAATTTTTTTTTAAACAGTATTTTAGCATTTTCAATTTTGGGTTTCACCCCAAACTTTATGTTCTCAAACTGGTTAGAAACCCCAAAAATCTGTTCCTGAACCAGTTAATATTGTTCTATGTCAGCCACAGGACTTTAAACTGGTGGGTGTTACATTAGCATTTTTAAATTGGCTGTCAAACAAACACTACAATTCACGCTATTCAAGCAGCATCACTTAGGAATTTTGATTTTATGCATAATATGCCAACATTGGTTACATTGTGATAACCTAGATAAATTGAAGCCCTATTCTCCCTCTCTACCCTGCCTGTGGGGTGGGCATGCCAAGGCGTGAGGGAACGAAACAGGAGATGGATGCATTTGGGCTACATGACCAACATGACAGACATTGAGGAATAAGAAAAAAAAAAGTATTAATTGGTTACCATTGTTTTAATGCTAATGCTATTACCCTGCTATAAACCATGTTTTAAACTTATTTTTGGTGAGATCTTTAGCAACACACAGGTAGAGGGAGAAATGTCTTTTTAATGTTGGACATCAAAACAACATAAGAACGTAATTTGTAAGAAAAACAGTAATGCCGGTCCTCTTCAAAAATGTATGGATTGAGGCTATCCTTCCCTCCAATATGCTGTAACTAGCAGATAGGACAATATGTCTTGCAGACTTGAGAATGAGCTTCAACCTCAATGTTATTTTCTGGTGTGGAATCCCATGTAGCAACGTCACGGTTGAACGATGCACACAATTTGCATTGACTTCCAAAAGTACACAAAGGATGAATGAACACTGCATGGCACAACGTGCCATATTCCAGAACAGGAATCCAGAAGAAGACCCTACACCAATGGTTAGTCTATCATCCCTGAAATCTTCTTAGCCTTTTCAAACCAAGGAAAGCCACCTCAGTCTAAAAAGTCGCTAAAATAGTTGCTCCATGGTTGGAGCCCCTTTGACCACCAGAGCTTTCCTTGGCATTTGGTGCATAGCTGCCCTACTGTACACATGAAGGACCTGAAACCAAGCTGTGCTGCTCCAACATGGAGTCATTCCAAGCAAATTATCAGGAGATGCTGTGATGTCAGAAAATCTTATTATTTAGGCCTCAGTGAGGAATGAACTCATGACGCCTGGTTTACAACACCAGTGCTCTAACCACTGAGCTAAAGCTATCAATCCTTTGATGCTGCGTCAGGTTGGGATTCAAAAGATGACACCTTGAACAACCATGGGTGTAACACCTGACTAGATTAACCAGTTACCCGAGAGTCCTGTACTTTCTTGTGTAGTTGGTTAAAACTGCTTACGTGATGCAGCTGAAAAGCCAAAAAGCAATAGCCTCAAATAATAATCCAGTATTCTGCTTTTCTTTGCTGCCTTCAAGGCAGCTCTATGGCCAGACGAGGGCGTTCACTCCGGGGCTCTCAGTCTCATCTGCTCCTGGATCTTCCTTTGCGCACACGGAGCCAGTGTAAGTGCAATTCAAGCAAACAATTTTGATATCAACACTAAAAAGTCTCTAAAGGTCACTCCATGTGCTTGTTTTACAGTGAGTGGTATAGACTGCGTGCACCTGACTGATGCCGTGAATCAAGCCAGGCAGTACTCCTACCACCTGAGACCACAGAGCGCTGGTCAGGGAACTAGAGGCCGGGGAAAACATTGAAGCCACACACACACACACATCTAATGTTCTTTGATGTTTTCTCAGCTGGCTGGCAGCCTTGCCTCTATAGAATTACTACACATATTGTTCGCTCAATGTGCCAAGCTTTCTAAAATTAAGCCACATGACATCAGAGCCGTGACCTCACAGGGTGGGGTTAAGTCTACAGAAATGGTGTGTGTAAAAGATAACCTTTCAGCCATTGTGGAAGGAACATACACACGCCATCCCGCTCGTTCTCCGTTGCTCTCGCACACATACTGTGATAACCTTTCCTCCTGTTGCAGAGAATGAGGCAGTCTATCAACAGCCGGTCATACAGATAGCCCACCTGCAGCCGTGCGCACAAACACACACACACACACAGTTACACAACAACCTTGTCTCCAAGTGCTTTCACTCTACAGAGAAAGGTTTTTCACTATGCAGTTTAAATTAACTTTGATATGAATTTGCACAAAAAACTACAGTGTCAATTTGGATCTATAAATGGTACCACCAATGTGTAATTTTTTATTTTATTTTATTTTTTAAAAATGAAATAAAATTGACACCAAATGGCTGGCATGCTTGGGTTTGAGTTTATTTTTATTTTTCCTTTTTTCTTTCCTGTTTCATTTTTGGAAATCAAAAAGGTAGCCGTGTGCTTTTAGTAAGCACATTTAGAAATAACAATCATCAGAGGAGGTAAATAAAGACAAACAGTCAACAAGATAACAACAGGAACAAAGACTCAACCTGAAACAGAACTAGTGGCTGTAAAAACTGAAATGTTGAGTATTCTTTTTCAATCAGATTTAAAAAAAAAAACCTTTGCACAGTTCTTGCTGTCTGAAAGTTCAGGCATGTTATCATCAGTACTGAGCTGTGAGTGTTCTTTTTGTCAGAGTGAATAAGTGACGTTTGAGAGGGGTCAGTACATGTCTCTAAGGCCAAGGTTTCCACGGCGAGCTGAAGAGCCATGTGTCACAGTGACACTGTAACAGTAGAGTAAGTCTGTCAGCCACTGCTCCCTTGTTGCTCCTCTTGAATACCTCTGAAACACAGAGAGAGAGAGAATATAGATCAACAGTTTTAAACATTTCAGATCTTCAGCAGAAATCTTTTTATGTATATTTCATGTCTCTGTTTACCGTGAGCTGCTGTATGATCTCCTGCAGCAGAGCTGCATTGGCCAGCAGCTGGTTTTGGATCGGTGTGTGTTGCAGCAGCATGGACAGGATCTGTCCCAACTGTGGAAGCTCATCCTCACTCAGTTCTCCAACTCGCAGCAACTGCAGAACCATTCGAAGCAGGCGAGGTACAGTACTCAGCGCAGACACACAGGCTCCCCATATAGCCTCCCTGCAAATGAGGCACAGGGATGTAGGAAATCAAATTACTGTTGCCCACAAATTTGTGTCAAGATTTTTTTATCACATGAGGTTATTTCTCAACACTGCTAGTAAAGGGTTGGATAACTTTACCTTTTGTGGTTGGTTTCAGTGGGCAACTCTTGCTGCAGGGTAACAAGCAGAGTCAGAAGGCTGAGGCAGCACTGAGACAAGAATCGCAGCACAGGCTCGATGGGCAAGACAGACAGGTCCATTAGTCTGGACACAGCTCTGAGTAGGCCAGCTGCCATATTGTCCGGCACAACTCCTAACTTTGTCTGAAAGAAACACACATACGGTTTTGAGTTTCTTTTTTGCACCTCAAAACAAGAGGAAACGCAGTTTGAGTAACTAAAACAAATCTGTGTGACTTTTTCTGCCAAAAAAAAAAAAAAATTTCTCACCAGGTATTTGCAAATGCCATTTTGCAGGATGTCAAAGCACTGAGACTTTGACCCGAGAGTTTCCAGTGAGTGGCACACTTCCTAAAAATAAATCAGTGGAAAAAAATTGTCATATCAAGCATATTCCCTTTTTTATCAAATGCAAACCAAAATTGTGTGAAACCTTTTTAGTGAAAAGTTGGCTAAATGGTTAAATCAAACATGATGGGGAAAGAGTGAAGGATGGAGAATTTAGAAATTTAGTGAACATCTACTGTCTTAAGCAGCTCTGAACTCCACTTAGTAGAAAACCATATCATGTCCATAAAACAAGCACATGTGCCAGAGTGTTTCTACGATCGTGTCTTTGGAATCAAGGCCTCACTGGAAATTTAACTTTCCGAATTTAAATTTCACAGGGATGTGAAGAAGATGCACACAAGGCTGCCACTAACTTTTTGATAGTGGAAAATAAGGCTTGTCTTTTCCTTGTTAACATTATATCGAAATCAGATTTCTCATTAGCTTTTATCAATTTGATTTGTGCGTGTGCGTGCCGAAGTGCAGGAACAGGAGCGAGCCAGTGTGTGTCAGAACACGGCACCTGTTGGCATTCTCCCCGTCATTAAAAACAATCCTGTCTCATTAGTCCAACCAGAGTTGACACAGTCCGTCCCCTAATGCCTTCCCCTCCCTCCTCTTTCGCCACTACATGTCCCCTCCCTCCTCCTTCCCGCCACTTGCCTGTGATTGACTCAGACAGGGAGATGAGAGAGGCAGGATCTGAGGGCTTAATTGAGGAGCTGAATTAGTGATTATAAGCCCCCCACTTGTTCACACTCTCACACACACTTGCCCCAGGGCACAGCAATGTTAACTGTAATTTCTGTGCAGAAATGTCACACTCCCATCATGCCATGGGCTCTCATTAGCATTTGTGCATATCCACCATGCCCGATAACCACGCATCTTCAACCTGGGCATTGCGATAAAGGTTCCCCTCTCAGCCGGAGTGCAACGATAAAACTTCAACCCTCTGAGCTCTACATGAGAGACAGAGAGGGACCAAAGGGACTGAAAGACCACTGCTGTGTCCAGAATATCAATACTTTTCATTTTCAAACATTGTCTTTTCTGCCCCTCCACTAAACTCCAACTCTGTCCCTTCTAGATACTTCAAATGTTTCATCCAAGTTTTCAAGATCCAAGATCCATCCAAGATCAGTGACTCTGCTATGGTAGTTATGAGAAAAATGGTATGCTGTAAACACACCTCAACAATATCCCACTGATGTGTAAACTGCTCAAGTGGCGTGGGGTAGAGGCTGAGCGGTGAAAGGGGTGAGGGAGGCAGGCAATCGTCGTCGTCCTCCTGCAGGGAAGCGAGCCTTTCTGATGAGAAGCCTGTCAGAGTGGAGAACAGGAAGCTGATGTAGTCCACGTCCTGCAGAGCAGCTTCCTGGCTCCCAACCGACCAGCTGCTCAGAGATGACCTGGAGAACATAACCGGATTACACAATTATAGACACGTAGATATGTTGATGTGTGGATCAAACAGAAACATTTTCTGAGTACTGGGCGTCATCTTTTTGTATTTTCAACGCATTTTGTGCAATCCATTTGAAATTATCTCCAATTACGTTATTCTGCGTTTATATTTCTTGTTGCATCACTTCTAATCAGTAATAAATGATGCTGTGTTTTGTACCAGTGTAACATTGAGGACACACAGTTATCAAATATCCTTCCAGTGTCTTGAGGGGACGTGTGTGAGTGAATGTGAGTGAATATTAGGAGTTGTTATGAAGCCCAGCACGCACATGTGGACAAAAGTGTCTTCTCAACTACTACTCTATGACGACACTGCATTCCAGCTTCCAAAAGAGCCCTTTGTGTCCTCATCACACACACACATACAAGCGTACGCACACAGACACACACACACACCCCTCCAACGAACGGAGCACTCCCTCAGCTAAAAGTTTGTATAACACTGCCCCACTGACACAGACAGATGCCATGGTCTCACAAACATACATATATAAATACACATTTCATCCAATCCCATAGAAAGGTAAAGTTTTTGATTTAACAGATAGTTATTTGTTGTCACCAATTAGTTAAATATTAAACATCAAAAAAACACATCTTTCACATCAGCACCTGTCATCAGAGAGAAATGTGAGCCTCTCAGTGACAGCTGTGTATTTGAAAGCACAACACTGCTACCTGGTGGTGGCAGTGAAAGCTGTCTCCACAGTTTGTTGCTCAATGAGCTACTTAATTCCAAATTTGAAAGACTCCTCTTCTTGTAACATTTTGAGCTCATGAGGCTCCAGCAAGTGTTCAGAGTTTTTAAAAACTCACCTAAACTGGATGATACGAATCAAAGAGGCAGCAAGGCCAGCAGAGATTCGTCCGGCTGTGCAACAACCACTCAGATTAGCCAGCAGGGACTGGGACATCTTGGGCAGGAAGTAGAGTAGCTGCACCATTTGTTGCTGTAACTCTGCTGGTAACAGGACCACAACTCCCTCCTGTGGATCTTAATACACAAACACACACATTTCTAGATTTAACCTGTAATAAAGTACAGACCGCAAAGCATAGCTCCCCAAGGGCATTTAGCATGACCCTAACAGGGACATTAATTGATACCAGGACAACTCACCTATCAGGCGACTAGTAAAAACTAACATAAAAAAAGAGATATAACCACTCCAGTGATGACTCGCATAATGTACGTGTGTGTGTGTGTGTGCTGTGCCTTCCTCTGACGCAAATGCTGATGTCAGAAAACTTCAGACAAAAGGAGTCTTGTGATGCTAAATTGATGGCTCTGCTGAAGTTACGCTGCCTTCTCTCCTGACCCTAATTTTTAACACATCAGCACAACCATTTGTCCATTTTCACAGAAACGGACATGTCCATACCCCTGCTGATTGCCTCTGGTTTAGTTACTAAAGTTGAATATTAGGGATCATGAACTTCAACAGCCTACGAAGTAACTTAAGTTACTTCGGTAACATTTATCTCTTTTCAAACATGAGCATTGCAGCTTAATGCTGCATAACACTGATCTGTAAATTTTTAGATTAATGAATGTTTATTTAAAGGGACTGTGAGGACTTTCTAAGTGATCTTGAAAAAGTCTAACCTCTAAATATATGTCTGATCATAACCCACAACTTAACATGAAATTATCAGCACCAATAAAGGTTATTTCTAAATGCTATTTCTTAGCTCCCAATTGGGTCGAACAGGACCGGATTGATTTACAGCACGCTCAAGTTTTTTTGACAACACCACATCGGCTGACAAAGTTTAGTAGTTAGAAGAGAGATTCTTGTTTTTCTCTGCTGAAAACTATCTCTGGGATTAATTTTGTAGTGATGGTGGACAGTGGAACTAAGCTGTCAGACAAAAAAAGGAGCTCGGGCTAAAGGCTAAAACATGGGCTAAATTGTTTATGATAATGTTTATCCCAACCCACATGCAGCAGTTATACCGTAGTGATGTGATCAAACTGGAGTCTATCAATAAAATGAAAAGCGAGGTTACGTTAGCTCTGCTTGGTAGATGAGCAGGACATAAGGATGTTCTAACATTACACGTTAGCCTAAGAATACCTCTCAGACACCGGCCTGTAAGTAGCACTAGAATAGCTGGACACTAAACTACAGTACAAACTGACAAAGTTTGCTTGTTGTCACATTTTAAACAACAGAGTTGCGTGACTGTTGATACCATAGAAAAGTAGTGTTTAAAGGATGACTTAATCTTCATTTATATCCAAAATAAATACATGCCTTGTTAGGAATCATGTCATCACGGCAGTGTGCGTGTGATTCCAGCCAAAAGGTGTAAATGCAATCCACTTCAAAGAGAAAGTCCTCACAGCCCCTTTAATGAGTTGGACTGATCTTGATAGAATGGTTGTATTAACATGTTGCCTTTTGCCTGTAACTCCTGAGATGCTTGAGTAGAGCAGAATTACATGTAAGAAGTTAAAAAAGCACAAATGTCTCTGGCTCTGTGACAAAGCTCTTGGGTTGAAAGTTTCTAATGTACCACCTTTAATTACATAATATCTACTGCCAAATCAGGTAATTAACAATTGACTTTTATCCTTCTTTTTTGCCATTTTACTTTTTTATTTTATTATCATTATTTTTTTCTCTTTTAATTATTTTTTAAATTGTTTCTTTTAATGTTTTGCCGCTATGTGAAGCACTTTGAATTGCCTTGTTGCTGAAATGTGCTATATAAATAAACTTGCCTTGCCTAAACTTGCCTTATCTTGATGCATAGGGCCTTCTGGGCCAGTGCTGACTATAGTGTGTTTTGAGGGTTTATAAAATTCACACCAAAATCCTTAACATCTGTTATTATCAATGATTCGTGGCTTCTCCAAAAGTGATATTTCTGCAACAAGATGTGTAAACCCCACTGATCATTTTTCCCTTTGGTTTTCCTTCTCTAATTGAGTGTGTGTACCATAGAGCGTGCAGGCGTTTGTCTGCAGACTGTTAAGCAGGTCTTTGTTTCCCCGGGAAGCAGCAGCCTGGATGGACAGGATGAGTCGTGCTGAAAGAGCAGGGTTACGGTGGCCCAGCTGGGACAACTGCACAGGGAGATATGCCAGCCAGCGACTCAGCACCTTACTCCTTCAGAGGACAGAAAGGGGCAGTACACAGCCAAAGTTATACAAGGGAATCATGTATCACTATCACACAATCAATACAAATAACCTAATTTGGACCTCAAGAGACCATTTGTGCCCCAATGACCATATGTGTTTTTTATTTACATCAACAACCTCCGATATAAGACAATCTACGACTACTACTTTCAAATGTATCTTTTTGGGGGGTAAACACAATAATTAACAGCATCATGAATGTCAACAAAAGTTTTACTTTGGGATGTACAACATTGTTTTACTGTAAATGTATGCTGAACCAACTTTTAACTTCAAATTTTGGCCTTTGAAAATAAACAATCAGAGAAACAGACAGTCATTTCTTTTTTTCAATCATTGTCTCATTCTTAGAGCACACTAGCAGAAGAAATTATTAAAAACCTATGCATTTTAAAACAATACATTTTGTTAAGATGCCACTGCTGTGATTGTGCATAGTAAATCTCCAGTTTGAAGATCCCATATGTAAAGAACAAAAACTGACGATACCTTGCTATGTGTGTGTGTCCTTGCTCCTGCTGGTAAAGTTTGCTGTAGAAGGACAGCAGCAGAGATCGTGTCTGTAAAGTCAGGTTCCTCTGCTTGTAGTACACATACACAGCTGCCAACAGCTCTTCTGTCACTGCTGCGATAATACAAACATACATGCACAAACAAATGGGTCAAATGATTCACTTTAAACAAAATGTTTGCCAACAGCTTTAGGGTTTGTGTGCGCACATATCATCAAATGACACCTCAGATGCTTACTTTTGCTCCTCTGTGTGAGCACCATCTTCCACACAGTACCCAACATCATGTGGAGCTGCTTGTAGCTCAGTTTAACTCCACTGCCCAGAGTGTCTCTCACAAAGGTCCTCAGAGGTGTGAGCCAGTCTCCGTCTGTCTCTCGACCGAGTCCTTGCCTCTGACTAAGGGACACCATGACCTGACAAAGTGTGATGTTAAGGGCCAGAGGTTCCACTGTCAATCCTGGAACAGCTGCAGTCTGCTTGATCCTGCAGTAAAAATAAAAGGATTTAACACCACAGCGAATTAGATCTTCATAACAAAAATAGTTAAGAAAGTTTGCGCAAATACACCAAGCAGCAACCTTTAAAAATATTTCCTTCATTCTTCTCACAGTCTTCATAAGTATGCTTAACTTAATACTAACACAAAAGGAAGAGAAGGAGTTCTGCTCCTCACCTTTTGAGATCAACCTTCTTTCTATGCTTGGGTGTGTCTCTAGCACCATAGGGAAAGTTTTTCATGAAGTGCTGCTTAAAATCTCCCAGGTATTCTTTATGAAACCATGCATCCTAAAAAAAAAAAAAAGTCATTTTTGTCAGTTTTATCTTGTATAAAAATGCAACGTTAGATATTTTTACACTCCACATCTTACCAGTGCATCCCGGTGCTCCTGCTGAGGTGCCAGCTTTCTCAGCAGCTGCAGGATTGACAACACTTGGAACATTACTGACATTGCTTCTGGGGTGAGCAGATGAGCGCCCTCACTGCTGTTCCAGGCACAGTCATGGGTACTGGCTTCTACCCAAACTTCTAACAGGAGAGGCACCAAAGTGGAGGCAAAGCTTTGAACTGAATCAGCTGAATCCAGACCCTCACCCACTGCAGGTCCAGGTTCTACTTCTGGTCTGATGATATAAAGAACAAACATTACTTAGAATGTAAAATGTTGAACTGACACAATTGTACACATTTGTTTTGACACTGTTAAGATTTTTGTCTCAAATGTTCCTTGTGTCTCGAGAGACTTTTAATTTCCTACCTGAGTTTAAAGGTAGACCTTGGAGTCGGTTTGGCCCCAGAGTGCTCATACACCCTGACTCCAACCTTGTTGTAGGTGAGCTCTTCCCAGTTAAGATTGAGAGGTGTAAGCCTGCCCTCTCCACTGGAACCAAACACTCCTTCAGTTTGGACAAAAATATCACTTTCCTCCACAGGTCTTTCCTCAACCACAGCCTGCAGAAAACGTCCAAGCCTTCAAATATAAATGACAAAAAATAAATGATTAGCAGATGAATTTACTTTATAATCCAACATACCCACACGGAATCTAAGATTATGTGAGTCAAACCTGGAAAGAACAGAGAGCCGCCACTGCTGGCTTGTAACAGCCCTGCTTGGGTTGACTGATAGTGCCCATGTCCGTCCCTTTGCATCTTGTGTCTTTTTGGCACTGGCACTGCTTTGTTTGTGGGAAATCAACTCCAAGAAGTCAGTGAGGAGAACAGCAGGCCGTGTAGCTAGCAGACCAGGGTAGTGCTCCAGCAACACATCAAGAACTTTCATGGCATCCTCCTGGATGCCCGGCTCAATATGGGTCATGGCACAAGAAAGGTGGGCACTGAGGAGGGGGGAAAATGGAGCCACTCGTTCTGCAGGTACAGACTGCGCAATGAACCTGGAGGGAGTGCACAGGTTGAGACAGCTTAGACTATACATGCTCACTGATAGAAAATATGATTGATGATTTTTTTTAATACAGTGCTGTGTTTCTTTTCCACTGATATTTCTCTAACCTGAGCACACGTGAAGCTGCAACACGAACATTGCCATCCTTGTCTGTGAAAACAGCTGCCACTTCAGAAAGCAAACGAGACAGATGCTGCTCTAACAGAGAAGGACTGAGAGACAGCAACTCTCTCAAACCCAGCAAGGCACTGTGTTTCACATTGGCATTGTAATGGTGGAGCTGGGAAAGCAGCTCCTAGTGAAGTAGGGGAGGAGTGAAAGAAAGCAGAAGAAATTTATTATTCCAAAAATGAGTTTATAATCATAACATATAAGACAGTTTACTGTAAAGGTGGAAGACATGGGAAGCGCTTACATTAATACCAAGCTGTCTGTGAGTGGTGGGACCACTTGTGTCTCTTTTCAGCTGTTCAGATAGATGGATTCCCTTTGAACGGAAATTGATGTTGGTGGCGTTATCCGCTTTGGGTTTCGTCTTTCCCACCTTCAACTTCACCTTCTGGAAGTCATCCTGTCTCTTCTTCTTCTTTGACTTCATCTTTTTAAACTAAAGACCTGTGATGCAAGACATTCAGGAGTAATCACACTATTTAATTAATCAAGGGCCAAATGGACCACCTGGAAATGAAGAAATGTTTTGACTGGGTGGTTGAGGCATTAAAAATGACAGCACAAACTGTATAATCTGCCTAATGTTTACTACAAATCGTAATTATATGAAAGCAATCATAACAATCTACAAGCGACACTGAAGCGGCAGCACTAAGCAGCGCTGTTTTGCTTCAGCATTATGCGTGCCAGTTATTACATTTACTCACAACAGAGGAAGTCCTGGGTAATGCTCTACATCAAACCCCCACCAGGTCTACTGAGCTATAGATCAGCCCCTGCAAAAATAATAAATTCCTATCAAAGGAAAATACTTAGAATTCACACATCTCGTGCTTGTGCGTGGGGTCCTTTAGCTCTGTGTACATATGTACAAAAAGTCTCGTTAGATGTGCTGACCTTAATAGCTGCGCAGTTCACGTTCTCTGATTGTGACACAGTAGCAGCTTTTCGCACGCTTTAAAGTATTCCGCAAACCCTTTGTTTTCAATAAAACTTTCAAATCAGAAATCTTAAGAGCAATTTTTATATGGTGACTCAATTCACTTAATTTGAATGGTTTTCAAGTATTGTTCAATTTAGCTCCGGGGCGCTCTGGTAAACAAAGCAAGCGCACTGCATAGTTGTCCTCAAAAGAGCCTAAACTTTTGTTTTATGTCCACTGCCTGGCCATTCCTGTTCGTATGTTAGAAATTTTCTTTTTGTTTCATACCGATTTAATTTTGAAATTTTCTTATTTTTATAGAGGCCTAACATTAATCAGCGTTTAATTTTATCTTTTTAAAGCTGGCAAATGTGCAGCTTACTCTGCTAATTGACGCAGGGCTCTTGACGTAAAACGCTTGGCGTGACTGTTGTGTTGGACGGTCGTCTGGACTTAACTCGTGCCAGTTGAACTCAGTTTGAGTTAAATATCTCGGTAATGGTGGTTTATGTTATTTTTACGTTTAATTAGTAACGGAACGATGATGTTTGATGTCTGTGCGTGCTATGGTGTTTTTCCACAGCTATCGTAATATTGTTAGTAAACGGTCAAACGTAATTCAAGGATCGACTAGGCCTCAGATGAAACGAAACGAGAAGTGAAACGGCTATCGGTTATTATAAACAAATGTTTACTGTCCTCTATGGGAACTGTTTTCGACTAATTAACTGTTTTAATAAATAATCTGTTCCGTCCCCAGTTTCGAAACGGAAGGAATGGACGCTCCAGCTTCATTAAACAACCCTCCACCAAAAAATGGGTCGCAGCCTAATCAAAGGAAACATTTCAAAGTAGGTAGCACAGTAGTGCCCTGTGCACGCGCCTACTTAAATATAAACCACTAATACAGTCACAATTGAAGAAACGGGTTTTTTTTTTTCTAAAATTGTCTAGTGAACTGGTTGTTGTATCGAATGGAGAGTCAGATTGTAGTTGTCCATGGTTGGTGGACTTGTATCCGCCTCTTTGCTCTCAGGCTTTGCTGTGTTGCACTGTGGTTTATGAAAACCAAACTCTTTGGTCTTGGCCTTACAGCTGCGGCTTGTTGGTGTGATCTAGAGGTCTGTCCTCTAACAGTTCGGTTTGGCAGCTCAAAGATGCAAACAGTTCGTAAATGTTTTGTAACTGATTTTAGTTTTCACTTGTTAGACTTTGAGCTTTATATATGTTGTGACTTTGGTTCTCTGAACCAATTCCTGTTGGCTGCTCAGTTTTCACCTCTGAGTTCTGTCAAAAAGGCCAAGAGCTGGCAGAGAGCACAAAGGGAACCTTGAAAAATTACATTTTTTTTTTTTTTTTTTTAGTTTCTTGCTTGTGTACATGATATATACATCAACAGAGGCTCCAGCCACCTGTGATCCTGAACAAGATAAGCAGTATAGAAGATGGATGGATGGATACATCAACAGCAAATAGAGATGCTGTTTAACTTCTCTGATCCCCACACATTATTGAAAAACAGTGTAAGAGACTGGGGGGACTTGTTCAACTATTTAGAAATGTAAACTAAGCAGACACTGAAGTGCTAGATGCTGCCTTTTTTTCTCTTTGTGCCTGGAATTGTTTAACGTCTTTTGTCCTGTTATTTTGCCTTTCAGTTACAGAAAGGTTTGGCAACATGTTTTCTCTAAGAAGAGGTGCCCTAAGCCCTAGTGATAACCAGGTTAAAGCCTCAAAATAAAGCAGAAACTACCTTATTGCTGTTAAGATTCTTACGTTTCAGACTGATGTCTGATGTCTCTCCTCATTTCCCTTCCTGAAAAAGGGGAATTGATAAATTTGTATGTTTTCATCTGAGTATGTGGTTTTTATGCCAAACTCAAAATCAGAACTCCCAGTCATACCATACTGGATTGTAAACCTCAGTACACAGTGGTAGATGAAGAAAAGGCTTATTTTTTTACATCTGCTTTGAACTTCTTGCAACAATTACTGAGGTCTTGACCCCAGTGCCATTCCAATGTTGCTACTGTAACCATATTTGCAACTTAACTTTGTGTTTTATCCTTCATTCAGTAGAATGTGTCCTTGTTCTTTTTCTCATATAATGAGAATAAAGACTTAAGACATACATAACAAGGACACATGTCTCCATGACTGCCGCTGCTTGTTCCGGGGTCATTGGAGAACAGGGAAAATACTGTCTCTGTGGCATACATAGGGTGGCTGACATGGACCTAGAGTTCAGTCCTCTGCTAGATGTCATCCTGTAACTAATGCCTCTATGTGTCTCTCTCCTTCATGTGGGTTTATTCCCTCCTTTGACAGAGAAAGCTGCCGCAGCATTCTGCTGATATAGGTAAGTCCTCAATACATGGTGCTACTGCCAGTGCTGAGAGTTACGCCTTGAGGCAGTGATTCTCCTGCTTCATGTCTTGGGGTGGTGGCATGTCCACGACTCTTTGGAACTCTCACTCACAGAAATGGGGGCTGTTGTGGTACCATGATCAGTGTTTGTCAGCACAGATAGTCTTGCAAAACATATCCCACTATGTTGCACCTGTTTTCTTATTTATTTATTTATTAAAAAAACACTTTTCAACTAAACATTATATGAAAATACAGAGTTGCACCAAAAGCCAACCCATTCTCCCAAAATGTTGCTACATCTAAAATGAGCACCGATAACTCCACAAGTCCCGAGAGACTATGATACATGGTCTAGGAAAGGTTGGACATTAAGCCGAGTGTTAGTGCTGGCTGCTGCTCAGAGACTGATGCACTTTCTGTGCTGTGATGGTTCGATGAACCTTTTCATCCTTTTTTAAATGTTTTTTTTTATTCTCTCTTGAAAAACTTGTGACTCTGCTGAATGCAGCATTGTGTTTTTCATTCAGTTGTTTGTTCTGAACTGGTTTGACTCATTTTGTAACGCATGATTTATTAGAGTTTAACCTAAAGACAACTTGCAAGAGCTTTTCGTATCATGCAGGGAATTAATTGTGTGATTGCAGTTTGACTGCTTGTGTTTGGTTAGCACAGAAGTGACTCTTCACTTCTGTGGTTGGGCATATCTAGAAGCAATGCATCATGGGGGCTTTTGTTTTGTGTCCCTTGAAGGTCCAATTAAGGGGTTAACCAAGAGCTGTGGTTCTTGTCTCCCCCACAGAATATCTATAGCACACATGAGGAGTTTGGGTTGCTAATTTAGTAAAAATCAACTCTTTTGGCAGTAAGATACTAAACCCATGTAACACCCTTCTTCTTTACTTTGATCACTACAGCTTTCTGTTGTGAAATTCATGAAGTTTGTTAATGAACCCTTTTGTTGTGTTGCTGACCACTGTTGTTTCCTCAGTGTACACCAAAGGCTCATCTATCCAGACCATGCCCAGTCTCAGCAAAGTGTTGAAGGGAGTCACAGACTGCATTGTTGGTGAGCAGGAGGGCCATTTTTCCCTGCACACGTCTATGGTACTGTCCGCACTTTCCTGTGCTAAAGTGCATAACTAATGATAGTTATTTGTCTGCAGGTCTTCAGTATGTTTGGGAATACCGAAGCCCCAGTAAGTCAGTCCCACCACACTACCAGTGCAAACTCTGTGCCGTCTCCCGCTTGCAGCATGATATGGTTGCACACGTGAAAGGCTGGAAACACAGCTTCAGATACTTGGTGAGTTTCCTGATTTTGCTCTGACTAAAACTCACAAGCTGAAATTGATTAGTAATAGGGATGGGTTATATGCAGTAAAAATTTGTATGACAGACATTTTAGTTCTGATCCTGTTCCATTTGTTTTAAAAGCATTATATCAAAATTTTATACACTTTGATGCGACTAGCTTCTCCTTTCTGTTCCTCAAACGAGCCCCTATTGCTGTAAAGGGGGAGAGCGAGGTGGCAGTAGTCTTTAGTTAGTGAGTGTTGCACTGCTCCAGATTGCCAACCAGGAGAAAACCAGGATATAATCTATGGTCACATATCACTCCACTAGACCCTTTTTTTTTTTACCCTAGAATATAAAATACTTTATTGATCCCCAAAGGGAAATTCAGAGGTGACTCAGCAACAATACAAGAAAGTGTATAGTGTTGAAATTCCTAGAGTATTTAAATAGTATAATATAATAAATCTTAACTTGGAAAAAAATGTCCATCTGAGACGAGAGCTTGCCCATTCCCCATAACGATGGATTGAAGGACAGGTCAATGGGGTCTCTCCTTAGCACACCACAGTACCAGCACATCATCTTTGCCTCCTTCTCCTCATCTCACGGGGAACTTTGGACTGATTAGCATCGACATGCTACAGGCTGCTAATAGCTGAAGTCTTGTGTGTGTGTAGGATCCTCCAACAAACGGAGACAAAAAAGGTAAAAACACCAGTTTGATGCCACTGGTCAACGAATGAGCCATAAAAAGTAATGACTGGCTCCAACTACGAAGATAACTGGAAATATAAGAGGGAAAAAAAACAACAAAGAGAGAGCAGCTGCAACAAGCTGCCACTCTAGAGGTGCTTAATGGTTCTATAACAACATTAATGTACAGTACCCACCTCTGATTTGTAGTGGTCTTCTTCCTTGTGCACAGAAAAAAGCCCACCCTGACAAGGTCACCAATGAAGAGGAGGAGGGTGTCAAAGACCCTGCTGTGAGGAAGAAGATAAAAGAAGCTGCAGCTGAGGTTGAGAATGTGGAGGGCAGGGGACAACTCAAAGTGAGTCTTGATTTGATCCAGATAGGTTGAAGGCAAGTTGAAATGCTACCAGATTCTCTGTCCAATGCTTATTTGAAGTGAAATTCTGTATAAAGAGGTGGACAACTTCACATCTCGTGAGACTTTGAGTTAACATCCCATCATGAAGTTGCTCCTTCTTGGCTCTTTGCAAATAAGGCAACTTTCAAAATGTTGTTTTAGCTTTTGACTTTCAGTGATGGTTTTAGTAATTTTAGTCAGACGTCGACCCTTGAATATGTTTTGATTCACTTATTTTCATTGGTGGTTTTATCCAAAATCAGCATTATTAAAATTTTGAGATGTACATATCCTGCATTTTTTTCTGTCCACAAGGTGATTCTGAAGGAACCCTGTGAAGTAGTTGCTTTCAAAGGACTTCGTAAGTCATCTAGCTGTGAATCAGCATAATAATTTGTATTTGTGTGTGTGTGTGTGTGTGTGTGTGTGTGTGTGTGTGTGTGTGTGTGTGTGTGTGTGCGCGTGTGTGTGTGTGTGTGTGCGCGCGCGTGTGTGTGTGTGTGTGCGCGTGTGTGTGCGCGTGTGTGTGCGCGTGTGTGTGCGCGTGTGCGTGTGCGTGTGCGGGGGGGTTGTTTTCATGTACCTGGGGTTTTAATATCTGTAATGCTGTCATCTCTCACTCCTAGGTTCTGCAGCCCCTAAAGCTGTGCCCACACTAGCCCTAGGTATGGGACTGAAGGGACCACCCCCCTTTGGTGAGTTGCTTATATTTAAGAATATTCTGCACCCACATTTGTGAATTATTGTCTGTGCCTTTTAATTACAATAAAGTGAATGTTTTCCTCACAGGTCCCAGGTTTTCTGACCCTAGATTCCCTCCTCAAGGGGGTCTTCTTCCTGACTATCCAGTAAGAGACTATGGGGATCCCAGCTTTGGAGGCTACTCAACTGGGCAAGATTTCCTTGACTCCAACATAGATCAAAGACCTTTCTCTGATGGTATGGGGCCACGCCAAGCAGGGGATGGTTTTGGACCGAGTGGTGGTAGAGATGGTTTTCGAAGGAGTGGACTACTGGAGAGCCCGGGGAGAATGTATCCTGAAGAGTACCGATCCAACCCAGCAGGGGACGGCTTAATGAACAGACCTGTAGACAAGCCACTGGAGAGGCCTGGCCTGATGGGAGCAGCTCCAGAAAGCAGCAACCTTCCTAACAAACTGCTCACCTACCTGGTATATGCTTTTATTTTTTACTAAAGGTTTTACCCAAACTGAAAAAACCCTAAAAATTTAGTTGAGTTACTCATAATTTCTGTTCCCTCTGGAAATCTTTCATCAGGATACTTTCCGGATAGAGAATGAGGATGACGCACAGCTGGTGCTGAAGGTGACACAGAAACTAACAGATGTTCTGATGGAATACAGACTGAGGAGTGTATCAACGGTATGGTGCTGGATTTTACTAGAAACACAATGTTTCTATTTTCATGCCTTGACTTCTTAATACCTCAGCATGGGCATCTGCTCTTCCTCACTTTTCTTTTTTTTCCCTGTAGGGCTCTAGTCTGAACAGTTTTTCAATGAGCTCAACAAATTTTTCTTCCACACCCTCAAGACTGCCAAGCATGGACAGATACTCTAGTGGTCTCTCAGGTATGTCAGCACCAAGTCTCCTTGCAACTTTTTATCATGTTTTTTAATCCATCCATGAACAGAGAGCACAATGGAAAGTGTTCGTGTCAAAGTGAAGTGATATTCTGAGATGGTTTTTTGTTGACTGTAAATGTTTTCTTTGTGTATATCTCTGCAGGTCCTAGCAGGTTTTCTGACGGCCCATCCAGGTTTTAGAAATGACGATCAGAAGGCATGACGCCTTAATCATCTTGTCCATCTGTCCTTTACATGCATCAGTCAAGAGTCCAAAATTTGAGGACGACCATATGTTTTAGGCTACGTTTTTGTTGCTTCAGTTATGTTGTTGTTGTTTTTTCTTTTAAAGTTTGTCCTTTTGCATTTTTAAGTTAGGGAAGGTTTTACAACATTTTTTGTGTGTTTCTGGAATCTACTGATGATAATTTACGTTAGACCACTGTTAATTGCCCATGGTCCAATTCTATTAAAAATATTAAAAATCAATTTGTCGACATCTGAGTGTTTTCTCTTGCTCTAATAGTCAATGTTAGTTCATTTTAATTATCATGTTCCTACAGGTGAAGAGAACCAGTAGATTTATCCTGGTCCAATAGTTTGGAGATGTAATATTTACAGTTGCTACGCTGGAGTGTTCTTTTGAGTTAATGCGAAGTCTTTTAAACATTTCTGATACATTTATTTTAAATTGTACAAGATGTTTACAAGTTGAAAGTATAGAAATGATCAGCAGAGATTGAGCATGGTGAATGCGTACATAGAAATCTTAACTGTTAATCGATACTTCTGTGTAAAATTACAGTAGAAAGACGTAGCAAAATTAAGATCCAGTCCCATCAGTCCCGACCACTGAGTCTGCAGCCACACATTAATTTTCAACTTCAACACACAATTCTTGTCTCAAGATGTCCTCCATCTGCTTCACGTTGATAAGGGTTAAGAGCACTTCAGACCCCAAGAAGTCCTGTCCATGGAGCCTCTGTGCAAGTGCTGCAGACTCAGCTGTTCCAAACTGGACCACAGCCTCACCAATGCTCCGACCATCACGTCCACGCAGCAGGACGATATCATCCTGAGATATTTGATATTTGCTGAAAAAAGTCTTGATTTGACTCTCATGAACATCTGCTGGTATGTTTCTGACAAACAGACATGTCTGAGCTGCAGGGTCTCTGTTCCCACTCTGTGGTTCACCTGGTGCATAAACTGGAACAGTGCTCCTTCTTTGCTTTGTTTTCTTGTCTTTCTTCAGACAATGATTTTGATTCCTGGGGTGGGTTTTAGCCATCATTTCCTTCATCATCAGCCACGAGCTTGATGAGACCTCGATAGCAGCAGAGCCCACATGGCAACCAGAGAGAGTCATTGCATAGTCATAATCCTCTGTGTGTTTAAAAATGATAAAAGCCGTATCTGTTCTGTTTCCTTCCTTGTTGAGCAAATGTAGGACGTTTTTGTGTGGAATGGATGTGCATCGAAATAATTCCTTTATTTCAGTCTTTGTCATTGTTGTGGGTAGATTACTAACCTTTATAACATACTCTTTCATAGGGGAGAAGGCACTTATGTCATTGCTAGGTCTTGGCCTTTTTGAGTTAAATGGCAATTGGCCAACAGGTCCACTCTTGATCCTCTGTGAGGGGGGAGACCTTTGTTTTTGATTTGCAGTTTCCCGAAAAGGGCTTCGCTTACTTTTCACCCTTGTTCCAACATTCAAAGCATTTTCACAATCTTGCAACGCACCAGTCCACATCTTCTCTGTTGCTCCACGCACCTCAACAGAGATGTTGCCCAGCTGATGTTGATTGAAGAGAAGTGCATCACAAGCATCCTGCATGTTCGCAAACTTCACAAGGCAGCCATGGTTAAGTCCCAACTTAACATTCACTATGGCCTCCTGTACAGCCAGCCCTGTGAAAAACTGGCAGATGTCATCTTTAGTCGTAGAGGATGGCAGACCAAAGAGCCTGACATAGCCTGGGCTTGTCTCCAAATGTTGCTCTCCTGCCATTGTTTCATGAGAAACATCTATGTTTCCAGCCTTTATGTCATTACCTTCTTGCGTTGTGTCCTCTTTTCTCTGATGAGAAGCCTGGAGACCTTGAAGGACGGTACAAATTCCAAGAAGAAAGGCAGTACCTGAATCAAGTGCAGATGCACTTTGAGATTGATGATTTGTAATATCAGGATCAAGAGGCTGTTGCAGATTTGCAGTGCTGAGATCCTGTGGCTTCATGGTAGAGGGTGGTAGATCTGCAGTTTGAGGGCTGAGATTTCTTCCATTCATGAGAAGATTTGCATCCTTAGAAGACAATGATCTCTTGACTTGTTGGGGTGAGGATTTCTTTTTATTCAGCAATGACTCAAGTTTGTGCTCTAATTCTGCCATGTTGCTTATATGCAGAGTCACCTTAGACCCTTTTAGATTCTTTCCTGTGAACCTCATGGCCAGCTGGGCATCTCTTTCTGTGCTGAATGCTACAAAAGCCTCCCCCAGACTTCCTCCTAGTACGTAGACTCCACCTTCAGGAATGCAAAGACGTTTAAAGAACGTCCTTATATCTTGTATGCCTGCCTTCACATCAAGGCCTTGCAAACGGAGGACGATCGTCATTTTGTTTCAGAATGCAAAGAAAAAAATCTGGAAAAAAGCACACAAAGATAAGAAAAACTGACATTAACGACGGTTCTCTGTGGGATATTAAACAGGAAAAGGGCGTGCGTCATACACGAGCCAGAAAAGGAATCTGAAGCTTGTGAAAAATGCAAAAACAGGTTTCTTTTCTTTCGTGGGGCGTGAAAAAGTACGCTCACCTACATTAGATTACATAATCTAATTTAAGAAGAAGATGCTTTGACTCTATGTCGCATGTCTGTGGCTACTTACTAAGAAACGTGGTCTCCTGCTCATCACACCATCTTCGGACAGTGGCGCGGTGGTTTTCCCCTTTTTCCCTCCCTTTACTTTCGTCTTCTATCAAAGGTCCAAAGAGTTGGCGGCTTTTCAGCGCCGACTACTGGACTGGAGTGTAACTCCAATTAACTAGAGGGCTGATTTAAGACTTGTTAAGTTAAGATGTACACCAATTTCTAGATTCTTGGATTTTCTGCCTTTTTTAAAAATCTTTATTTAATTAGATAAATCGATAAAATGGCCACATCCCTATTGAGACTTTAGTTGCATGATGTGCAATTTTGTCCCACTTATATCAAGTTTGATTTGTTATACTTGAGGTTATAAAAACATTTTAAAAGAATAATGAGTAATTTTAAACGTACATTATTTTATATTTTGACTTTTTGACTTTTTCCAATCAAGACAGCAGAACATTTTAAAGAAAGGTCTTTTTAATTCAAGGATAAAAACATGCTGAGATAGGAGGTTATGCAATTCTTACAGTTTAAGATTCCCTTCCCTTAATTGGATTTAAAAACAAATAAAAAAAATCCAAGCTATTTCCAGTGGAAATTAGCATTTCTATTAGAATGACCTATAAGCTCAATATGGTAAATACTAAACAGATCTAGCTTTATAGTCTCAATGGTGTAGTTTCATCAATGATTCAGACTTTACTTAATTCCATAAGCCGGTTTTCTTTTTAGAGCATCAGGGATACTTTTTTCTTTGTTTTGTTACCCTTTATCTGGATACGTTGAGTCCACTTAGGTGTGATTGCAAATTATTGCTGCCCCTTACTCTGTAAATTTGAAATACTTACATGTAAAATACATACATAAATGAACTGCAGTTGAAAGTTAAAAATGAAACATCTAACTAAACAGATTGTAAACAGAATTCCATCAAACCAGACCTTACTTTTCAGGTTGAAAGGTTAATTTGAAAAATAGGGCAGAGGCCTCATCAATAAAGATGTCCTTTCTACACGTTCTCTGTCCATTTCCCTCCATTTAGAGTGTGTTATCCATCAAAATTGCCAGATGTATTGATAAATATCGTCATTTGAAATGTTTTCAATTAAATGCTTGCCGTTAAAGTTATTGCACTTACCGTTTCCTGTTAATGTGGTTCTTTCTTGCTATGGGGCCTGTGCAAACAAACTGTTGTTTCATGAGGAAGTGAACAACTATAGCTGCAAGATAGTCATTTGCATTTCCTGCCTAAAGTCCCCTGTGACTTATTACTGCAGTCAAACTAGATTTCACTCCGTCAGTACATGGAAAATCTTCCAATACAAGAAAAACAAATATGGTTGACATTTAACATTACATGTGACATAACAAAAGGGACAAATTCTTGTTTTACAAAGTTCTGATAATGACTGGTATGAGTGTATTCAGGTGATTCAGGTACACTCTGATTCCACACTGACTAATTATCAAGTATTTATGGTGTAGAATTTTGGAGATATTCAAAGTTAAAGTCCTATATTTTGACACTGTAATTAAAAAGCGATCTAAAATTTGAGTGGATGTAAAATTCTTGTTTTCCATAGGTTCTGGCAATGGTCGGTCTGAGTGTGCTGAGGACACTACTTGGAAATTTCAATTCACTTGAAAGAAAAATAGAGCTGCTTCGCAATATTTGTTTCTTCAGACAAATGATTATTTAAAAAAAGATTTGTGTATAGACTCCAGCTGTTTTAAATATAATGTTAGTATACTTTACCAATCGCTTTTATATTTCATCAAGGTGACTGCGTGGTTGGAAATTACATTATTACTATTATTGTGTTCACTTTAAAATAATAAACTTCTCTTTATCATTTATGTCTTAGATTTTTTGTATCTTGTTCATGTAAATAACATGACAGAAAGAGATATACTTTTGAAAAGATTTTCAATTTTAGTGCACACAAAATCATGGCTGGATCTTAAAACTGTCCAACAGTTGATAATAATAATAATAATAATAATAATAATAATAATAATAATAATAATAATAATAATAATGATAATAATAATAATAATAATAATAATAATAATAATAATAATAATAATAGGGCTGTACGATAGTGCAGCTGATAGTGCTTCACAAGGAGAAGGTTGACAGTTCGAGTCCTGCTTCAGGCACGGTGTGCCTTTCTGTGTGGAGTTTGCATGTTCTCCCCGTGCATGTGTGGGTTCTCTCCAGTTACTCTGGCCTCTACCCACAGTCCAAAAACATGCTGTCTGTGTGTGTCAGCCCTGTGATTGACTGGCGACCAGTCTGGGGTATACCCCGCCTCTCACCCTAAGATACACCTAAGATAGACTCTGAATAGGATAAGTGATATAGAAAATGAATTAATTAATAATAATAATACTAATAAGCGTATTTGGGTGAAAATCGACCAGAAATGTCAACTATTTACTATGATGCGTTTTTGTTGTGACGCACAATACCCTTGTGCTGTAACGTCATAACGTAAGGTGAACAGGATTGTGGGTAAAGGAGACCGTTGTTTACCATGGCGACGGGGACGCTAATGTTTGCTACCCGGAGCCCCAAAGTCCATTTGCTAATCTTTCTTTTATTTTACATAGATTTTATGTATTGTCAGCAGTTTATCATCCCATATAAGGCTCCCTCAGATTGTGCAGTGGAAGATTATTTTGATATCTCGAGTCTCTCGTGTGTAAAGTGTGGTCCAAATCAGCGACAAAGCAAAACAGGTCAGTTACAAATACATTTTCACGTGCACTGTTTTACAGATGCTACCACGCCAACAAGTAGCGGCAATTGTCGGATTTTCAGTACATTTAACTTTGTATTTAATACAGTCAACCACGCATGACGAGTGAAGCCAAAATGAATCGGGCGACACTGTTAGCCGATGACGCTATGCTAAAGATGTTCTCTAACCTGGCAAGAACCGAGCCAGCGTTCTAATCCGAATACGATAGAGAACAAATTCATCCTGAAAATCAAAATACTTTATACTTTATGGTTTAGATGTGTTTACAAACTTGTTTTTAACAAAAAGGTAGGGCAACATGGCTAAAACATCATTATAAATTTAGTGTGTAATATACATTTGTGAACGCACATTTTTTCTCATTTATACTTTCAACTATACAGCTCGAATACGCTGGATCCACATTTATAGTCCACAATTTAGTTGAACAAAACCAAAATCTGTATTCTAAGTTTGAGCAACAGCCAGCCAAAGATGTTGATTTATTTTAATTAAAAAACACCGCAAGATTTCAGTGTGCCCTTAAAAAAAGCAAACGTGTCACTCTTTAGCAGGTTTTTAAAATAGTTGCATCCATTTTTTCCGTAGACCTAGACACCCCCAAAAACCCAAAAATTTTATTTTCCCACAATATCAGGCTTGAAGTAAAGATGGTTTTTGGTATTCCTTTGCAAATTTACTGTCAGTTACCAAGATACTTTTTTGTTAGTTCATTAGACTGTCTAAGTTTGCAGTTAGAACACAAATCCCTATTTCAACAGCAGAACAAACATAATATTGTCCAGTGGTGATGAGTTAAAAACTATAGCATCACCTCATTAAATCAGTTCAAAGGCTTGAAATAGGCAAAGACTCAAATCTAGTCTTGCAGAAGGAGCCAGCACACCAAAAATTACTCATGTTCATCAATTGGTTTAATGTTAATACATTTTGGCAGACAAAGAAATAAACTTGGTCTTAATAGAGAATCTCTTTATATTCAGATCAAATAGCTATTTTATTTACTCATCAAGCAATGGGAGTTTGATTTCTTAGCCTCTCATTGTCAGTGTCTGGCAGCAGTGACAGACTCTTGCAGTTTGTAACCTTTCTTAGAACTTTGTGTATTATCCCCTGCTCTGAATGACTCTGAACTGTTTTCTTTCTTTTTCAAGGACTGAGCTGCATTTGCAAAACTGGCTACCGGACTCTCACCACTGATAAACTGTCCATCACTTGTCAGCAATGTCCCACAGAAAAACCAGTAAGTGCAGTTTAATCAGAATATCTATGATTTGATTTTCATCTTACACCATACTGACGATTTATGTCTTTTGACCATTTCTAATCCCATTCATAACATTTTTTGGTCATTTTTCCTTTCATAACAGACAGTATCTAAAGATGGGTTTGGGTGTATCCGCTGTCCGGGCAGTCTCACTGATGATGGGAAGTGCCAGTGCCAAAAAGAGAGTGTCCTGGGTGAGTAACCAAACAAATGACATGCCTGATTCACTGACCGCAAGAATGCCTTAAATACAATATTTTCCATTGAATGTGCTTTCTTTCTTACATTTGTTGTATACATGACTAAAGTTTTGCTGTTTTCTGTCCAGTGGAGCGAGACGTCAGTGGGAACCTTTTGGAAGAGGCCAGATGTGAAACGTGTGATGGAAACTCTACAGCATTTTCTGTCCCAAACAGCAGTGGGGATAGGTCTGTATCAGTACTTCTCAACCCAAACAAATCAGTAGAATTTACACATGTGGGCTATTTGATCAATCTGAGAAGAAAATCGGTCTGTGGTTCTCAGAATAAAATAAAACCATTAGGGAATGACAGGAAGGACAGATAAACCTTATCAGTATAAATCGGTTTAGGCAGGGCAAGGGAAGTTTACTTATAAAGCACTATTTATACTAAAAGTTATTTAAATTTCTTCATAGAGCGAAAAACAAAATAGTAACATCAATAAAACTGAAATAAAAATGTCATGAAGGAAACAAGCAGTAAAAGGTCAGATGTAAAATGATAAGAAGAGTAAGATCAGGAAAGAAAGAAAGTAAAATAAGGTAAGACTTTTGTATAACTCAGAAATTATAATCTGTATCATTAAAATTAGCTAAAGAGATGATAAAACTAAAGTTTAAAAAGTAGTTTGTATCAATCAGAGGGCAGAGAGAGCAGAATAAAATATTCATGTTTTTAGTATGGACCTAAAGGTGCTGAGAGTCAGGGCTTGTCTTACATTATCTGGGAGCTTTTTCCATGTCTGGGCTGCACAATAACAAAAAGCTGTTTCTCCATCCTTTGCTCTGACTCTTGGGACAGTTAGTAGGCCAGCCAGACACTTTAAAAATCAATCCTCAGAGTGACAGGTAGCCAGTGAAAGGATTTTAAAAGTGGAGTAAATATTTTTTAGTTTCTGTCAAGACTCAGCATGAATAAAATTATTGAATATGCTGAAGTTGCTGAATATCTTGTTTTGACAGTCTTGTGAACAGACCATTGCAATAATCTAATCTGCTAGAAATAAATGCAAGTATTGACCTCTCAAGGCCTGCACGTGACATCAATCCTCTGACTCTGGCTATATTCTTTAAATGGAATAGCAGAAGAGGTGGCACTCTCCTTCTTTATGTGGCCTAAAGACAAAACCTCTGTCTCATTTAACAGTATAGTTCACTAAAACTTTTTGAATCATTCCTTTAAAGAAGTACAGTTGCTACAAAGCCAACAGACTGTGCAGTGGGATTCTGTAACAACCGCTGAATGAACAGCTTTTGGCTGCTCTCTCTTTTTTGAAGTCAGTGGTGTATTCAGTGAAGTGAATGTTAGCCTTCATGGTGTGAAAAGGATGATCTGAATCCAAGTTGTCTTTGTGCAAAGTGTAAGGCCTGGAACAGACTCAAAAATTGTCTTTCAGGTGTGAGCGATGCCATGGCTCCTTCCTGAATACCACCTGTTTGTGTAAACCTCCTAATGTCTTGGTGAGTTATGTCTTCCCCTACCCTCATTTCCACAAACACACACACACACACCATTCAGTAACAGAATCATTGAAGAATACATTTGCTTTTCTAGGCTGGAGGATTATGTTTTCCTCCAGGCAGCCTCTCTACTAATGTGAATCCTAGTGTCAACTATGCTCAGTTGGTGAGTCTACCTGTCCTTACTCACTTTCTGACTTTATTTTTTAGGATATCTTTTGATTTTAGTTTTTCTGCTCTGTTTTCTGTTCTTCGCAGAAATTCAGCGTGCAATCTGCCTGGCTTGTCCAAAACTTGTACTCCTCATCAGCAGCCTGCCTTGTAATTTCAATTTTCCTTGATAAAGCATTATGGCATTCACTCAATGATGAAATTCATCTAACCAGCAGCCATGCATTAACAAGCTGTGTGATTGCAGGTTTTCTCCAATCTGACAGCATGTCAGGCCCTGGGGAACATGTGTGTGATGAACATGCACTCCTTCAGCAGTGTGTCCAGCGACGCCTGTGGCCTCTTTAACATGATCTTCAGATCCAGGGCCGCCCTGAGCTCAACTCAAGACATTTCCTACTGGTAAGAAACACCGTCAGAGTATACTGTTAGTGTTAAACTTGCAGATATGAGGCCCCCCTGTAAGTACATTGCTTTCTGTTCCTGCAGGAGAGCCAATCTACCGTGGCTTTACTATGGGGATGACCCTGGTCTTGCTAGTCGAGTGCTTCAGACTGATCCTGTTCCTATTGGGTTCAGTTTCAGTGGCAAAAACAAAGTGAGCTATTTTCAAGCTTAAGAAAGAAATTAAATAAAACTATGAAACAGTAATTTTTAATTTGCCTGTACTAAAATATTGAATAAACCAGAATGTGTTTTTTTTCTAATATATATTAATGTTCTTTTTTTGATAGAACACTGAAATTAAGTTGATTGCCGCTGTCTATAATGTGAAAGGACAGTTCCTAAGATGGGAGCCTGTAGGAGGGAGAAATCTCCAGGTAAGATGTCTAATAATGAAGTTAAATACAGAAGAACTATGTAAGAGTGTGTATATTTCGGATTATGCTAGTTAGTTTTGTAAAAGAACCAAATCCTTATTATTGCCCCTTATAGTTCTAACATATTTACAACAGAATATATCAGTTGAGTTAATTGTGCAATTTTATATGCTTTCAAGACAAGATAAACATAAAAAGGCTGATAATACTCCACACTCTCTATAAGCTTATGTTTCTCTGTTGTAGCTTTGTCCAGACACAGCCACCAAACAAGCAGCAGCATTCAGCTTTGGAACCGCTTACCAACAAACAGTGAGTGACATTTCTCTTCATTCACCTCAGGCACAGTGGAAAAGGTTGTTGCAGTGCTTTAACATGAGATCTGTTCATGTCCATGTGTAGTGTGATCTGTCAGTTAAAGAGCTGTTGGATAAACATCCAGAGCCATTGTTCTTCGATGTGTTTCTGGAGCTTGGAGGAGGAGAGAACAGAAAAATTCTTCCTCTGCCTTCATTGGTCTACAACCAGCAATACAATGGACGCTTCATCAACCAAGGTGGGATTTTTTTTCTATCATTGCATGTGTTTATATGTATCTTTGTATTGCTTCAGCATTTTTGTCGGTGTACAGAGAGCATGAAGAAATGGTACCTGACCCGACGAATGTTTCTTGTGGATGGGCTAAGTGGAAGAGAGAAGAGCTTGAGTGCTCAGCCTAAAGTCATCCGTGTTGCCAGCAGTGTTAAAATAAGGTAAGCCTCTAATCTGAACACCACCAGAAAAACACAGACAAAGAATAACAGATTGTAATGTTTTGGTTAAATGTGTGTGTTTTGCTAGGTTCCAGCTGGTCCCAAGAACACGGAAAGGTCAGGTTTATCCTCCTCTACTGATTGTGACGTACAGAGACCTTCCCATCTCGGATATCAATTCTCAAACTGTGTCTGTGGGTACAGCCCAGAACACACACACACACAAACGCAGTCACAAACATGCAGCCACAAACATGCAGCCACACACTTATCTTTTTAAAGTTTTTACACTTGTTTAAAGTATGCATGCTCAGACCTTGGAGGAATTAAAAATGGTCATGCAGCAGTGAATTCAGATCACGGTTGGCAACCTCATTATTTTAACAGTTGATAAGTAACTACCGGGACTTTTAATTATTGAATACAGAACAGTCATCCTATGCAGGAATGTCACCCCTGTGTCATGGACAATATCAGGAGCAGGAATGGATTTCCCCATGACAAGATTTCTGTTAACTGGCTATATTAATCAATTATTAGCTAACGGGTCTCCTTGTTAGATACTGTATGAACTACTATAACATTTTTATGCACAGATGCATCTTTCACACTAACCCCACTTTCATCACACAAAGAGTCGAATAGAGTAAAAGTTTTATTGTCTATTGTTTTATTTTATTTTTTTAATTATTATCAATAAAAGATTTTCCTTCAGTTCCTTTGTAGCACTTCCTACGCATCCTTCCTCTGGATTTTGTTTCTCAGTCTCTCCTTTAAGCTACATACTCCAGCTTTCATTTCTGCTCAGATTTCAGAACGTTTGGTTATAGACATTTAAACATCTGCACATGAGACGCAGAAGTGACTCTTTATGTGATTATGTGTTTATTTTTAGACAACATTTGCTGTGGAGTATGAGATGGATCAGAATGGGGCCCGCATGAAGACAAATGTGAGTGGAAAGATCACAAAAATATAAGAGCCACAGGTGACAACTGAGAATCACATCTCTCTTTTGTGACAAAGTTTTCTGTGTATGTGTGTGAACAGACAGCTCTAGGTGTGATGGGCGGGGTGGCAGTTCTCTTCTCTCTCCTGAAGACGGTGAGCTGGAAGAGGAGGATCGCCTCACCGCTAATTGATGTGGAGGTACTGCATCTATAGCATATCACAAAGGAAGAATTTTCTCTAACATAGTGAATTGGAAGTAATATTAAACTTTTCTTCCTTCTGCCTCAGACATTGATGAAATTCCTGTTGTTTTATGCTGGAGATCTGGCCAATGTTTTCTTCACTGTCACTGTGGGAACAGGACTTTACTGGCTTATCTTTTACAAGGTTAGCATATTTTTAGGCCTTTCTGTATTAAGATCATGATTGTCAAATTATTAGTGATCTTTAATAGTTGTAACAGTATCTTTTCTCTTAATGTTTCCTTTTCTCCACTTTTTAACTTTACCTTTTTTCCAAACACAAAATTTTTCCCCTCGTCTTCGCATGGATTTATTTTGGTTTTCTTCTCTGCATTCGGTAGACATTAGAGGCAAGTCTTTTTCATCCTTTACCTTCTTTATGTTTATACTTTATTGCATTGATTTGTAGGTTTAGGCTTTAGTATTGTTTTTTTTCTGGATGATTAATTTATTTATTTGTCTGTTAAGGCCCAACAGTCTGTATCGGTACTGTTACCACTGCCTGCTCAGGAGGAGCAGTTTGTGACCTACATTGGTTGTGCCTTTGCTCTCAAGGTTAGAAAATTAACAACCAGCTGAAATGATTTTGCAAGCCGGAACATTTTGTTCTTTATTAAAACAGTTATTTTTATTTTGAATCCAGGCCGTCCAATTACTACACAAGCTGATCCTTCAGGTGTCTGTTGATATTTTCCTTGTGGACTGGGAGAGGCCACGAAGCAAAAGAGGCAGGACTGCGCATGGTGCAGGCATGTTTACTGTTAGTTTATATGCTGCAGTGTTAATAAGAAGGAATTCTCCATCTATTTAAAGACATTCATCATATTTGCTGTTCTTTCAGCTTCTGGTGAGCCTAAACGTGACCCTGCCCCAGTCAGCATCTGGAGGACCTACTTTGTGGCTAATGAATGGAATGAAATCCAGACCATCCGCAAGATTAACCCAACGTTTCAGATCGTGGCTGTGCTTTTCTTTATTGAAGTATGTATCATACAGAAACACTACACCCTGTTTTTTTTGCTATGTTTTTGTCATGTCCTCATTGCTGGAATCTTGCCCTGTATTGTTCAGGTCCTGGGTTTCTCTAACTTGGCCCTGAGGGACCCCTGGTCGACATTAGAGCGCCCCCCAGATGCATACACCCCCTCATACAGCCTGATTCTGCGTTATGGTCTGGCAGCTACTGTGTGGCTCTGTGTTGGACTTCTGCAGGTCAGAGTGCCCCTTCTCTCTTATCTCCTTCTTCTTTCACATCCCTCTGGTCTCTTGTAATCTTCCATCCTTATCAAAAAATGTCTGGAATATCCAGTCCGTTTTGACAAGTTCCTTTAAGAGATCTTTTTTTTTATCTGTGCAGGTGATATTCTTTACTGTGTTTTATGAGCACTTTGTGGAGGACAAGATTCGCCAGTTTGTAGACCTGTGCTGTGTCAGCAATGTGAGTTAAATGTTTATATTGATTTCTTATTTTTTATGGACCAGGAAAGTTTATCATAACTATGTTTTTTGTTTATTTCTGTGAAGATATCTGTTCTGCTGTTGTCCCACCGTTGTTTTGGCTACTACATCCATGGCCGCTCAGTACATGGGCATGCGGATACAAACATGGAGGAAATGTACAACAACCTGAGGAGAGAATCTGTAATACACCAACCATATTTGGCAGTGGTAGCATGTTTATGAGGCGATTTTTACTCTTATATCCAAATTTTTTCTTCCATTTCTGTTCCATCTCAAGGAGTCCCTGTGTGGTCAAAGAGGTCTACTTCACAACACAGACACTCAGACCTTTCAGGTGTCTCTTACAAACCGTCTGCGGGTGCAGTACGACAGAATACGGGAGCCAATCAGCAGAGTGTGTTCTCTCTCTTTTTTAAACTTGTAATAAAACTATAAAATGTCAAGAAACAAATATTAACTCAAGTTTTTCTTTTTAAAGGGTCTCTTGTTTCCTGGACTCCACAGGAATGGTCCATCGCGGTTAATAGATGCAAGTTCAGCCAGCGGGTTCGAGGCACAAGCGAGAGCCTACAAAACGATGAACTACTTTCTGGGATCAGTTATAGACCATGTTAGTCCAAATGCATTCCAAAAAACTCCCGCAGACACACTGACACACAAACTCTGATTCTATTCACTGTGGATCCTTTCATTTGTATGCATCAGTCTTTTCTGTGCCTCATGCTGCATCTTTTCCTCAGGCTTACTCGGACATGGACTATATAGTAAAGGATAAGCTGATGTTTGAGAGGGTCATAGGGATGGAGTTCCTTGAACCCAGTGAAAAAAGCATCTTCTACAATGGTAATGAGTATGTTGCACATACAGGCTGTAGCCTACATTTTTGTTTGGTTTTAGAGGTATATAAATGTACATTACGTCTGTTTGCATTTCTTTCTGCAGATGAGGCCCACTCCTTCAGTGATGTGCTGTACTATGGAAATGAGTCCACGCTACTGATCTTTGACACTTTGTTTTTCTGTGTCGTTGACCTGGGTTCTCAGAGCTTTGTGCTTGCAGCTGTTCTCACATATCTAGAGCAAATGGTAGGTTTTTTGGTATTTCTATTTTATGTTGCCTTCAAAGCTCTAAAAGTCCATGAACTGAAAACCTTATCATTCATTACAGATATTACGCCTGTTCCGTAACACTCTCGGGAGGAAGAACCTTGTCAGCAAAACCATGGTGGATGAAAGATTTCTGATATGAAATCACCTGTTAATATGTAGTGGCAGCTTTGTTTTGTGGCTTATTTTCTTCAAAGATGTTTACTGATCAGAGCTTGCAGAGTTCTCTTTTGTACTTTTATAAAATTAGTATTTTTTACTTCTGTGTACTGCTGTTTTATGGTGTCTGGATTTTTATAAATATTTTTTATGTTTTCAAAGATTAAAGTGCTTTGTGATATCAGCAGCAGCAGTGGAAGTTTTCTTCACCTAATTTTATTGAAAACATGTTTTATTTTTTATTACTATGATGCTTTGTTGGTTTGGCCAAACAGACATTTCTTCCCATGAGTATTCTTTTTTTATTCAGATTTTTCCTCTAATTCCAAGATAGATATTGGTATTAATATATAAATATACTGTATATATAGATAGTGTATGAATTTATATTAAGGAGGGAACTTCATATTTCAGTGAAGTTGCCTCAAGACAGAGAGATAGACTTTTCAGTTGGGGCTATACACACCAAAGACATCAGAACTGGTTTTTACATTCGATATGAGGCTTGTTTGCAGCGCTTATAAACAGTGACAATATAGAAAAAGTAATCATACTTTTCGCCATTGTACTTGTCCAGGATAGCACAATGCTCCTGATGAAAGAAAAAACTGTAAGATGTTAGCGAATTTTGTACAAACAGTAATCTTGCCTATTTGCTATTAAGGAATGAAAAAAGATTTTTTAAAAATTACTGTTTGATACAAAAAACTAACAAATAAGATGCCACTGAAGATGGCAGAGCTTTCCCTGTTTTATTGGTGTAGGACTAAAAGGTTGATCCAACCTTCTGATCTGTTCTGTGCGTGTGGGTTTAACCTGACGTCATCGCCGCTGTCGCTGCTCAGCCAATTAGCGTTGACTTTGTGGTGCGGCGCTTCAGAATGATACAGACTGTCCATACCAGAGGGGTCGGTGTTCAGCGATGAACTTCACTGACTTCTTAACATCACTAGGCTGAGGTAAGTCTTCATTTTGCTCTGCGATTCCAATATTAGGCGTTTTTGAACCAGTATGGACGTGTCACATCAGGATAGACACCGTTTAATTTGACAGCAGTTAGTGGGTGTAACCATAGCCTGTACACTAGCTGCTATTAGCATGAATTTGGCTGCTTTGCCTGGTTGACTGACGCACGAATTCTCCTTATACATTTATTGGTGCGTTATCTGTTTATGTCATATCTAGCAGTTACTCGCAGTATACAGCTTCGAGACTGATGCGCCGTATATGGAGCCCCGCAAAGTCATCTGAGGTTAGCTCACAGCCTTGAATACTTGCTTTTCCTCTAGCAAGGAGAGGCTAATGATGTCAACGGACATGGCAACTTTCTTGCAGAGCTGAGAGCTGGGACGGCCCTCGGGGGTTTGTCTGACTCATGTGAGTTTGGGAGGGTAGTAGACTGTTTTATTTTCTCCAGCATCGAGGTCAGCCTTTTGGGCATTTCTCATAAAACGTTTTGTCGGATTTTTGTGTTTCCACAGAAGAACCAAACTGCAGAACCACTGACTCATAAAAGATTTCACTCCGGAGAGCAGGGGAACTAAAATTGCATTAAATTAGGTCATATTACGTGAGACCCAGTCAGATTCTAGTTCAGTGGGTCACGACGACCAGAACATTTTGCAAGATCCAAATGTCAGTGCTGAGATTCTTGCTTAGGCTATTTTGGGGAGAGCGTGAAGCCCTGCTGACCTGTCGGTGGAGAGGAGAGGAGAGTAGAGTTTCAGATTAAACTAGTCTGGCACCCCATAATGTGCTCTGTTGTTATCTGCTGTTGTATATTTTCTCCAGACTACAAAAAGAAGCTGTTCTAAAAACCAGCCTAAACTTTCAACCACAAAAGTCAGCCAATGTTGTTTTAAATTTTTTGAGTACAGATAATATTACAACATTTATGGATTAAATAAAAATTCCCCGAATTGTGTATTCAAAATGCCATGGTCTGCCAACATCAACTGAATTTGTTTTAGGAGTAAAAGGGCGAACTTTCAACTAAGTAAGATTTTACTGCAAGAGATTTATTGACATCCCTTAACTTCAGTTTAGAACATTTTATAGAGCATTATGTAAGTAAGTAAACTTTATTTGTATAGCACCTTTTACAGAGAAAGCTCACAAAGTGCTTTGCAGAATTAAAACAACAGTCATTATTCCATACAAACAAACAAACAGCAAGAAAAAAGCACATTAGAAGCAATTTTATCATAAAAATAGCACATTATAAGCAAGAGGAAATGCCTGCCTAAACAAGTGGGTTTTATGGTGCGTTTTAAAATCAATGACAGATGTCGCAGCTCTCGGGTTCTGGGGAAGAGCGTTCCATTATTTCGGCTCAGCTGACTCAAAGGCTCGGTCTCCATGAGTTCTGAGTCTAGTGCAGGGAACTGTTAAGAAATTGAGACCAGCAGACCTGAGTGTCCTGCCAGGAATTTACATATGAAGTAGCTCAGATAGAGCTTTATAAGTTAAAACAAATACTTTAAACTGGATCCTGTAGCTTATCGAATGCCAGTGTAGGGATGCTAAAACAGAAGTAATGTGACAATGTTTCACTGTGTTAGTTAGAAGCCTAGCAGCAGCATTATGTACAAGTTGGAGCCGATCAATAGAGGTTTTACTGAGACAGAAAAAGAGAGTCACAATAATCTAGGCGGGACGACACAAAGGCATGAGTAGTCATTTCTAATTCAGTATAAAATAAAATGAAACTCAGTTTCAAGATATTCCTGTGGTGAAAAAGCAGGTATGGCCTGGTCAAAACTAACTCCAAGATTTCTCATGTTAGAGCAAACATTTGAACATCACAGGCAGTATCTTCAGGAGTGACAATCAGGACTTCAGTCTTGGCAGCGTTAAGCTGAAGGAAGTTATAACACAACCAGTCTTTGAATGCAGACAGACAGCCAGTCATGCAGAATGTTCAGATTGTCAATGTTGTCAGGATTGAAAGAATAATACAGTTGAATGTCATTGGCATACATATGACAAGAAATTCCATTAAACCCACTGATAATGTTGCCAAGTAGTAGCATATACAAGGCAAACAGAAATGGACCTAATACTGATCCCTGAGGCACACCACATGATAAAGGGACTGACTCAGAGGTATAAGGGCCAGCAGCAACGGTGAGCTTTCTACCAGTAAGGGAGGAGGCAAACCAGTCAAGAGCGCAGTCTTCATACAGCAAAACGAAGCTAATGCATGCACCACTAATATTATAATAATATAAACTTAGAAATTAATGAAAGTAACTTTTTTAACATGTAAATCATTTAAATCACCCTGCAGCCCATTCTGATCAACCAAAACTATCTAAATGCATTCTTTACTGCGTCCTGATACGAGCACAGGCTTGCTTCTAAATAACCAGCTTTCTTAACATGCAAATGAGCTTAAGATTTTTTTAAAATGTTTTACTCATTTAGAGCAGAGAAATAAGTTTTCAGTGAATGTTTCTCTTGTGGCAAAATAAGTCACAGTTGTCTGCAGGGATGCAGCTTAAAGGTTCAACTATCATAGACTGGAAAATGCATGAATAATACATTTTAAAAGATAATTCACCAGTTTGGCAGGTTAGTGCCTCTGGTTATTGGGAGGTGTTTTGAGTTATGACTTAAAGCCCTGATACCTTCGACTTGTCCTAGATTTTAACCTCCCCACTTGGCGTCTTTGTGTTTTCACAGTGTCAGCTTAATGGTGCATAAGAGAACACCTTCTAATGTAAAGCATCCTGTTAATCTTGTTTTGCACATGCAGCTGTTGCTCTCTCACTGCTTTGGAAGGTGTGTAAACACCCAGTGCTTTTTTCTCTATCTGCTCACAGTGTCCCTCAAGCCATGCCTGTGACATCCCAGCTGCTCAGGGGTTTGCCCCGTACCAAAGCCTTGGCATCCAGCTTGTTACCATGCCAACAACACCAGTCCCGGTTAGGACCTATCGCTCATGTACCTTCCTTAAAACGACCCTGCCATATCTGGCAGAGCCAGGGTCAATCAAGAGGTTATCAGACAGCCTCAGTGCTCCACAGCTACATCCTCACACCCCCGCAGGTCAACTCCATTTTGAAAGCAAACGAGTACAGCTTCAAGGTTTGTGAGATTATCCAACAAAGAAGCACTCCCTCCATCTCTTTATCTCAGTATTTTATCTGACTGTTTGTATCTGTCTGGGGTTTTAGGTGCCAGAGTTTGATGGGAAGAATGTGTCTTCGGTGATGGGTTTTGAGAGCAATCAGCTACCAGCGAATGCTCCCATAGAGGACCGCCGGAGTGCAGCCACGTGCCTGCAGACAAGAGGAATGCTACTGGGAGTGTTTGACGGCCATGCTGGCTGTGCCTGTGCACAGGTAAAGCCCTGCTCTGTTTAAGACATACTTTAACCTGTTGACTTCCTGTACAAAAGTATTTCATCTTTAAAACTTACAGCTCTTTGAATCCTTTCTAAAGCTGCAGTATCCACTTGCAAGTGAAAACTTTTTTATGCATAAACTCAGTAAGCTCTATCCTCTCCCACTGACATGATCCTCTCCTCTCTGCCAGGCCCTCAGTGAGAGGTTGTTTTACTACATAGCTGTGTCTCTGCTGCCACACAACACACTGTGTGAACTGGAGGCAGCGGTGGAGGCGGGCAGAGCACTGAGTCCCATCCTGCAGTGGCACAAACATCCCAACGACTACTTCAGCAGAGAGGCTCAGACTCTTTATTTTAACAGCCTCCGGACGTACTGGCAGGAGTTAATTGATCTCACCAGGTGAGGACTGTAAAACAGAGTTTATAACTACAGAGGGCACATTGTGTGGTTGTTAATACCATACCAATCCAACCCTTTTGTGGAGTTTCTTGATTTGTGCTTACTTTGCAAACTGGGCTCTGAACTGGTTCTGTATTTATCTTCCTCTGTATCTTCTAGCAACACACCCACAGCAACACTCGCCTGCCTGCTGTTTTGCCAATAGTGCTGTTGTTGGTCTCTGTTCTCGTTCAAACAGTCTCCTCTGTCTCTGTTTCCAGCCCAGGGGAAGTTCCAGACACCCATGAAGCCTTACTGAACGCCTTCAAGAGACTGGACAGTGACATTTCTCTCGAGGCTCAGGTCAGATTATTTTTCCGCCTTAATACCGACTGATTTGTTGGTTCCTGTGAGAGCGTCATGGGTTAATATGGATCCCAGATGTTTTTCTCAGAACTCCTCAGAGTGAACTGCGAACTAGTTTTGTTCTTCCACAGCAACTAGTCGTGTAATAGACACAAGTCAACTCAAAATAAAACAAGAACTTCTGAGATATTTATTGGAGACAAGAAAATCTCTTTAGGCTGTAAAGGCTCTGTCTGCCGTAGGATTGTTAGTGATTTTAGCCTGAAGACAGCAAACTGTGCCGAATGTGGATCAGACATGTTGCAAAAGATGTCAAGTGATCCTCACTTATAAAACAACTTCATGATTGGGCACACTTCCAAAGTAATGCTTAAGTAATGCTCAGATAACATTTAATGCAAGTCATCAAATGTAATCTGAGTGTGGGACTTGGGTGCTACGCCACAATATGGAACATACTGAATATCATCTTAACCACATGGCAGCAGTGCATAAAATACAAGAGCTTCCAAATTTAAACTTTTATAGACTCAGGGGCAGCTCAGGTGTCCTGGCTGTCCCTGTAATTTAACCCATGTTGCATATCCTGTCTGGAGACTCACAGGGTTATTTTGCTGTGCAGGTCGGAGACCCGAATGCTTTCCTGCACTACTGGGTTCTGAGAGTGGCTTTTTCTGGAGCAACAGCCTGCGTGGCTCATGTCGACGGACAAGACCTGTATGAATAATAAATTACATACATACATACATTATTCTTTGATTGAAATAAAAATCTGACACTAATGTTGATCAGATGAGTATTTCTCACTCTGTGCTCTTTGTTCTCTAAGATACATAGCCAATGCAGGAGATGCTCGAGCAGTGTTAGGGGTCCAGGAGGAGGACGGTTCGTTCAGCGCACTCACCCTCTCTAATGACCACAACGCTCAGAATGATGAAGAGGTGGCTCGGATACGTGGGGAACACCCTCCATCAGAGAGGAAGACTGTTATCCGACAGGTACCACACCTGCCAGAGAAGTTTGATTTGGTCGTTTTTATTACATTCAAACCTCTTCACCTCCTTCTGTTTTCTCCTTTATCAGGACCGGCTGCTGGGTCTCCTCATGCCGTTCCGAGCATTTGGGGACGTGAAGTTTAAGTGGAGTATTGAGCTGCAGAAGCGGGTGTTAGAGTCCGGACCTGATCAGCTCCATGAGAACGAGCACACAAAGTTTATCCCTCCAAACTACCACACACCACCCTACCTGACCGCTGAGCCTGAGATCACATACCACAAACTGCGACCACAGGATCGCTTCCTGGTGAGAGAGAACACACAGGGCCATCAGGTTCAGATCATCAGCCTGTTTTCTGATACTTTAAAGATATAATGTATTAAAATGTGCAACATCCATCTGCCAGTTAGTTATCTATCACGCTGCATTTACTTCGTATTTTTTGACTAAGCTGGCCAGTTATGTTGGAGGAACATTTATCTCATGTTGAGCCCCCAGGCTCTAAATTTTCCTTGCTGCAGGGCTGACTTTTTGGTTTTTATGGTTGGTTTGACATGGATTTGTATGACTTTTACAGACAAAGGTTGTTTTCATCTGTGTTCATTCGTAGTGTATGTAGAGTTACTTTTAAGAAACTCGTGCAATCATTGAACTCCAGACAAGTCTTTTGAGAAACTTTACTAGCTAGATGTTTTAAATGCTGGTTAATGTCATTTTTCTATCTGTTCCTGCAGGTGATTGGCTCTGATGGCCTTTGGGAGACTCTCCACAGACAGGAAGTGGTGCGTATTGTCGGGGAGTATTTGACAGGGGTGCACCAGCATCAGCCCCTCAAAGTCGGAGGCTACAGGGTCACCCTTGGACAGATGCAAGGGCTCCTGGAGGAGAGAAAGGCTCGTGTGTCCTCAGCTTTTGAGGACCAGAACTCAGCGACCCACCTGATGCGCCACGCGGTGGGGAACAACGAGTTTGGCACGGTCGACCACGAGAGGCTATCAAAGATGCTCTCCCTGCCCGAGGAGCTGGCTCGCATGTACCGTGACGACATCACCATCATCATCTCTCAGTTTAACCCGCACGTGTTTGGAGCACAGAGACCGGAGGGGCAGTCTTGAGATGTAAAGAACTTCTTCTGATGAAACCCTCAGGTGTCCACACACACAAACACACATCTATTTGTGTATTATAGACATACACATGAGCACAGTGTGTGGACAAACAGGCCACATTAGCAAACTCACTGTCCAGCAGCCTGAATGAACTGTTTTAACTCTATTTATGGAAATAGTCTGTGTGCTTGTTTGCAGTCCTAGGAAAGATCTCTTTGCCCAAACCAAGATGTAACTTTCTGATATAACAACATGTTATTTATGCTGCAGACTTTCTCCATACTCTCTGCGTGGCCGTTAAAACGCTGTTACAAACTGACAAAAAAAACTGTGTCAAAAGATTTAACCTCCTCAACTGCTTAAACACTCGATGGGACTGAAGTTATAGAAATTCCAAAAAGAAGACTTCCCATTGGACGCGGCAACCAACTAAACACATTTTATGAGTTCTAACTGGACTGTCCTTACATTCTCCACATTCTTCGTGATCAGCGCCTTGATTTCTTGTTTCTGTCTTTGAGGCTGATGTAAAACAAACAGCTTGTCTTTACTTTTTGTGTCCTTGTTTAAGATATTCATATTTCTGTTCAAACATATTTTGTTTTGTATTTACACAGCAGCCTGTCAATATGTGGATAATAATGTATATGCCAACAAAAGGTTCAAGAGCTCACAAAAATCCTTAAAGGTGCACTTGATGATGATGTTAATGATTTTTTTTTTTCACCAGTGTGGCTTTGTGGCTTCCTGTTTGTGTGAGTCTCACCATGACGGTCAGGAGTCACGGGGTGATCACAAACAAAATAGAAGAATTATTCATTGCATAAAAATAGTATGTCCTTTCTTACGTGTTTATTTCTTTCACCTTCAGTTTTCCCTCAGCTGACATTTATTTTAAAGGGTCACAAGGCTGGAAACCACTGACCTATTAGAAGTTTAATTTTTCACCTAAAATGATGGATTCAAACGGTTCAAATATTTACAAACAGCACAGTTTAGAGCACCATTAACTGAACACTTGTACTGCACAGAACTACAGGAACAAAAGTATTCATCTGTTTGTTTTCCTGTGACACCATGTTATTGTTGTGAGTCAGTCTGTGTTTTTATCAAGCCTGTTATCAGCCACATTGAAAATTTTATTCTTTGTCAAGCTATGTGGGGTTAAAGGGACGGATGCTAAAGATTATGTTGCCTAATTTTTGTATTTGTTTGTTTTTCTGACAGGTCATTTTCCATGTTAGTTACATATTCTGTTATTACCTCCATTTAAACACTCATGTCATGGGTCGTGTCTGCGTGTCAAAGCCTAAATGAAGGAACGGAGTGCATTTGAAAGAAGCTGTTTAAATACTACAGAATATTTATTCAGCTTTAGCAGTATGTTACACAACTGTATCTACAGTGGTATAAATTGTATCTTAAGTGCGTTAACTTTTGTATATGGAATGCTTTAATAAAACACTGGTTGGTACAGTGGTCTTTCTCGCTTTCTCTCTTATATTGAATTATTCACAGAATTGCACATGTTGATGAAAATCTAAAGTAGTTGTTCATATTTTTCTCAGTTATTAGGGAGAATTTGTACTTTTCATCCTCCAGCTCGGGCTTCTATTTCCTTTTAGAATGAGATGTTACTTATCAACATACGGAGAGCTATACAAATTTTTGTGGGAAATACAGTTTAGAAAATTTAAGTGGAAATAATTAGTCAGAGAAAATTTGAAGTAGTTAAAACAAATGTAACTAATGTTAATGGTTTAATGCTGCTGACACTTGGACACAAGTAAATCATCTTCTGATAGGAATTGTGTTACAGTTATTTTACAGTTTGATACTCGTAAGTTATTAACCTGGTAAAAACATGTTTACCTTTAGCCAAGTGTCATAAATAAAAAAATAAATTTGAATGACTTTTGGTATTTGAGCAGCGTGCTGTTCCTACTCAGCGTATATTTACCTCCTTCACTGATTGTTGAAGTTTTTGTCATGAGATATCAATGAATCACCACTAGGTGATGCTGCAGTATCAAACAGGATGGAGTAGGGCTTGAACGGATTTGCCAGTATTCCCAAACAAAAACACTCAACAGGTCCTTGGATAATACGGTAGTTAACTTAACAAAATTAAAAAAGCTAGTATTTGATGCCCCAGACTAATAATAATAAGAATTTGAAGTATAGCTGGGCATTCATTTAGTCCATCTCTATGAATTTAAACAGGGGGGTTTCAGATGAACTGATTTATATGGTAAACATAAAGTTACATAAATACATTATTATGTAGCCGTTTGCTGCTTACTTTCTGAAAAAATACATCTATTAGATAGCCATGAAAGACATGTCATGATTAAGAATTTTATTAAAATTATTCAGTCATTCAATAATAAAGCATAATTTAAAAATATTTCATGTCTCTTTATTATAAACTGAAAAAAAAAGAAGTCCCCATTAAGTGCACTATTACTGGCAGCACAATGTTTGCCTTAACAGTCAAGTCATAATCATTGTCAAACACTTCACACTTCACACTTCAAAATATGCCCTCATAGCTATTTCCAACTACTCTATGTAGCAGTGAAAACTGCTCATAAGCTAAATCTGTATGTCGTGATCAAAGATGTGAAAAAATTAGGAGTGACACTACGCACAATAAGTCAGGAATATTGTTATTTACATGAGTGCTTTTACTATTTGGTCTTAATTTTAATGAAATTAGTAATAGTTCATTTTGATGTTACTGTTAATGAAGAAAAAACATTTTCATTAGATCAATATTTAGTACCCCAACAATTTAGACAATAACAAAGATAGCCCCAAATAAGCAAAATAGACAAAGTCAGTAGCGGGTGTTTCCACCATTTGCTACAATCAGTCTTGACAGTTACAATGACAGCTTGACAGCAACGTCTCATGCTCCTCACTACCCTCATGGTGTTGTTCTGAGGCAATGCGTTCCACTCCTCCACAAGTGCTACACACAGTTCTGCCAAGTCACGTTGGGATGGGGTACCAGTATTCAGTCTGCTTCACCTGGTCCCAGACGTGCTCTGTGGGGTTCAGGTCAGGGGACATTGCCGGCCATACCATATGAGGCACTCTGACTTCCTGAAGTGACAAATCTGGCACGATGTGGTGGAGCATTATCATCCATGAACAGAAAGTTGGGGATGTGCTGGTGGAATTGGGGGATTGGTGCAGTGACTGAGCCATCTACAACCACCAAATCTGTTTTACACTGACTGGTGATGCCTGCCCAGACTGTTGCACCTCCTCCACCAAAGCCAACCCTGGGGACTATGTTGACTTGGCGTATTGCTCACCTTGCCTTCTCCAGCAACTCTGATGACCATCATTGTGCAAGGTGACCGGACACTCATCAGTGACCAGGACGGCAGACCACTGCTGCAATGTCCAGGTCCCATGGTCTTGTGCCCACTGCAAACAGTCACGGCGGTGTCTTGGTGTCAATGGAGTCACCTGCAATGGTTGTCTGGCATTCGAGCCAAAGTGGTGGAGTCAGTTGCGAATGGTTTGTCTGGAAACTCCAGTACCCCTTACATCTTGTAAACAGGCCTGCAGCTGTGTGTGGAGGCTGCAGGCTGAGGTCCTCACAATATCCCTAACTTATTGAGAGTAGTGTATTTCAGGCCTTAGGACAGATTTATCGACTTTTGTTTAGGGGCTCCATTAAAGTGCTTTTAGTGTTTAGAAAAATAAGGAAAGGTTTAAAAACACATCGTCTGGTTAGTTGGGCCTGTGAGTTACTTCAAATAAACAAACAACTGAAAGCTTCCACTCGTGAATTCAAACCTCCCCTGTGTTACTGCAGACTCATTTTTGGAGTTCTTTCATTGTTTCATTGTGTAACTGTGACTAAGTATCCTAACATGATTCCAGATGATAATGCATGATGCAGTTTAGCAGGAATAGTCAGTTTAATTTACATACCTCTCAGTGGGTAAACTATGACAGAGAATTTTGGTCATAAAATGAGATGTTCCTGAACAAATTTATAAACGTACTGTGGGGATGTTTGAGAATCCTCTCTTTCCCCATGCACCAAAGTGGTGTGTTAGTCAGAGAAGAAGCAGGTTTTACTGTAAGCCAACGTCACATTTTGATCGTCATTACTCTGACAGACTGTAGGCGTCCAGGTTTACAGCTGTATTTGTCTAAATGTGACGTTCAGTTTACCTCTCTACAAACACCTAAGTCAATGTGCCTCATTTCCGCTGCAGTGAGAATGTTTTTCCAGGAGAGGTTTGTAAAAGCATGCTGAGTTATAAAGTTTACTTATATGCTTGTATTTCTTAGGGGTGATCAAGACACAGGATGGAAATTTACAATCGCCCCACATCAACAGCAATGCAAGAAAGTAGAGCTCTTATCCAAGTAACATTTAACATAAGTATCAAATTTTCCATACCTTAAAGAACCCAGATGACATTTGTTTATTTTTCTGCTGAGACACATACTTTCCATCTATCTTAGTGAATAAAAACACATGAATCTGCAATATGTATGAATATCCAACATGCTTATTGAAATTTACAATTATGATGCACTTGACCTTAAGATTTCAGTTTTTTTTTGTTGTTTTCTATTTTTGTATACGTATTTGTTTCTAATTGTTGACTGTGATTATGCTTACTGTTTCCTCAGACAAAGAGATTAGTTTGCAGATGTGTAATTAATTGCATTGATTTTTTTCCCCAAATATTTAGTATTTTTAGGTAATGGATTTTATCACTGGACTCACTGAGGGCTCTTTTTTTTTTTCTTTTGGCTGACTGATCACTGTGATATATTTCAGCTACCTTCATACAGTTTTTGAATGATAAAACTAAATAAAAACAAAGGTAACGCTTCAGAGATTTAAACAAAAAAAGAGAGAAAAAATGATCTTGTCTAGATAATTGGAAATACAAACAATAGGGTAAAAAATTTAACCTGTTGCATACAATAAATCTTGTTCTTCTGGCTCCATTTTAAAAACAAGCCAGGGCCAGATCAGCTGATGACTGCTGGCTGTGATGGTGTATTTATAACTCCTTCAATATTTCTATATTAGGATAAAAACCGACACTCTTAAAGCATAACCCAACATGTATGTGCGTTATCGTGTGGTGGTGATGATGGTGGTGGTGGAGGAGTTGATATCCCGAGGCAGTCTGACCAACCAACGCACCGTTTACTCTGCCTGTCTCCCATCCATCTCTTCTCCTCTGTCCTTCAACCTTTCAACTTCAGCCGCTACTCTTCCAGGTTCATGTCTGTGTCTGAGTGAATCTTTGTCCTTGTGATGTTGTGGAAAGTGTTGCCAGGAGACAGGCGAGGAGAGAGAACAGACATAAACACTGGAGGAGCTCTATGATGCATGTTTGTCGTTATGAAGCCGTACCTTTGACACTATTCTACGTTTTGCTTTTGGAAGCTGCAGCAGCAGGTTGTTGGATGACTCATCTCATGCAGTCACACACACACACACACACACACACACACACACACACACACACACACACACACACACACACACACACACAAACACACACAATCACACGGCACATGGACTGGAAGGATCCATGGTCGTGGCCACACATGTGGCTTCCTCATCCACCTCTCGCATGTGTTCCTGAGTGTGCTTCTTTGTGGGTGCTGCAGCTGCTTTGTGCAGAATAAAAGCACACAATCAACACTAACAATCTGTGGCCTGTCTCCTGCTGTCTGAGAAGTGACTCACGGCATCATTCTCCAAAACACAGTCAATGCTCAGTGAACGGAATGGCAGTGACAGAGGGGAAAAAAAGAGGTATGCTTTAACAGTGATGGGAACCGTTTCACATATTAGTCAGAAATCTGAACAGAAGGCCACTAGTCAAAAGAAAGAGCGGAGAGGAAGTTGTGCGCATGCTTATGTCACTGACCATCTGCAACAACACATTTCCTGCACATACACAGGCCAACATGAATTCAGTATGAAGACCCAGAGTGTTTCCTATTTTCTTTGTTTATTGGGAAACCAGAGCAGTAACTGCTCATTACAAAACAGTTTTGATTGTTCATCGCTCAGACAGCTGTTAAACACAGTGACATTTTGAGTTAAAGATGTTTCATAATGTTAAAGATTTCTCAAGCTGTTAGCACAAAATCTAACAAGGTTCAAGCACATGAGAATAACAAACAAGCTGTGGGCAGTAGACAAAAAAACCCCAAAATCAAATTATGTAAAAATGATGAAACAGTTTTTGAAACCAGCTGAGTCTGGAAGAGCAATTTAAATAAATTACAATCAAGCTTTATAAATTTGAGATTAGAATGGGACCACCACTGTTCAATTAAACCCTTCACTTATTAATCAAGCTCCACTCGCTTCTGAAAATAAAATAAAATAGGCTAAAGTAAATGTGTGTTTGTGTGTGTGTGTGTGTATCTTTCCCTGTGAGACCAAATTCAACTTTTAGACCCAAACAGAGGACAACATGTTTCTCAGTTCTGTTCCTGCATGAATTCTGATTAAAAAGGACCATCTTAAAAAACAGAAAAAAAAAAAAAAAACTTGGTTCTATGCACAAACGTGAAAAACAAGGTCCAAAATACATGCAATATGTCTTTGAGGGTCTTCACACATAATAAGGTACAAATGTGTGTGCTGAAATGTGTAGTCTACATCATGGCGTTCGTCTCTTCTCCTTCACCCGGGGATTTCTTGTTGCCTTTCCGTGTGCGTTTGATCACTACGATGAAGACAATAACTGCAACAAGACAAAGTAAAACAAATCACATAAGAACGAGGAAACACTCAGCTGGATTTATGTTCTCGTTACCTAGTTGAGATGGTTTTATGAGATAGAGATAGCTTAAAGTTTGCCAGACTTACTGCAGAATCCAATAACGCCAACCAGGATCCCGACGGTGGGTCCAATTTCGTGACTGATCTGTTTCTGTGGCGGCATGTAGCAGTAACCCAGCTCTGTGCACTCACACACTCTCACTGAAGGAGGGAGCAGAGAGCAAACACATGTGAGTTACATTTTTATTACCACAAAAAAAAAACCCACTTGCTAGCTATCACCTAGACAAGCGTGAACAGGGTCTATATTTACCAAGAGCTAAGGGGAACGCTGTCATGCTTTATGGTGCAAGAGATTCTATTTGATACAATTAAGGGTAAGCTAGACACTTAAAATATGTTAGGAGACCATTGTTGAAAGTATTAGTCAAGCAAAGTGATGTGGTAGTGTGCTGGTTAATGAAGGTTGTTGTTTGAAAAGGTTTTTCTTGTTCCCATATACCAGTTTTAACATTTCAGAGGTAATCGTTTGTTACCGAGCATGAAGTGATTGTTGTTGTTGGCAAATTAGCTGTCCAAAAAGCTTTTCCAATAAGGAAAAGCTTAATAGCAGTTCTTCAAAAATAAGCAAGAAGATGCTTACATAGTTAGCGAAAACAAAAAAGTGAAAAAGACAAGGTTGAACTCACCTTCGAGTGACTGTGTGACTCCCATGCCTGCATTGTCTTTGATATTGATGGGGAGTTTGAACGTTTTTTCCTCAGTTGATTTTTTAATCAGCGTCAGTTTAGCTGTCGTACCTGAAAACCAAGGACAAGATTAAGATATTTCATGATCTGAATGTAAAACTCCCAGTTTATTACTAAGTTCTGATACACCCAGATTTGCATACCATCAACAGTTTGCAGATCCCAGTTGGGAGATTTCTTGCCAGTACCCAAGGTGAAGGTGAAAGGCTGTGAGTAGGGGGCGCTGTCTGTATCCTTAGCCTTGATGATAACAGATGTAGGTTTCTGCATGCAGATGAAGGCCTGAGTTTCTAACAGTACTGGGATGTTGTCGTTCACATCAAGCAGCCGCAGAGACAGGACACGCTCAGATGACATTTTTGGGTTTGCTATGGGGGGAAATCAGATGACAAGAAATTACAAAAAAGATGCTTCAGTTGAACGCAGCTTTCACATCAAAAGTAAAAAAGTGTTAAAGATCAAAGGTTATAAATACACAACCAAAGGTTTCAAAACATGTAACTATGAAGAAAAAGTAAAATTAAGAATTGTTTTCATTCTTTAATGAGAGCTAAAATTGATTGGAAAGTTATGAAGTTTTTGAGATAACTTTACGGCAGCCACATGAAACGTCTCTAAAAGTAAGAGAGATGAATGAGATGAGTTTATTGTCTGACCCTTCTCAAACGCAGTGACAGTGACTTCGAAAGCCTCCAGGGTTTCTCTGTCCAGCTTGCTTTTGGTTTTGATTTGTCCTGTGGCAGCATCGATCTCCAGCCAGCCCTGAGTGTCACCGTCCAACTTAAAACTGCACGGCACAAAGACACACACAGAAATCATTCATGATACACCAGACTCTGAACTGAAGCCCAGGGGATAAAGTGGTAGTCAAAACAAATCCATAGTCTGTTTTAAGTACACGTGATAGTCCTAACAGATGAAACGTCAAAGCAGCTGCCAGCAGGAACCATTAATGTAAAAGATGAAGCTCGTGCTGAACTAGTGGAACAATTCCTACGAGCCATGCTCCTGTGTTTGTATTCACTCTGCTAGCACACTGAATGTCTTGTTCAAGTGCAGACTGAAAACCACAGAGTAAAATGAAAACAACATCAGTTATGAATTAAGAATTTTAAGTTGCTAAATTAGGAGGTAAAACTGTGGCTGATGACGGATAGCAAAAAGCAATGTAAGAGTCCAAAAACACAAAATCAGTCCACACCAGACAAACACATTTGGCAACCAATATAGACTGTCTGATGGTTGCTGGTTGGATTTTCTGATGTCATTATGTATATGCCCTTCATTGTACGAATCTGATGTATATAGCTTATGTACTTTAAGAAGAACCTCAGTATAAAAGGAAGAAAAGTTGATACAGTGAAGTATCTCCCTTTGTTTGATATATTTGTTCTTGAACTGCACAAAAAGTGTTGATTTCAAATTAAATGTTACAAAGACTGATAAAAACTAGAGAACCACCAAAGTGCAGCTGTGTAAAAAAGAATCATGTGTTTTTATGACAGTTTTTCTCTGTAAAAAAAAGATATAACCTTCCACTTTCATTTAATTATAACGTATTGTTTTTGTGTCTACCTGATCTCTTTGCCCTCCGGATCCTTCGCCTCCACAGTCAGCAGCACTGAACCCTTGGTGGTGTTTTCAAACACAGTCACATCCAAGATGTCCAGGCTGAACTCTGGAACCTCATCCACGTCAGTCACCGACACAGAGACGAAGGCTGTGGATTCCTTACCGTACTCCAGATCTTTCATCAGTGGCTCTGGGTTGCGAGCATCGATCTTGAGCTTGTAGGTGGGAGAGGCCTCAAAGTCCAAAGGCTGTGAAGAAACAAACAAAGCTTGTTAGAAAATGAAAAGCAGAACTTAGAGAGGCAGAGAATACGTTGAAGAATGAAAAATCCTGTGAAGGCATCTATAAAGTTAATCCACTTAATGCCATAATAGCCAGAAAATGTGTTTTTCCTGCACACAAAGGCTAAAAAGTTAGATCCAGGAGTTACAGAGTCAGCCAACACTCCTGGAAACTGAAAAAAAATGCCAAAGAGATCTGTCAAAGCCTTGTAAATTGGCTGGTGACCAGTCTCTTGTCTAATGACGCTGGGATAAGCTGCAGCCCTTTGTGTGCCCCTGTGACCTTGAGCAGGGTAATCATTATAGACAAAGAATGGATGGATTGATGTATATCTAACAAATGGGTGATGTTTTAACCCCAAAGTTTGTATATTTTACACTTTTTGGGTCTTTAATAAATCAAATGTGTCATCTCTGTTATGGTTCCAGAATCTGAAGTAAAAAGGAGCTATGTTTTTTTTTTTCTTCTGTGACTCTGTGGCAGCATCTCTGCTGCTGTCAGAAAGAGACTTAACAGACTGGTGAAGAAGGCCAGCTCTGTCCTAGGCTGCCCTCTAGACCCTGTGGAGGTGGTGGTGTGACAAGAGAATGATGGCCAAGCTGTTGTCTCTGATGGACAACATGTCCCACACCTTGCAGGGGACTTTAACGTCACTTGGAAGCTCATTCAGTGACAGGCCACTGTCACCGTCACTCGCGGTGTCTCACTGAGAGATTCAGCAGGTCTTTTCTTCCTGCCGTAGTCAGAAGTTATAACCATCAATAAACACTTTTTCTCCCTGTGTTATTTTTAAATGTACCATTTGTGCACATTTATACTTCTATATTAGTTCTGTACTTGTTTATCTTAGGTTACACTTATACTGCTTTATTTTATACTGTCTTATTGGAATGTTTGCAGTGTTCACTTTGCTGCTGCAAAACTGTAAATTTTCTTGTTAAGGGACAAATAAAGGATCATCTTGTCTTCTGTATGTTGTTCTCAACTTTCAACCTTTCTTGAACTGATCAGCTAAAACAAGACATTTTGAAAGCAGTAAACAAAGGTTATTTGTTCACTAAATAAAACACCAGAATGAGAGATCAGTTGTGAGTCTGTGTGGGAGATGTTGAAGAAAGTGATCCCATACCTTAACTATAACAAGATGTCCAACACCTGTACCGTCTGTTTCCACCTTAAAGACCTGATCGTCGTCACCCTCGGAGATGTGGAACTCAATGAAGGAGCTGCCACTGTCTGGATCATCAGCATCTGATGCTCTGATGGTCACAACTGTGTGTCCTAAAGGTGTGTCCTCAGCTAAAGTGTGAGTGCCGTACTACACACAAACATAAACATGAAGGAAACAGCATGAGCCACACAGCATGAGCCACACAGCATGAGCCACACAACGTGAGCGACAAGAGAAAGAAACAGCGATTCTGATACTCACATCATTCTCCTCAAACAGAGGCATCTCATTGTTGACATCAATGACTTTGATGACAACTTTACATTCTTCGCTGAAAGCTGTGAGGAAAAGTCCAAAGTACAAGATTAGATACTAAACTCACCTCTGTTTACAGGTGTGTTACTCTATACAGCGTGTGTGTCACCTGGGTCATTCACTCGGACATTGAGGTGATAGATCGGCTGGTCTTTTCTCTGCAGCGAGCGAAGTGTCTGAATCCTTCCAGAGGCTGCATCGATTGCGAAGGCGGGAGATTGAGTTGAAGGATTTTGGGACACAATGGTGTAAGTTAGATGTGAGTTCAGGGTCCCGGGTTCATCATCGTCGTAGGCCAACAGTAGTCCAATCTGGCTGCCTGAAACCACAAGAACCAGAGAAATGGGCTGTTTGTTGTGAAGTAGATATGTTTGATGTTAGAAGAAATAAAATAAACAGTTTTCAGAGAAGAAGAATAGAGAATGTTAGTTAAAATCTTTTTCTTTAATAATAATATATTAAACATTACTCTATAAAAGGAAACTGATTAAGGGTTTGAACACTTGAATACTGCTCTATAAGTATTTCTTGCAAAATTAAGTTTGTATTTAGGAAAAGTAGATTATCTCTAACCAAACATACATTTTTTAAGCTATTTTGCTCAAATATAAGTAACAACTTTATTCACCTTTTTATTATTAGTGGATGGTAAAACTTGTTTTATAAAAGAAAAAAAAATCATTCAAGTATTTTACTTGTACACAAGTATTTCTACACCTGGCAGATGGGCAGACCTATCTTTTTTCCTTAAAATCAAGGACCTGAGAAATTCCCTTCTGTTGTTTTTTTTTTTTAATTTCTTGATTTTTTTTGTTTGTTGTTTGTTTTATTTTTTGTCGTTTTGTTTGTTTGTTTTGTTTTTCTTCCTTTCTTTTTTGCACAAATGTGTCTCTCACAGTCATTCTTAAATCTGAATCTCTGACAAATGTTGGTTTGGATCCAGAAACACAGAAAACTGAATGCACACTAAACAGAGCGATGATGTGATCACAGCAACAGAATTGAGGAATGAGACATAAATTGGCCAAACAATCGAACATGATTCACACTCACTGCCATGAAATGAACAGGTTATGTAATAATCACGCACACACACACGGACACGCACGCACATCCCTTACCTTCTGGCTCACCCTCCTGTACCTCAAAGACACTCTCTTCGTTTTCACACACTGGTTTGTTGTCATTTACATCCTCTACCAGGACTTGAATCTCCATGGGTGGATCCACCTCGTTTCCACTGTTATCCTCAGCAAACACCACCAGAACGTACTGAAACACAATCAACACACAGTCAGGAATGATTGTTGAAGAACAGTTTTTACTTCTACATGAGATGAAACAGATTATTGATTAGGTCTGTGTTGTGCACCATGTCTTTGTCTTCTCTATCTAGCTCCTCTGTCAGAAGAATCTCTCCATTTTCTGTAATCTGGAAGGGAAATTTCAGCTCCCGCTCCTTCTGCACTAATCTGAAGACAGCGTTTGGCTCATTGGACTGGACCTTGATTGTGAAAAGGGGGAAAAAGACCAGAGGTATGTTAAAGAGTGTGCAGGCTGAAAGCTTGAGAGATCCTTCTGTAATAAGTGAAAAACAAGCATGGGTCTCCTCCACACCTTTGCGATTTCCAGGGGATACACCACTTTTAAGTTTTCTTTCACAGTAATCGGTCCAGGGTTGACCCACAGGTTTTGCTGCACAACAATGTGCACTCTGGTGTTTCCACTCAGTGCTGTCTCAGAGGCTCCCCCCAAGTCCTCCACACGTACTATCAGGGTGTAGTCTGGGTCCTCCATTGGGTCCACATTCCTCCTCCTTAGTTCTAAAAACACAAAGGACAACTCAGAGCCATTAGAAGACTTAGAAAGACAAAAACTTTTCAGTAAATGACCACTTTTGTTTAAAAAAAAAAGTAACATGGACATGCTCTTAGAAATAGGGGATGGCTGAGCTGCTCTTCCTGCAGAACTCATTAACTCGACACCCAATAAATCACATGGACAGCACTAATCACAGATAGTGATTACACTGTGGTTTCATGTACGCTGACACTATCCATCTCTCTGTTATCACAGGTTCAAGCTTTGACCAACACAAATCATTTGACTTGAATCACTCACAGGTTTAACTTTAGAAGCATGAGAACCCGAAAAAACAAAGCTATCAATAAAATAACTGTTATCTGTCTGTTGTGACAGATTAAGTCGCTGCTTCATGATCGTTCTCACTGTTGATTATTCTTTTAATTTTATTGTTTACCTTTTAATTGTCATAACATTAAAAAAATATGCCAATCACTAAACCCAAGATTGTGTCCTGTTTTCATTCTACTTGCAGCTTAAGGACATTCACTTCCTTATCCCAAAAGAGGAGAGAATATTAATTCAAACACCAAACACCATCATATTTCATATCTTAATAAACCTACAAACATTGTATATCAAACACTTTCCATGCATGGTTAAGTCTTTGGAACTTTAAAGAAGGTCATTTGTGATGATTATCTTCCCATTTTGCTTCATGTACTTGATTTTTCTTTTTTTTTTTTGTACTTTAACAAAGTAGCAATAAAACGTATCTTATCTCTGGTTTGTGCTTACAATATAAGAACGGTGCATGAGTTAACTGTTAACACACGTTTTCAAGACATTGTTCTAGGCTGCCTGCATACATGTGTGGCTCATGCCTTGTCCATCATCACCTCGGTGAAGGATTTGAGCTTATTCGATAGAAGAAATAGTTGTCAGAGCTCTACACATGACATTTCTGATACACTTGACATTTCTGGATACAAACCTGCTCTCTCTACACAGGTGAAGAAGGGATTTTCATCATAGGGGATCTTCTGCACTGGGCAGTACTCTGTGAACTTTGTCTTCAGTGCATCAATGCTCATATCTTCTCCTCTGCTGTAATGGATGCCCTCTCGAGCCTGCAGGTTCAGTTCCCCTGTTTATCAAAACACATAATCCAAATGTTAACAAGCATTTTCACACACTTAAGAAAACATTTTCAACAAGATCAATAAAGAAAAATATCTCACAAGAGTTAAATGATTTAATCCAAAAGACAGATTGACTTTCTTCAGCTACTTTTTGAATGAAGCTTTAAATTATCGTATCAAATAATTATAATCTTGGTGACAGAGAATATCTTTGCTAACAGCTTCACAAAAGTGTCTGGTGTTGGAGAAATGTGACCATTTTTTCTCCCAGATGTGAAAAGGGATCTTAAAGCTCATTCACATGCTCTCACACACTCAGCATAATCTGTGACCAACATCACGCGACACATTTAGGCAATCTGCCTCCAATCAGTGTTAATCTTGAGCACACAAGATGAGCTGTGTAATCTGGATTTACAGTGGCACTATACAGTCAGATTACAGGCAGACATGAACAAACTACAGGCTTTCTCCACAGACAAAGCACATTGTTTTGTGTGTAGATGTCTGTGCGCAGGTATGTGTGTTATCACCTTGTTCAGTGGTTGAGATCTCTCCAGTGACAGGGTCAATCTGGAACATCAGCGTGTTGTGTTTGCTGGGAATCTGGCTGACCAGGCTGTATTTCAGCTGAGCGTTGGGGGTGTGAGGGTCGTCTCGATCCAATGCAAACACGCGGATGAATGGGACACCTTGAAAAACAGAGAGGGAGTGTTTCAACATAGAGAAGCCAATGACATAAATGGTATGGTTACCTCTATCATATGCATGCTTAGAATCATATAGGTAATAATTTCATTCCACAATGGAAAAATTAGATTTCTTAGCTCATGAAATACACACAGAGACTGCTTTTTTCAATAAAAAATGCAACAGTTTTTGGGTTAAAACAAGATTTTTTTACTACAATCACAGCATCCATTGTATATCTAGATTGTGGCAGTTTTTTTAATTTGTTTTTTGTTCGTTTGTTTTTGAAAGGACAGGATTGGGGCATTATTTAATCATACTAATCTATGAAAGTGAGTATGCTTTCCTTATCAAAGTGGTACAGTAGCATTGTAGAAGAAAATGTTGTAGTTGATGCCTTCAAAAGAAAAAGTCTTTGGCTGAGCACCTGACGGCAGGAACAAAATATTAGTGTGTTTGGTAGCCACCTACTCATAACTGTAACTGCACCCAACCTGAAAGAGGCCACGCTAACTTATTCCCAGGCTTGCTGTTTAAGCATCTGTAACAAACACACCTGCCCGACTGTTTTCTCGAACCACTGCTGTGTACTCGCTCTGGTTGAAGTACGGTGCATTGTTGTTGACGTCCATGACATTTATTGTTACATCAATTGAGTCTCCCACAACTTCACCATCTTCTAGTGCTTCCACCTGGATATTATCACACACACACACACACACACACACACACACACACACACACACACAAGTACGCATACATTTGTGTATTAGTACTATTAAGATCAAATATGTATTTTTGTTTATAAATGGCACATGTCTGGCTTACCTGTAATATGTAATGATCATCTTGAGACCAGTCCAGAGGCTGTTCCAGAAACAGCCACCCGTCCTTAGAAATCCTAATGTGCTCCCTGCCTTCTCCACTCAGCCTAAAGCTGTTCACATTTGGATTGGTCACTAGAAACTGTGGAGTTAAATAAAAGGGTGAGGAGAGTCAAATGAAGAGACTTTTGAAAACAAACCAGAGTAACAATGAAGAAGCAGGACATGAAGAAATAGTTTATAGCAAGTAAAAATCTTGCTATAAAATCTTGCTCACTAAGCATTATCAACAAAATTAGCCAGAGCTGTCAAAGGAAAGAAAAAACAAATATGTTTAACCTGGGGTCTGCTCTTCCTTTAAAAGCTCACATGGTTAAATCAGGGGAGTCATAACACACTTATGCCAGCTTTATATGATATTTTTGATTTTTTTAAGGGCTCAACAAAGTAAAAATACAGAACACCTGATAAGTTTGGAAAAGATTATAGTTCTCATATTTATCTAAAAATATGCTATGCTAAATGTTTCTCAAATCTAAGGCATGTACCAGAAATTTAAGATCTAAGATTTGTACAAAGACACGGTGCTGGTGTTAATGTACTTAGTAACTTGTTAATACCTGGTAGACTGGATAAGGCACTGGTGTTCCCTCTGGCACATCCAGCTCTGTGTTCTCAAACGGGCCTTTCCTCGCCTCCAGATCTGTCCCGACAGCCTATCAAAGTACAGAGCCAGAGGTCAAAGGTCACTGAATATAGAACAGACTGAGGTAAAATGTCCCATCGTCAAGCTCACGCCTACTTTTGCCTTTTCTCTTCAGTCCTGTTACTGTAAGTGAATGTAGTCAGGCATTGAGAGCAGTTTTTTCAGCTCAGTTATTTATTGAACCACAAAGAAGACATATAAGGGGTATAAGGTATCGCACTGAAGGACAGGAGAGCAAAGTCTGCACACAGAGGAGCACTGCTCACTTGATACACTTTGTTTTGGGGTTTTAAATAAGTTACCAAAGATTCCCTTTAACCTTACAGACAGTTTTTTTCAAATTTCCAGTCACAAAACAGTTTTTTTAATCACCATATTACATAAAGTTCATTAATAAATCAAAGCATTTATCCACACCGACCGTTTCACAAACCTTTAACAGGTTCATGTGTTTGAGCATTTACTATGAATATGTATTAATGGACAGAAGCAGCAGCAGTTGGAAGTGTTATGTACTCACAATGCTGAGCAGGAGTGGGAGCAACAACAGATGCATCATGGGAGTCATGTTCACAGTCTGGAGAGGAAGGAGAAAAGTGGTGGGGCGTGGGGGTTTGAAAAGATGGCAAAGGAGGCAGAGAGGTGAAATGAGGATTTAAATTATACAAAGCTTTTTCACTTTGCTGTAACAGAACAGCAAAAAAAAAAAACCTCTGCACATCAACTATTCAGGCAGGTGGGTCGGACAAAGAGAGTTAAGTCCAAAGTAACTGAAGGAAAAAATCCCGCACACTGGCCAACTTCCAGAAAAGAATATATTTATTGCGATGTTTCGGTTATAGACCTTTTTCAAGCAAATAAATATACGTCACAATAAATATATTCTTTTCTGGAAGTTGGCCTTTGCTGTAACGAAAAAAAAAGGTTTTAAAAATTCTTGAATTAAACCTTAGGAGCAAGATTTGCTCCATCCAGCAAACTCAGTTAGTGATTCATAAAAATAAAAGGTCATTGAAAGAAATCCCCACACATACATGATCTATCTCTCTATTCATACTTTTGGTTGAATGGAAACTCAAAGTCTTTTTATCATGGAAAACACTCACCTCAGCATGCTGCAGAAACTGAAAGACAGAGCTATCTCGCTAAACCTTGAAATTTTTCCATGAAGCTTTACTCAGTGGGTGTCAATGTGACACACAGGCCCAAAGGTCACAGTGTGAAAGCCTGCTGCTTTTATACTGCTCAAAAAACAATATAACAGCCTTTGTTCTCCCAAAAGCTCTTGTTTTAGTGTTCATAGAAAATTTAACTACGTTTTCTACAGTTATTTGTAACTGTCATACACTGCAGCACTGCTCAGTTCTGGTATCCAAAATGTGTCTCAGACACAGTCAGTATTCCACTTAGCTGACAGCAGATTATATTCAGCTTAGTTTGAATCAACATAACTGTGACACTGTTTAGATAGGACAAAAAAAGACTGTCGTACATGACCAATATCACGTGCAGGGACGGACTGTGTTTTAACAAAAATTGAAAGTGAAGCAGAAAATGAAAACATTTGAGAGTTAAAGCTTTGGAAGGACAGTTTAAGTCGGCTGCCAAAGAAAAGTGAAGGTGACATTGAGTTATGGCTAATGACCTCTTTGCAGCACAGGACACTTTAACAGTAACTGCCCTGTTACACTCCTTTATAGGACAGGAGACATTTTTAACACTAGAACGCCTAAAATTACAGAATTTGTCACCACTTTGATCATCTCCTTTGTTTATGGCAGTATGTTACAAAACAACCCTTTTTAAGTACAATGATTGAACTATTTTGAGAAATATAACCTGTTGATTGGATTTTCTTTTGCACTGTTTCAACAAAGAATTAATAATTGAAGTGACAGAGCTGTATGACACAACAGAAGGTTGTTACAGGCCCACCTTTCGCTCCATTGTGTAAGAAGGGGATGACCTTTGTTAGTCTAAAACCATACAACGATATTACCAAGTCTAGTGTCAATCAGGTTATATTTGTCAAATATCAGGCACTGACAACAACCAAAAGAAACTATAAGGAAGAACAAATTTAAATGCCAACATCAGGGCAGTGCCAAAGTCAACTCAAGATCACAGCCCTTCAGCAATAAACTGAACAAACTTCCCTATTTTCAACTCAACCTGGTAAACACTATTAACAACATTCACTTTGTTTCCCAATCACAGTCTCGAAATGCCTTTAAAATATGGAGTATATCCAAAAATCCACTGACAAATGTGTGAGGAGACTTACCTTTCCTGGAGAGATCAAGTGAGTCACTCCAAAGACTTCAGAGTGCTCTGAGCAACCCCATCCTGTCTGGTCAAACGTTAACCAGGTGTTAACCTGCTGTTTTATTGGATCTAATGATTGTCTAATCACCCTGCCCTCATGGCCGACTGGCCAATGGGGGAAGCAGCTGACAAGAAAGAAGGAGACAGGAAGAACAGGACAATGATACAATGATACCAAGAGCACGGAAAATTGCAAATCCATTAATAGTGTGCTCAGTACCACCCTGTGACTTTATAAAATTCCTATCTAATGGGTTAGCGTCATAATAACAAACTGAATGAAGATCATTATTCATCATGCTTAATACCTTTGGGTTAGCGTGTAAGGAGTACTGACCACAAAGGGAAAAATTACAAAAACAGATTGTAATATTGAAGGAAAACCTCTCTGAAAATATGCTACTCAGCTTCTTGTTTAGCCCCAGACTTTGACCTATGCACCTCTGCTCTGTTTCCTGTGAGACTTCCATCAGTAACACAGTCACTGATAAGGAGTTGTGTGTAGACAATGGGAGTAAGAGAGTATAATGACAACGTAATGCGTCAACAGAGTGTAAAGCTATGAAGCTGTTAGCGTATGATCGCTTTGTCATCTCTGCCTTTTGAGCTCTATACAGTGTGTCAGTGAGCGCACCATGAATATCTTAATGGGGTTTTAAAGAGAGGCTGTGTTGTGCCATTGAGTTTTATCCTTTATCTAATATATAGCTGGGATTATCTTCCATACATCCTGATGTACATGCCACCAGCCTGGGGTTAAAAGAGTGAGCTTGACATGCAGTTCAAAAGACAAGGAATCTGGGAATCTACAACTGTCAGGAAAAAAAATCTGTGAGTGAATCACTAGACTGCCATTAAACCAGAACTGGCAAAGTGCAGCGGCATAACCATTGAAGGGATAGAGCTGTTCATTCAGAGGAAAGTGCCTCCGTTATGTAAAGTCTTGGTACCGCATGTATGTTAAACATTATTTCACCATTGCGCACAAACACCATCTGCCTGTTTCTGACCATTTTAAAAACACAAACATCCAATGCTCCCCTGAATGTTACATTTGTAGCACATTCTAAATGTTGTAACTGTTCTGAGAGGAGTACAGGAGCCAGGCTGGGGTGGTGGATGTTAAACTGTGACCCAAATCTCTGATCAATCCCTGAGCAGTGGAATCCCAGCTCTCTATTATCCCTTAAAAACACATATGCAAAACTAAACAAACATAGTCACACACAGACTTAATCTCTTTCTAAACTTCAGCTCTAACGCCACAATCTGACTCATCTTTCATTTGCACAGCTGTGATGGTGTGAAACTCTGTTTCTGTCTGCTATGTGTGTGTGTGCGCACGTTTTTGTGCTGAAGCTGAGTCTTGATATTAAAATGACATTAATGAGGTTGAAGTGACAGACAAAAGGGGCTGTTTTTTTGACAAAACAGGATGATGCAACTTTATTTCAATTGGCAACAATAAATATATACAAGTAGCAGAAACACTACGTAACTGGTATGATATTCATTTACAAATGCAAACCAGCACAATATAAATAATCTCAAAGAAATAACTAAAAAATGACCAAACAAAATAAGCTAACATTTTCTTCATTTAGCTTGTTGCTGGTAGTGCTAGCACTTTGGGATCAACAGTTGAAACATTTGGCAAGGGTAAGAGCAAAAGAGAGGTGAGAGAAAACAGAGAAATGGATGGAAAGATACTCATTCTGTCAGTCTCTATCTTGACCTCCAACATTTTTTGTCACACGGACTCTTTGCAAAAGAAAAAGTCCCCTTGTCATGGTGTCTTTTCAGAGGCAGACTGAGTTCAGTCTTCTAAGTCAACTTCAGACTGTAACAGCGCAAAAAGGCTGCAAACACCCCTCATGTGAAACACACTGGCTGTGTATACACTGAGATCTGGGTTTGAACCATCCAACCTTCAGACTTCAAGAAGCAGGCTTCACCTCCAGCCATATCTTCTGTTTCGCAGGCTGCAACTTGCTCACCTGCTCAAAGGTTTGGAGTTAAAACAATGAGTGCCTGTTGGACTCTTACAGCACAGAGAGATCATGACAGGACTTTGATTTCAGCCAGAAGGCCACACTAGGATTGTTCTTGGCTACCATCTTGTCGAGGAAGCGTTTCGCCTTCATAGGGAGGCTCTCACGGCGTGCTTTACAGTGTTTGTCTCTGCGACGCTTGTTGGCCTCTTTAGAGTCTCGGCGTAGACGTAGCTGTCGCACAATGCCGTGGAAGGCCTCCCACACGTTGTGCTGCATAGCAGCTGAAGTTTCAATGAACTTGCAGTCAAACACAGCGGCACAGGCACGACCCTCTGAAACACAAACCAAACTTCAGAACATGCATGTGAGGAAGATTACACATGAATACAGACAGACAAGGATTTGTGTCCTCACCGCTGACTGACACCTCTCTTCGTCGCACCAGGTCACATTTGTTTCCCACAAGGATGATCGGTGTGTTCTGAGCAGGACGGAAGCGGCGCAGAGTTATCCGGAGCTCAGAGGCTCGCAGGAACGAGGCCCGGTCAGTCACAGAGTAGAGCAACAGGTATGCATCACCTGTCTGCATGCAGCACTCTTGAGCCCACTCAATGCCAGTCTGTGTGAAACAAACAGACACAGTTAGACACGTTTTATAGAACAGAGGACATGCTGACACTCAGGCGGGGTTTCCATCTCACCTCTGAATCCCAGGTGTCCAGCACAGTTAGAGTTGCAGTTTCTCCATCCACTTCAATTTCTTTTTCACATACTTCATCTGAAAGGGTTTACAAACAAAGCACAAGAAGAACTCTGCATTAGTCGAACCATGAACAATGCATGTGTAAGAGTAGTAGGGGTTGAGCAAAATTATATAATCAACTAAATAACATTTTGGTAGAATTACAGAGTATACATTTTCCATTGTAATGACCTTTTTTAAAATAAGGATTTTTTTTATCTTTAACATCATGATAATCAGCATTTATGTTGTAGCTGACAGCTGTCCAGCAGTATTGTTGTATTCAAAGTTTTATTTTACACTCATTTTCTGAGATTTGACACGTTTAAAAAAGAAGTTGATGGGTAAATAATACGTGTTTTCGCCTTCACAAATAAGTCATGTATTTTTCTTAGAAATATTGTAGTTATCATCTGTTTCTCACCTCCACAAAGCTCGCAGTCATCACTATCCATACTGTCCGCAGCTCCTGCGAAGATGCTGGCGAACGCTGTCTTTCCGACCCCGCTGGCCCCTAACAACACCACCCGGTACGGACTCCCGGGATCCACGGGCTCCCCGGTGGAGTCGGTTGAGATAACCGAGTCTGCGGACGACCAGCTGCCCCGGCTCCCGTCTGACTCCCCAGCCGAGCTGGTGCAGGATTTGGAGCGGGAGATGCAGGCGGGGACCCGGGCCAGGAGATTGTCCGGGAGCAGGTGACTGCCGGTGTCGCAGATGCTCCAGCGGTGGAGCTCAGACTGAAGGCGAAGGCTGTGCCGGCGCACACTGGACATCATGATGCCAGGAATAAATTAGGATGAACAGGATTAACCAGAAGTGACGGGATTAAAGCGTTTTGCAAGGTGGTACTTAAACTCGACTGTCACCGAAAAAAAAATGTGAGTGAAAAAACAATGGTGAGATTTTTTTCCCTTTCAAAGTTGCTTTAAAAGTTTAGCAACTCAATTTAGTGTCCTTCTGTTGCCTTGGGCTATACGAACAAAAATATTTAAAAATAAAATAAAATAAATAAATAGGAGTTTGCTGCAGTTATCCCTTCTAACAGTGACTTGCTCAATACAAACCGCGTTAAGATCCAAAGAAAATCGCATCCCACGTCAAAAACAGAGTTAAACTAGACACAGCAAAAACATCTGGCTGGTAAACCCCGGCTGGTGTCTCCTGGATGTGTCCTGCATGTCTATAATCTCTGGCTCAGTGTGTCTAATGCTCAGATGGGGTTTCCCTGGGCTTTATATGCAGAGTAGGGGGAGGAGGAGGGAGGATCACTGGAGTGGAGCATGAGTGTTTACTGTGATGAGAAAGTGAATTTACTGTCACTTTGTCATGGTAAACTGAAGCTCATGGCTAAAATTATATTCATATTAAAGGGCCATTGTACTGTGCATCAGAGCTTTAGCACAAACAATAGAGTAGCCTAACAAATTTCATCTTAGACCAAACATTTCAGTTTTATTCAAGGTTTTCAAGTAATCTTACTTTCCTGTGAAAAATACAGTATTTTAGTGAATGCTAATAACACCTGATTGTCATCCTACTGTAAAAACACGCTGCTTTTTAGACAACAAATAATTCACCTCAGTGATGGTCATTCAGCCAATTAATTTTAAGCTTTTTATGATAAAACTTCAGTGCACTGACAGTTTTCCATATTTTTGCCAACTACTATTTCAGTAAACACAATGAAATGATTAACTGCAGAACTGTATAGTGAAAAAAGTTTGTGGCAATGGTGTACTCAGAGGGTTGATTTCCCCCTTTGGTGCTCTATTGTCAGAAAAAATAAGTACCCTCTTAGACACCTTATGACCTCTCTAACAGAGTTTAAAATGTTAAAACTACCATCTGAATGCCTTTGTTATGCATAAAATGTCAGTAAAGTGTCCACATGAAGCCCACTCAGTGGATAAAATATACACTTCTTAACAAATTTATGAGACCATCACCCAGTGTAAGGTGTTTGCCACTACTGCCCTTACATTAACAGTATATAATTAAGTACCAGAACACTTCTTATGTTTCTGTAATAGTTAACCCACCAGGCTGTGTAAGCTCTTTAATCAAATTATACATTTAATTCCAAAATTGAATTATTGTTGTTATCCATGAATTCTCAAATGTTCTTTTTAACAAAAAAAAAGAAAGAAAAACGTGCAGCACATTATTATTTTTTGATTGTCAAATTACAGTTATTTACTCTTTTTCCTGAACAGAAAAATGTGTTTGAGTGGTTGTATGTTATTTTTAATAAATTTCAGACCTCTCAAAGAATTCCAGTTTTCTGGCTCGAATTTGGGTATAAAAGATGAAATCAGTTTGAAACTCCTCACTCCTGTTCAAAATGGTGAAGTAAAGGAAAACCTCTGAAAAACAGTCAGAGTTAAAGCACTTTATGATGATGGGAAAGATAAAAGATTTCCTGACTCTGTTTCAGCCCTGTGATTGACTGGTGACCAGTCCAGCATGCACCCTGCCTCTCGCCTCTCTTGGACAGGCTCTAGCCACCTGCGACCCTGAACAAGAGAAGCTGTATAGAAGATGAATGAATGATTGTTGACTTGAGTTTAATACTATGCAATGTCCCTTTTTAACTGGTCAGCAGTATTCTATCATTTGATTGCCCAGTGCGAAATTATACTATTCAGTTTTAAAGTAAACAAAACAAATCAAGGTTCAATCATACTTAAATGTGAGTTTTATGTGGGAATATCTTTTTATTGGCTATGTATTAATAGTATTGTTTAACAGCTGTGTTGAAAAGATGAGCTACTTATATTTTGTGGTTTTCTTTTTTATTCTATCATAAATGACATGAAAGTATGTATATTTTTTCGTCTTTGAATTCTGTTGTGTTTAAATTATATCAAACAAGTTATGAGTGTGCTGTATTTAGGATGTGGTTTCTATATTTGTGGTGCCTTACAAGTCCATAAACAGTTGTCCTGAAAACTTCATTCAGATATAGTGTAGACTGCATTAAAACTGATTAAGTCTAAGAGATAAAAAGTAAAAAAAAGGGAGAAGGACGGTCATTTACATGATGTATCTGCTCATTTCCAGACTGAAAAGCAGCTTTAAAGTCTGATACAATAAATCTAGTCTAGTACAATCTGCCCTTAAAAACATTGGCGTTCTCAATTTTTTTCCCCACATGCAACCTACATACACATTATTTCTAATTTCTAACATTTTTTAGAGTTTAAAATATAACCCCTACGTATAAAAATGTAATGTGGGGACTGATTTGGGACAAAACAGACAAAGCAGACATGGAAAGCATTAAATCATTTGCAAATGTTAGCACAGCCTCTGAACAGGAGGAAATCAAATCAGGTAACTGATCCAAACTTCTGCTGCAGCCTGTCCAGCCTCAAGGATGATTAACAGATGTGCTGGATTGCACCTGGGGCCAGAAAAGAAAGTATAAACTATCACCAAATCCTAATTAATCTCATTGTGCCCTTTAACCTGATGCACAGGTGCCTATGATAACGTTTGAGTAGCAGTGTTTCACTTCTATTTTGATTGTTAAACTATCTAGCACTACACTCTCTGAAGCAGAAAAGGAAACTTAAAAACAAGTTATTCATCCTGGATACAAGACAACTTCCACAACTCCAAGAGACAGGTGTTGTCGTTTCCTACCAACACTAAATTGAATACGTAAGTGTGAGACGGACATCAAGGAAAGATACAAGGTGTGTCTACAATCTGATAAGACAGTTTCATATCAAACAAACACACCCTTGGTGTGTGTTGGCAGATAGTTGAGCTCTCATGTCTGTTGGAGTTAAAACAATACTATCTATCATGACTGACATCCACAGCTCTTCCTGTTGGAACAGCATGTCTAAGCATAGCTTCCCGTAAGGAATTAGAGAATAAAAGCTTAATAAGAGGCTTAGCATGTCATCCTGAGGTCTCCTATCAACTGCAGCAACATATTGTCAATGAGCTGCAAACCACCGGTTGTTATTTTGTGAATGATCCATTGAAAGATAAATGTCCTAAGAGAGCATGCATCACATCACATACTCTAAACATCAGATTTTCATTTGCCAAAGCGCTTTTGTGTACAAAAGAGAGTTATTATGTTGATTGTGGGATTATATTGTTGTTTTTCAGGACTTTCTCTGTATCCGGGTGTGGCCTCATCGGCGGGACCTGCTGCTGTGTATTACAGCTCTGATCTGATCTGCCTGACAGATGATTGGGTGACATTAAATCCTTGTTAAGTGCTGAACCCGACCAGAGCAGGACCAGAGTCAGGAGGAGGGCGGGTTGATGGATAAATGGATGAAGGGGGGAGTTCAGTACTCGGGCTGAATGCAGAACAGCAGGGTCATTTTGATGGCTACATACAGAACTTCAGAGTGACCTCTTTTTGTCTTTCACTTGCTTAATGCTACATGTGCTGTCTCATAAAACCAGACAGTTAATGTTTGGGCAGAGTAGCAGACATCATTTGACATCTCCACAAAAAACAGACAAAGCGATTGAAACACTGTCAGAACTGAACAAATGCCATTTTTCTCTGAAAGGGTCAACATGAAACTACAGATGAATCCTTGATGTTCACTGAGAACGATTTGATTTATTATCTTTTTTTTCTTTTTTTTTGGTTAAACAAAATTTAATGGGCTCAAAGCTAGACAACACACAGACTTCTAGGACAGCAGAGACATCTACACCCAAACAATTTGGGTCAGTTCAAAAAAATGGTCAATGCACTTTTCCAAAATTGAACTAAGCAGCAGACAGTCCATCCAGCTGTTGAGCAGTGATAGACTCAGGCTGCCCAGCATGTAGAGCATGCTCTATATGACACTGTGTCAGATTTTCTTTTATAGAAAGGCCCATGAGAGAGGTCATCGTCGCATTTTCCCAATTTGCAGGGGACCCTGGAGGGTGCTTTGTCACACTGTTGCCTCTAGAAGACTGGCTGTGGATCAGTGGAAGAGTTGGTCAACTTGCCAACAGAAAGAGGGCAGGTCAATCCTGGCTCCAGCAGTCCTGATTGCTAGGTGTCCTTGGGGAGGACACTAAACCAAAACTGCTCCCAGTTGCATCGCCATGGACTAGTTGATACAGATGGGTACTTGAAAATAAAAATTATACGTACTGTATATGAAATAATACTTTATTTACTTTGGTGGGCACTTAGTTCGGTGGGACTCTGGTAGGCACTTTGTCATGCTTTATCTATATTTCACATCAGGGCATGGGGCAGGTTATTTGCCATCAAGATCCATCATTGGTATGTTTTTAATATATTTGAATCACTTCTTGTAGCATGAGTGTAATTCTGTCTGGTCTTTGCTTGATACCCTGAAATCTGCCAGGCCTGCCAGGCAGGCCAATCTAGAAAAGGAGATTAAAAATCTCTGTGAGTTTCTCCACAAAGTGAAATAATGAAATAGAGAGGGGACTCTCAGAGAAAAAAAAAATGTAAATGAGTTATATGTTTTGAATCAATTTTGTAGTTTAAACATAATAAAACAAATGAATAAGTCAATACTGTTTTGTACTGAAAATGAGTAAATGGTCGTTTTTTTTAGGCTTGATGTTTTAGTTCCACTGACCTACTTTCAGTTTCTTTCACTTGTTTAGTTTCAGATGTGGGACAGGAATGTAAATAGTATATAGTACATATAGTATATATAGAACAAAATAAGAACTTTGTATGGCAGCATGTATTCAAGGAATACTGCTGTGGAGCAGTCTAAGTATTCAGTTCTGAGACTAGAAGAAATAAGACATTAAATGAATTATAAATTGTATTTTTATCAGCTTAAACATGTGACATGACTGGAAAATAAAACAGGTTTCATTCCAATCCAGCACATAAAACAACAACAGGCTGGCCCAGGGCCAGGTAAGAGCTGACTGAGCCTATTGTATGAATGGATGAAGAAGTATCTCAATACTCCTCTTAGAAGCACGCTCAGCCTGATTATCAATGGTTTTAGTTCCTAGATGATGAATGAAATATGACAGATGTGACCTCAGTGTTAACACCCAAGGCTTGGCCATACACAGCCTCAACAGTACTACTTTCAGATGTTCCACAGAGGTCCTGGGATCACGCTGAATTAATCTGTGATTCAGATTCTCCATCAAAACAGCTGTATCTCTTCTCCCCCTCCAGCAGTGGAAACTCATTCATTCAATCCATACGCCTGCTTTTCGAGCTGTTGGGCTTGAACGCACAGCTTAAAAGAGGGATTGGCAGCACGGCCAGTAAGAGCTTTATGCAGACAGACAAATTCCATCTCATGCAGCCTCCATCACATGGCCTCTGAGACTGTAAGAGAAGTGATTTGGATCAATATCCCACTTGGACGAGTGACACTCGTCTACCAAACACGTGTCCGATACTGAAGTGCTGGGCCACAAAATGTGATTGCTCGAAAAAAACAAACAGTATCTTACATGACCAGAGCCAGGTCAGAGCATTAGCTGTAATAAGTTGCTTGGGTGACAGTTGCTAAGCCACCACTGGTTTCTGTCGGTCTGAAACAAGTCTGTTTCCCAGCCAGGACTTACTAAGGCAGAGACACAATTTACATTTTAAACATGCTGTGTCATAGCTAAGAAAAAGGAGCTGTCTGTCAGTTAATGGTTACTACATTTAAGTCCAGGCATCTACAACATAGTCTTCATGGAGCATTGAATACAGACTTCAATGGTCCAGCCCTTTAGGTGACCCCTGACTCTTCATTTAGCCCCTTAGAGTATTCAGCATATGATTCCTGATGCCATTTGATTATTTCAAATGTTGTTTGTGTGATTGGAGAGATTTTGAGGTTTGAATTAAATTTGTTACAAACAATAATCAGGGAAATGAAATCAGAAATAAGACCATCAGTAGAGAATAAGCAGCATTGCTTCCACTACAGGACTTTTTATTTATCTTGTGAATGGCTCTCATGAGTCTGTCCTAAGGTTAAATGATTTACGCAGACATGAGAGAGGAGAATATAAAAGAATCTAAGTTTTTAACATAAAACTTGTTTTATGTGAGGTAAGTGTTAAGTCTGTATTAAAGGAAGATGGCTGTCTGACATGAGTCTGGTTCTGCTTTAGGTTTCTGTCTGTTAAAAGGACGTTTTTCTTTGCTATTTTAACTCTCTAAGTGCTTTACTCATGGTGGGTTAAAATGAGATGACTCCTTTTCTTGTCTTGATGTTGGGTATTTGCTAATAACAACGTATGAAACAATGAAAAGTGTCTTGAGAAAACATTTGTCGTGATACAAATAAAGACTGATGGATAGACTGGAGGGAAAGAAGTTGTGATGTAATTTGCATAAATTTGGTTAAGTGTAACTTGATGTACCATGATCCCCATCCTGTTATAAAAAAATTACTCTCTCTGTGATAGAGAATTTTGGACACATTTGACACTGTTACAACTTATAAATTCCTGTCCTGATTTTAAAAATTACAATCTAACATAGTCCTGATTAGATCCCACAGACTATCTAAAGATAACATCAAGTGAGATGAGAGGTTCTCTTGAAGCTAAAAAGACTTTAAAAGCAAAGAGGAAGAAAGCAGAGTCCTGATATAAAATGAAAAAACACTGGTGTTTTTCAAGATTCTCATTGTTCTACTTACTACACAACAACATACACATTCAATCACATATTGACAGGCTGCAGAGCCTCAACTGTCATGTGTACAAAGGAGGAGCTCAACATCCCAAAAACCCATTTATTTTACAACCTTTTTTAACAACCACACAGGGATGTGATCATCCAATAATAATTACTCAGTTTATGTAAAGATGCACTGCATTGTATTGTATTGTAGTCAAAGTGACAGACAGGAACACAAATCGGACATGAATTCAGGGCACACAAACACACACACACACACACACGCACAACTCCGTAACTCCCACGCAGCAGCTTTGTGTTGAGGAGCATGAACAGACCAGTGTTATCCAAACTAACAGACTGAACAGATTGGAGTTTAGCCCACATTGGGGACCCTAGCAGATTCATTTGACATTTGTGAACAAAGTCCTACACCAGATTCATAAGTTGTGACAATGAGTCATAAAAGCACAGGATAAAGACTTGATACTGAATCCATTCTTTAAATTTCTGTAGATTCCTGCCATTTCTGTAAATTTATTATATGAATGCTGGTTCTCCACCAGGTACGATCCATGTCATCTAAACATGCCCCAGTACTACAAAGATTCAATATTGGACTCTACACATTACTATAGTGGACAAAGAGGTACTTCTATGCATGGTTATGTAGAGCAGCCTTTCTCAAAGTGTGGTACGCATACCACTAGTGGTACTCAGACTCACACTTGCCATCCAAACTGCTGAACTCACTCCTCTGCTGGCCAGTGCAACCCGCGGTCAATCTGGCTACTCAAACGTGAACCAGACTTTAAGCACAGGCATGGCCCGCCTACGTCATCATGAAGTGTCTGTTTACAGGCAGCGTGGTCTCATCAGAGTCAGAACAATAAAAGAGAGAACAGGACTTTAACTTGAGTTTTACTTCTTACTTTTTGGCTCATGTTCAGTTGTTTTGGTCAGACACAGCCCTCACATCCCCGTTATTGTTTAAAATAACGGTCAAGAAGAGTGGTCTCGGCGAAAGTGTCGGCGTGCATAAAGTGTATCGAGTCATTTTTGTGGTACAGTTTCTTCTAGTGTCTTACATTTAAGCATGGTTTTAATGTTCAAACTGTGTATTTCTTTTGTTTTAAATAATTAAAATGCTTATTGAGAATAAAACCTCCACCTCATTGTTGAATTGTGCATAGATTTAGCTGAATACTCAGACCAACTGCACTACTTGATTAATATCAGTCATCATGGTGGTACTTGCACAGTCAAGTACTTTCTGAGGTGGTACTTAGTGTAAAAAAATTAAGAACCCCTGATCTAGAGTATGAGACAGATGCCTCCAATCTGCCATTTATGCCTCCTTATGAAGAATAACAAGTGTTCAACTCATTAAAGATCTGTTTATCAACCACATTCTTTTTTGGTTTTATTTATTTCGTGAAATCTTACAGTAAATTCCTTTGAATAAAGAGAGAAAATGTTGAAGAAAGGATAAAAAACTATCACAAACTATGTCCCTTAAAACAGTTTAGAACTGTGTTGCTGCTGTTGGCAGTGACTCTGGAGTATTTTAGTCATATGTTGCATCCAGGCTGTGGACGAAGCCCAGAGAGCCTGAAGACAAACATGTAGAAGACAACTCACCAACACCAACGTGAGTTACAGTCATGTGTTTCTAAGAGAGTCATCCAGTGGTTGATCACTGTGCTGTGTCAGAGATAGTGGTCTGGAAGGCAAAGGTGATGTGGTTTCGTGCATGATCCAGGTAAGGGTCTGAGAAGGTGTGTGTGTCACCAGAGAAATGTCTCCACTGCATCAGCTCAGACATGCTGAGAGGTTTCTGCACGGCTCCACTGCGGTCTGCTTGGCGACCAAGCTGGCAAGGCCTTTCAGACACTTGCTCTATGTTTTCTTCCTCGACAGCTGAGTATGAAGAGGAGAAAATAAATGAATGCTTCAAAAACAGCAAACACAAGCGTAATTGTTCTGTGGGCCTACCCTGGAGTGAACCGTCCATACTGCAGCTGCAGTTAAGCAGGTCGTGCGTCAGGGAAGGTGTGTCTGTCAGGCTAAAGAGATCTCGAAGCTCACTGGTGGAGAAGCTACAGTGCTCTGCCCCTTTGCCCAGGTCAACCACTGTCCCAGAAAGCCCCTGTTTGGACACCTGTCTTTGGAATATCCTCTCCTCAATGGTGCCTGTGAGAAAATAAGCAACACCAAGACAAAACTTCAGAGGGGTTTACTGTTTACACAATACCCACCACCCTGTACAGGACTCCAGTGATAGCCTACAAACACTGGCTGTCTGTGTCACTTTGCATTGATTTTGAAATTGCATCGACAGCTTTTAATGCATTAAATGGCCCAGCTCCAAATCAAATGAAGGATTTATTGACCTTTTATGTCCCCAGGATTCAGAGAAATCAGTGGGTGCAGTCCTACTGCCGTCACTATATCCCTGATAACATGCAAAGGCCGAATCATTGGCATCTTTTATAACTGTTCTTCACACAGAGGTGGTTATGAAGAATTAGAGTTAATCTTACTAAAATTGTTGTTTAGTACAACTTCACCATGTTTCTATTTTTTTTTTTTACCCTGTAAATAAAATATATTTTAAAATTAGTGTCATTATTACGTTCTATCTTACTGTTTCACTGCTTTGTATTCTGACCTGCAGTGAGGAGACGATAGATGTGTACAGTTTTCTTCTGCCCATCTCTCCACACTCGAGCCATGGCCTGAGCAAAATAGAGAAAGAACAGGATGCAGGAAAGAAGGACACATGAACACAGCACCATCTGGTGGATACACATGTGTCCAATGATGAGTGTGATGCAATCAGTGGTGCTTGCACACCTGGTAGTTCTCTTACTTAGGTGCAGACAAATGAAAGAAAAATATCTCCAAGGCAAGGAGTCATTAACTGAACAGTTTTGGTGATTTTGTGAGGTAGGGAAACTGATTTCACTGACACATCAGGTCATGAAGAACTTTAAGACTTTAATTATAACTGTTGAAAAAAGGGTGAGCTATAGTTGCTTAGTCTGGTTCTTCTAGGTCAAGTTGATTCTCAGTAAATTTTAAAAACTTTGGCTGATAATCACTTTTCGCACAAGGTGGACTCATAACTTTGGTTCACAAAGGACATAATGTAGAGGACTCAAACTCAAAATACCTGAGGGCTGCTGAGTATCATCATCTGAGGGAGGTGGCAGTTGAAACCCTCAGTATGACTTGAAGATGGACATCACTGAACCTGGACCTTTTCTTTGATTTGCCTCTTTTCTTACTCTCGGGAATACATTTAGCTGCATTGACAGCTATTTCTTTACCTGCGCAGCTCGTTGTGTTCGCTCATCTCTGGTACTTTGCATACTGCTCTGCAAGTTTAGTTGGATGATGATGCGGCGAGTTATAACCCTCAAGAACATTAACTTCCTCTTTGCATATGAGACAGGTGTAACCCCCCTTAAACTTTATAGAAATAATCATTCTCCCACTTCTTCTGAAACACTCTATGCCTGACATTGGCCTTTTTTTGAAAGAGACATTAAACAATGTTTTAAGAATGGTGTTGGCAGTGTTCCAAAGGTTCATTTTTTTCCACTTGGGTTTACTTGGTAATGCTGCATCCAAGGTCAACTTGGAAATCTGATTTTCTTCCCCAGTCCCAACAGCGGGACTGAGACTGCATGAACACGGCGGGCTGAATTTCATTATAAACTGATATCAAGTAGCAGGCTGTGAGTTTGAGACCCCTGCTGTAGAGTGTCTTACCTGGATGTCATTGGCTGGGTTCCAGTCAATATCATACAGAACAAGATGGGAGGCACCAATCAAATTTAGCCCCACTCCTCCTGCTTTTGAGCTCAGCAGAAACAGGAAGTTGTTTGAATAGGGACTGTTAAAATTGTCGACTAGCCGCTGCCTCTGGCTGGTCGGGGTCTGCCCGTCAAGTCTGCAGAAAGTGTAGTTCATGTGCGTGCATAAGTCCTGCAGCAGGTCAAGTGTCTTTGTATAGTTGGACACTATGACTACCCTGAAGAAGGACATGGACTTAGTTAGCATGGAATAAAAACACACATGTTAATGCCTACACATGACCTGATTCACCTGTCAGAAGGGCTGATCTGTCTGACAGCAGTCAGCAGGTCCGACAGAACCAGGAGTTTCCCAGAGTCTTCTATGTTAAATCCTCCTGAAGAGTAGGATTCTGGGAAGAGCTCTGCCAAGCCATCATACATGGAGCTCTCCAATGAACCATCTGTTTTTTCCTGCGAAAAAAAAAAAAATAACACTGAACAGTTAGTCAAAACTCAGAAACTTTTTATTACTATAGACAGACTGCCATACAACAAATTCAAGATAAAACTCCATGAATCCAAAGTGCAAGGCAACAAATATGATAAATTAACAGTAACCAGCCTTGGGGAAATGTAGATCTCAAAACCCTGATGACAAATTAAAAACATTACCTTGACAGTGGCGTGAAGCAGACCGGGGTGGTTACAGAGCTTTTTCAGAGCCGTGATGCAGGCCAGGTGTGTGTGAGTCTGCATCGTTCCCTGAAGACAGGCTCTGAAGACTCGGTGGCAGAGGAGACGCTCGTACAGGTCTAACAGCAAAGCAGAGGGTTCACAGAATAACGTCCAGTCCAGACGAGGGGGCAGATAGCGGTTGATGATCTCCTGCGTCCGTCTTAGGATGAACATGCCTGTGAGGCGAGAGAGTTCTGCCGCTCGCTCTTCACCCAAAACTCTCTCTTCCTGATGACAGATAAGAGATCAGGAATAGCACCAGGTTAGAAATAAAAGCTTCAGTTGTAACAGTTAAATGTAAGAGGGGTAGAGACAGCATTACCTCTGTGCAGGAGGGCTGCCTAGAGCGTAGAATTGGTTCCTCATACACTTTCCTGTATCCAGTCAATGAACCAAGAATCCCTGGGTTTACAAACTCGATGATAGCATAAAACTCCTGAAGGTCATTCTGTACTGGAGTGCCTTAGTAAAAAAAAAGAGATTTTTGTTTTCCAACCTTTTGAGAAAGTTAAATGTTACTCAAAGACTCTATATGTGATTTTAAATTTCCTCCTTCAGCATTGGTTCGTACCTGTTAGAATGACTCTGCGAGTACAGCTTAAGCTGCTGAGTGCTGAGGATGTTTTGATGTTGCTGTTCTTTAATCTGTGACCTTCATCGCAAATTACAAGACCAAACTCTACTTTCTGAACCTGAAAACACAAGACAATAGGAGAACTTCTCGAAATGATGATAAAAGTTGTTTTGGCATCTATTAATAACATGAGCACTAGAAAGCAAGATATGAGGCAAACATACCTGCTCCAGGCAGCGAAGGAGCATTTCATAGCTGATCACAAGAACACTGTGCAGAGGGGATAACACAAACTGCTCTATCCTGTGATCCTGCACGTCATCAAAGAATCAACAGTTCACATACACAGAGGTAAATATATGGTTTCTACTAATGAAAATGCAGGAACTGGGAAAATGAGATAAAACACAAATTGTAAACATTTCCCTGTAGATTGATGTCTATAACTTCTGTTCTGAATTCGGAAAGGATTCTTCTACATTTTATTCTCAACATCTTTAATTTCTTTAATTCTATCCATTTGCTTTATTTATATTTATTCCATGATGCTTACTTACTTGCCAGAAATGTGCACGAGTATAGAGCTTATTTGAAATGTGTTATCTATCATGTTTTATGAAAGACAGAAACTGAAAGGATCTTTTTCTTTTCTATTTGTCAACTACCATACTGCTAACCTTGCTTTGAACTAAATAAATATTTTTTATTCTTTCCTCACCTGATCTACAGTGAAAACACTGATCCTCTCCCGTCCCAACCACTTGTGAAACTCGGCACCCCAGTTTTGTACGAGGCTGCCTGGAGTGACCACAAGGACTCGCTTAGCAACGGCCTTTCCCCCATATGGTCCTTGTTTGAGCAAAGTCCAAGAAAGAGCAACACTCTGAAGGGTTTTTCCCAGACCCATCTCATCAGCCAGAATAGCCCCATAACGGCCCACAGCTCTAAAGTGAACACAGTTTAGCACATCAGTAACAATAAAGAGGTCCAACGCCCACTATCAGTGCCTTTCCTGCTGTGGAACTACAACAACTCTTTTACCTCAAGCCCATGACACACTCATACAGAAAGAGCAGGCCATCTCTCTGATGGGGTCGCAGGTGATGGGTCAGGTGAGGGTCAACAACAACATCAACCACAGGAAGTCCTGACCTGTTGTTTGACCACTGATGGTTAGAGGATGGACGAGGCATCACCAGGGCACCTGAAATAAAAACAGACCTGCTGACTTTGTATAACAATAATATATCCACATTTTTTTCACTAAAAACATGCAAAAAATGATCAAACCTGCAAATTGGGACAAACGTGGGCAGTAATCTGTCATTTTTTTTATCATTTTCTTCATTTGCATATGTTTGAATAGTAAAAAATCAAAATAAAATGCATCAACATTTTAAGATATTGATTCAAAATCATTTGGCTGCAACTATAATTTTCTAAATTAAAACAGAAAAAATGCTGGAGAGAAATTAGTTTGCATGCTGTGAGTCAAGAAAATACCACATCTCCACTTTCTTAAATAACTGGTGGAAATCACTGAACTTTCCCAGATATTCCAAGATACATAAACATAAAGCAATGGATATAAATAAAGTCTAGGATTTACTCTGGATACCTGGGTCCAGTGGGTTGTGCCGAGGCCTGCAGGTCTGCTCCCCCTCTGTTTTGGATTCTGGATGATCAGCTCCTACCAAAAGACTTGGAGGACAGAATGGTTTGGACTGCAACCGGCGTGACGGCAGTGGAGCAGATCGTGTGAGTGGCTCTTCTGTCTCTACTTGGACCTCTTGAAAGCAACGACCCCTGGCAAAATCCTCAGCAGAGATGATCCCCATCACCTCCACCTCCTTCCCTCCAATCATCAACGTCTCTCCCTCAGATAGGGAGGCCAGCATGGAAACTTTGTAGCCACTTCCTGGAAACAAACATGCAAAGAAATACCCACTGAACTCACCACTTACAAAACTGTGAGGGCTTAAACTGCACCTTGTTCATGTCCTCACAAGCCAAAAACATGCAACTAAGATGAAAATGTGACTCCTGTTCTCTGTCTCACCCTTGCCAATATCTTTCCCCTCCATATCTTTCAGTGTGGCTGTGCGTCCTCTTGTGACCAGGACTGCATCCCCCTCCCAGCGCTTGTGTTTCTTTTTACTGGCTTTACACCACATTACGCTGAAGTAACGTGCTCCATCCTGACTGCAGCCAGAGTCCAAGCCTGCAGCTTTAGAAACAGAGGCTGGCCAAACAGGAAGCTCTGGAGATTTAGAGATTAGTGGATGCAAACCATCCTGTCCTGTAACACAGAAACACACAAAATTAAAACTCAACAGATAGACATGTAGTTTTGGAGAAACCCACCAGCAGAGGGCTCTGTTGCACCAGGTCCATACAACACAACAGCCCAGCAAACAGATCTTCAAATTCTAGTACAGAAACTTTAACACTACCCACGCTCTGTCATCTACATCATGTGAACCTGTCTTTAACAATGATGAATATGGGCTGATAAAAAAAACAACAACCTATTTAAGAAAAAAGGTCATGAAATTAGAGAGCCGAGGTCTGAACAACATGTAATAAAAACAAGACTAGAAGTTAACTGACCTGGTTTTATTATAGAAATAAAAGAACATATGGACAAATACCTTTGTAACAACATTACAATACAATCAGTGTTGTAGTCACATACATTAAATAACATTAATATCACAAAACCATCTCCACATCTCCCTTCTTTTCCATTCAGCAAGAGAACTTCTGACATGAACAAACACGCTCCATTTTAGTAACTCAAAATCAGTTGTCCTCATTAGCATCGCATGTTTAAGGCTTTAGTTAAAATTGTGCTTAAATCGTGGCAAACTGAACTTTTCTAACTTCTAAAGAGGTGTTTGGTTTTTTTTTTTAAGATCGCTCATTTTGTTTGTAATCCAATCTCGAAATTTGTTTCACTTCAGTTGCGGCAGAGAAATCTATCGTGTTTTTGGAGTAAAATTTTCAACAAACATTTTTGACACCAAACTAAAACCAAAGTAGACTCCAACACTCATGTTCTTCAGTACATCACTGCAGTAAATGCTGGAAGGAGATATTTCATACCTGACTGATACGGATGAAAAATGCTACTCTAGAATTCTCAGACATTTCACAGGGGCCAGGACGAGTACCATCATGGTATGACACATTCATTACTATTAATATTCCCTTCAAGAAACTTGACCTTCACATTTATTTTTGCCTTTTTGGGCCTATCACAGTATTTCTAATGTGGGCTTTTACATGTTTTGTTGCTGCTTCTGTCATCACAGTGAATGAAGAGACATATTCAACAGACAAGCACAAATACAGACTGATGGAAAAAGAAGTCAGCCTCCTCCTGCAGAATGCAGGTGTGTAGTGTCTGCCCCAGGCACTATGTTTCCAAAGGAAATGGAAGTTCTGTTACAGCTCTCAAACAAGAATTTCTGATATCTTCTCAGGTCTCTCTTCACACCCTAAACTCCTAAGAGACTCTCCCTTCCAATGGTGGCCAAAGACGCGTGTGTTCATGCTCGTTATAGAGGAATTGGCAGGCCATGTCTCAGTCGCGCAGCCTTTAGTTTCTCTACTTTGATCTTAGCTCTCAGGAGTTCCTCCTCCAGTTCCTGTTTCCTCTTCAGACCCTCCCTCTTCTCCTCCAAATACATTGCGACCTTCCTGTGATTGGCTAACACTAGCTCATGCTCCTCTTTGGCCAGGTGCAGTGGTCGAAACCTGTCAGGCTCATGATGAGGGTAGATATCATTTGGATAAAGGTCGTGCCGTAAGGGCAGAGGCGAAGTGGAGAGGGGGATGTTGACGGAGGATGGAGTGGGAGACAGGGATGCTTCATAATCGTGGACACTGCCTAAGTCCTGCTCTCCATCCTGCTCCTGGCCTCCATCCAGCCCTGGCGCTGTGTGTGTGGAGAGGAGAGGGAGGTCTGGCGGTGGTTTAACATCCTCTTCAGGGTCCAGCTGGACCACCTCATGGGGGATACTTGGGACAGCTGCTGAGTAATCCTGGAGTCCAGCCAGAGAGGAGCTGCTGCCAGGATGCTCGATTGGAGAGCTGTGCTTGCTGTATATTAATCTGAGAAGAAACAGGGGGTAGAAATTAGTGAAACTGTGTCTGTCTGTATATCGAGTTTGAACATGTTGTTGTTTGGAGATGAGGAGCCCTGATGTGGTGATCCAGAACAATTGAAACATTTGCTGTTTAAAATCCCACAGGGCCAGTTTTGTCTCGATATACTGGGCTGTGTGTCTGCTCTTCAGTGAGTGAATTCGAAGCCTAAACTTAAAACCTAGCAAACGACAGATATGAAATACATTTGGAGGTTTTTTTTCCTCCTGAGCCATTAACAATATAAACCTGATTTCTGGCAACATCAGCCAACCATGTACATTACACAGGGGTCAAAAGAAAATAAACTGAAAGACTCGTTAAAAAAGGCTTTATTGTTTTGAATGTAAAAGAAAAGTCCAGGTTGGCAGGACATGTGTTTTTCTTTTCAGCCTAGCCATGTGCTGGCTGTGTGTGTAATCTGATTGGTTTTTATGACTGAGTTCCGCCCTCCCCATCCCTTCTCTTACAGTTCAATCAGTATCATGAATCAAACTGTTTTGAAGCTAATTATATACATCTGGGCTCTCTAAACTCTTGGCTTACTGCTGTGTTATCCCTGCAGATCTGTGTGTCTGTTTGTTAATACTGTACCTGCGCAGAGCCTGGTCCTTCTCGTGAATGGGCACATGGTGAAACAGGTGAGGGATCATCTCCATAATTCTCCTGGTTGGCTCAGAGATGCTGGCTCTGTACTCAGGCTGGGCGTGTCTCCGCTGCATCACTTCCTGCTTTGCAGACTCCTTCAGCCTCTTGTACAGGGTCCTGAGTCCCTGAGCAGTGCGATGGGGTCTGTCTCCTCCCAGGGCATTGTACTGCTCAGCCACAGTGTCCCAGCACTTGTTCTTGTCCACGATGACCGCATGCTTGTTGGTGTGCTCCTCCAGGATGCGGATGTGAGGGCGCACTAGCTTCAACAGGTCCAGCTTCTCAGAGAGGGTGAAGTTGGAGGAGCGAGCTTTGCCCACCATACTGGACAGGAACACAGAGCTGGATGCCATCTTAGAGCATAGTGGACTCACACAGACCAAGCCAGGATTATGGGTAACACCCGTCAGCACCTACTCTTGATACTGAGGCTCCTCACTCTTCCAACCTGTCTTTTTTGTCCCTGCTTCTGGCTTCTCTTGATCCACGGTGAAAAGTTAAAAGTCCCACACATTTCTCATTTCCAGTTTCTTCTCCTTCTCAGAACAAAACATAAGCTTTGCCTAACATGTGCAAGGATTCATACACTCCTCCTTGGTTGCCTCTCAGCTACGTTGCACAACAAAAACAGGCTGTGCTGCACACAATAAGAATCAGGCTTAACTAGGCCAGCCTCGTTTAGGCCCCCGCCTACCGCGGAGGGCTTTGGATGAATTCCTCCCAGCTTAGGCTGACGTATCTAAGCCGCTTAAGCCCAGCCCGACCTACTTACAGCCCGGTCTCTCTAAACTCCAAACCGAGCACAGCACAGCCACTCAGTATTCTTCTTATGACACAACCCCGGCAGCAGAAGCTCTGTGCCATAATAAATATATGAAAAACACCCTTGAAACAATGCTTAACCGTTTACTCGGGGTCAGGAGTTGCTGATATGAGCAGCAAAGTCCTCTGAAATAGTGCTGGCTTAACTAACTGCGTGGGGGAGGGGTTAGTCAGCGCGCTGCGCATGCCCGCACTAGCATGTGGCTTATCTTTCTAACCCATCGTCTTGCCAATGTCCACGTTAAACCTCCGCTTAGTGCCTGGGACAATGGCTTAATTTAATCAAACGATGTGCTCAGCGCGCGTGGGGAAGCCGCACAGAGACAGATGCAGGTAGCGTGTCTGCCGCGTGCTTTTATTGTGAGAAATAGGCACTAGTTGCTCCGGCAGGAGGAGGGAGCGGTAGCTCACTGATCCCGAGCACAGTCCTAATCTGCTGCCCGCTGCTGTCGCGGTACTACCTCGCCAATTTACATAATGCTGGATCTGCTGTCACCCAGCCTCTACACGCCTGGTTTAACATCCATCTTAAACGTGCGTTCGTTATTATTAGCAACTCAGAAACAGTCATGCTGTGCGGAGTGCCAGCCACTCATCATCACCGCTCCGCATCATCCTGAGCGCACGTTTTATTCATGGTGTAAAATGAAAGAAACGTGATTTAGGCGATGTCATCAAAGCAGGAAAGCGCGATAACGACAGCACATTGAAAAGAGCAGAATAGTAGTATTTTAGTCATCAGTTGCTGTGTTGCAACTGTGGAACACACGACATCCTCCATCTAAGAAAGGCAGCGCAATCAACAGCCAGGATTTCTGGACGTAATTATTCCTGATTAACAACGAATCTAAAGGTCGTCAGTCGCTAAACAGAGCATCCCGTTTGTTTTTGGATGTTTCCTGCTGCCAGCTGATTTCTTTCAGTGGAGATGATGAAGCAGTTACTTTTTTTTAGTACATATAAGTTGCCTCTCATTTGGGCATAAACGAGAGGAACGCTATGATCAAAAGTGTCATATAGTGTTGTATTTTAGCATAGCCCGTTGGATTTTACTGTATACAACCTAAAACGTTCAACTAGATAATACAAAGTGTACTTCAAAAAAGAAGTAATTCCGTATATGACCCAGATAATTCAATTTAAATATTCACTTAAGCACTAATTGAATCATTAAAGATCTTAAGCGTTTGCTGGTCAATATCTTAAGATCTGTCTTTTTGACACTTTGCTTTTAGCAGTCATCATGAAGGATAAAATGTAAGGATGCAAAATATTAGATTTTTGCCGATATCTGATACATTGATATTTTACATATCATTCAGCCGATTACCTATACTGATACAGATTTTTATTTACCACCCACCCAATCACAGAGATCATCAGCTCTCTTCCATATTGTAATGAGCGTACAGTGTTATGGTGCATACTCTTATTACATTTTTTATCATTTCCTGTGCAAAATTTATATATAAAGTGCATATTTATTCATGACTATTGCGTTCAAAAAATAAAAATTAAAAAAATACAAAAAGATACATCCTGCTTAAAACTTGGATGATGCTCTCATAATCATGTCAAACGTGTCAGCAGTAGCTTCAGTTCTCAGTGAGAAAACAGCCTTTTTTTAAAGTCTAATGAATGCTGCTTTTCGCACTGGGGACATGCCTCAGCAGTCAGGAATTTTATCAAGTAAGCGTCAACCCATTATTTTATCAGTTGAATATATCAGCGGATATCGGCACATCTGATAGTTCATTTTAAAGTCAATACCAACCAATACTGATAACATGCTGTTAATGTCGTGCCTACCTTGTAAATCGGCAGGTAAGTGGCAGGTGTTGAAAAAAATAAAGATAAATAAGAGACCCCAACCCTCTCACAAATGCTGGAATTCAGGCATACAACTCTTTGACAAATTCAGTTTCACGTATGAGGGTTTTTTTTTCAGATGTCTCTCTTTCTCTCATGCAGGTATTTGCCTGAAAAAAGCACCTATGTTGGGTTAAAATATCACAATGAAATAAAACGAAGTCCACAAAGGGTTACCCATCATTGGTTATGCACTGGCTGATGCCAGTGTCTTTTCTGGTAATTAGAGAGTAGGTCAGCCAATGGGTGGTAAATGACACCAATATTATGTTGTTGGTTTGTGTTTGATAAAAAACAGGAGTTTTATAATAATAACAAATGACAAACAAAATTGTTTAACTTGAAAATCACTTTAAAACATTGTTGCAGGGGCCTTTGAATTTCTATCCAGTTGTCTATAATTATTAAAATAGTAGGTTAATATTATACTACATCATTGTTAAAACAGAAAAAAATATGGTAAATCACTATCAAAAAGTTGTGCACAATTCTGGTATTTCATCCACATTATAGTCAACTAAACATGTTTATCTTTGCCAGCAAGATGTAGTCGAGGGATATTCAATTACTTCTTGATTACCCACTCCACAAACTCTCTGAACTGCTGCCATCTGGCACCAGACTGATCAACAACTTCTTCCCACAACCTATCAGAGAGCTGTACTACTCATCAGAAATATGCAAACCACTACACTTCTAGTCTTGGTCTTGGTCTTGGTCTTTGAAATATTTGTCTAGTTTTAAATTACCATTTTCAAATAGGAATTTTAACAGCATTACATCCAAGGGAAGTATGTCTGTGAATGTCCGTGTGCCAATTAAGTGGGGTTGCCTGCATTGGTGCATGTATGCATAGGTGTGTGTGTTTTAATTTATGTTCTCTATTGGATCCTACAGAAACACTCCCATTCATTACCTGCTCTTCTGTTGTATTTTCAGCTAATGGCAATAAAGTTTGATTTGATTTGATGAAACAGAAAATTCAAAGGGTTTTTGCTATAAATTTAAAAACATGACCGATATTAATGCCATTAATTGACCTATCGATGAATCACTCAGTCTGTAGTCAGAATATTTAGTACATATGCAAAAGAGGTTCATAGATGTGTTGAAACTCTAGAAAGCTTCACAGACCAATACCAGTTCCTGGCCTTGTGGTATATATTTGTGTTCTTACCTGCTGGGCTGTTGTCATCATCTTTCAGCTCTCCAGAGCCCACCTCAGGATGTTCTTGCTCAGCCTCATTTTCTTTGCTCTCTGTTGCAGCAAGAACACGAGCCAGAGCCCCAGACAGGCTTGTAGCAGAATGAGAAATTTTCGACGGGACATCATGCTCCGTTTTGTTATGAGCTGGTGTTGCTAGACTCGTCTGAACCTGCAGGTTAAGTAGCAGAAAAGAGAAACTTCACCTGTGGAAGTTTTGAACAAAATAGGAAATCAAAAGCATGCCAAGTAATTATCTTTAGATGTTAGGAATGATTAACCTTTTGTAGTGCATTGCCTGAACCCAGTCTAGGAGTAAGGGGCGTGGTTTCAGTGAGTGGACGTGCAGGAGATGCCCCGGGGGGGACAAAACGAGGCTTTTTCATTGCATTGCCTAAGAGTTGGCTTGGAGCTCCTGAGCGGCGCATTCTTCCACCAGCAAGCCACAGTTTTCTCCTACAGACAGTAAACAGGAACATAAACATTTAAAGCCAGTACTTGCAACTAAATATTGATGCCATATATGGGTTCAATAACATATATACAAAATTCAGTATCTCAAAAATAACAATATTACATAATAGTTCCTATTTTGATAAATATTTTTAATCACAGAAATGTTGGCCTTCTGAAAAATATGTTCATTAATGTGAAATCAATACTTGGTTGGGGATCCTTTTAACATGAATTACTGTATCAATGTGATATGGAATGAAGATGATCAGCCTGTGGCATCCCTGAAAAAGCCCAGTTTACTTTGATAACAGCTCATCTGCTTCCTCAGATCTGGTGTCTCTCATCTCTCTCTTGACAATATTCAAGAGATTCTTTGTGGGGTTCAGGACCAGTGAGTTTACTTGTCAGTCAAGCAAAGTAATACTACTGTTATTTAAACAGCTTTTGGTACTTTTGGCAACGTGGGCAGGTTGCCATGTCCTGCTGGAAAAGAAAATTGGAAATGTGAGGTACTCTAAAATGTCCAAGTGAATGTCTGTGTTGTCACTGGACTTCAGCAAACACAGCACACCAACACCAGTAGATGACGTGGTAAAATAGATGGATCAGTACTTATATAACACTTTTCTAGTCTTTCTGACCACTCAAAGTGCTTCACACATCTGATCTCTTTCATCCATCCACACCACATTCAAACACTGATGGGGGAAAGTCTTACTGTAGAAACCATCAGTTCTGTTCAACATATTCATACCCATCAACCCTGACCAACAGTGGAAGCAATTTGGGTGTCTTGCTAAAGGACACTTCGGCATGTGACTGCAGGAGCTGGGGTCGAACCCTCGACCTTCCAACTGAGAGACGACGACTCTTCCACTGATTCACAGCCTAAACATGGCATTGCAAACCATCTCTGACTGTGGAAACTTTAACTGGACTTGGATTCTGTCCCTCTTCATTCAGTCTCCGGACTGGGTCCTTGATTCCTAGAGGACTTTGAATCACTGAGCAATTTTCCAGTTCTTTTTCTCCTTGCCCAGGTAAGACACCTCTGACTTTGTCTCTGTTGCAGGAGTAGCTTGACACAGTTCAGGCCAACATCACTTAAAAAGTCTGAGAGTCTTGATGCACTATTGTAATTTATTGAGATGCACCTGAAAGGAAGTGTGTGTTATGCTTTTGCGATTAAACGCAAAGGTACTGCAGCTTGAACACACTACTTGTGCCTTAAAGCACCGTAAATAACTGACACGTCCCTAGATTGTTTGATATCTTAACTGAAACCCCGAAACAGTCTGCGTGATTCATGCGTCAACAAAATAAAAACATCTTTGGTTCAGGTTACAAATTCTTTGAGGTTAACAAACGAATTTCAAAGCATCAAATAATAAGTAAAAGGAAGGAAAATGCATCAAGATGAACTTATGCAAATTATAAACGTCCTAACCATGACAGGTTAGCAAATTAGCTAGTACCATACACCATAATGATATTTAATATAACATTTAATAACTTGTCATACATACCCGAATGAAGCTAAAGTTTAGTGGACAAAGTTAACGCCTCAAACTGTCCCTTAATCATCGATTTAAAACATTTTATTTCTCCTATTTTTCCTTCTTCCGACCACTACCGTCTGTTCACTTTCTCCCGCTGAACGCATCTCAGACTGTGATTGGCTGAACACCAAAAGTGGGCGGTAACCAAACGAAAAGGATGCGTTTGTTTTATGACATTGCAGCAGCTTACCGGATACACCCCATTGAATTTTCTCAACCGGTCATCCCCTGGGTTATAAATCGAGTCCCCCTTCTAACGTCTGAGTGACCTCACTCCATCCTGTAAAAATAGAGGGTGAGTAAAATCCGTGAAATCCATCTAAAATCTCCTTAAATCTGTTATGAAGCTGTTCATTAAGTTCCGTTATTTTGAAAGGACATTGCCAGTTTTACTTATTGCAATGTTTTATACAAAGAAAGAACGGAAAAGATCAACAAATTAAATGCAGTAATATATAAACAGCATTCAACACTCTTAATCCTTGAAACCCTTTGCAATTTTCAATAATATAGGCCAATTGTCTTAAAAATTAACTTTATTTCTTATTTAATACCTTTCAGCTATCATAGTTATGACGATGATGATTAGGTATTTGATAAACAAGCTATTTTAATAATAATACCAATAATGTTACACTTTGATAGGTAATACTGAAAATGTTTTGGTTTTCTGTCAATAGCTGCACTAACAAGTTGTCCTACCAATTGATTTGATCTTTGACCAATATTGCTGGAAATTCAGCACTGACTGTACTGAAAGGGAAAGAAATGAAAGAGACTACCTCTGCTTCATTTGAGGACTTCAAATTGTGCTATTTTTACTGAGATGGAAGTCTTTATACGTCATAAATGAATATTTCAGCCTGAGTCACGTCTGCAAAAGCGTTCACTTTTTTGTGTATATTTATAACTTTTAATGAAAATATTTAATAGTTTTTTTAAGTGTTTCTCGTATATTTATATTTAAAATTAATGTAAACCGTAAGAATATTAAGGTACCAGGATGAATTCAGAATATTGGGTTGCTCTTTGATTTCTGTGGTCTCTGCCATCTGATGTCATGTAGTCTCTAATCCAATCAGGCAGAGAGAGAGAGGGAGAGAGTGTAATCCATGATAATCCCACATCTATTGAGAGAGAGAGAGAGAGAAACCGAGAATAGGGTTGTTCATTAATAGAGCCAGAAACAGTTGAAGGACAGCAGTAATCTCTGAAGGCTACAACACAACATAGAAGTAAGGATAACACACTACTACCAAATATGTCTGTTTTCTGAGTGTAATTCTGCCTCGCTCTCTTTCTGTCTCTCTCTGATCTGATGTCGTCTGACAGCTGCTTGCCTGTGTCCTGAACCCTTGTTGACACAGATACATCTCCATGGAGACACATTCCCAAAGGTGGAGAGGAGGTCTTTCAGGTAAAAAGAGACCCTCACCTTGATGAAGCAACAAGTCAAGAGAAGAGGAATGAAGAAGGAGAGACCTTAGCAGTGGAGGAATAACATAAGGTTCACTGTGGAGGAACAGAGGGAGTGAGAATCAATATAACGAAAGAAGGAAAAGTTGCTTCAGTGAAGTTTTCAGGTAAGATTTTAAAAAGGGAAAAATGAGTGAAACCGTCACAACCATGTCTACATAATGTCTGTGTTTGCAGTATGGGCTATGATCTGGAGAGGTTTGTGGGATATGTGAATGAGGGTCTGCTGTGCTGTGTGTGTCGAGACGTATTGGAGCGCCCCCTCCAGGCTCCCTGTGAGCATGCCTACTGCAGTGCATGCATCAGCAGCTGGCTGCTCCATCATCACTCCTGTCCAGAGGACAGACTGCCACTGGATGTGGGCAGCCTCAAACCACTGTACAGGTCAGTCATTGTGTTTTAACACTAGGGCTCATGAAAAAATCCAGTGCTTTCTTTATACTACTCTTATGTTTTATGTGTTTTCCTACTGTATTTATCTGAGATGTTGGTTTCTTATTTTGCCATAGGTACATGCGTAATGATCTGAACCGCCTGCAGATCCGTTGTGTGAATGCAGGGCAGGGATGTGAGGTGGTCTGCTCCCTAGAGAACTTGCACACTCATGAAGATGAGTGTGAGTTTGCCTTTGTCTCCTGTTCAAACACAGGTAAGAAACATATTTTAATCTCCAAAAATAAATCTTTATCAATCGGTCTTTATCTATATAGCACCAAATCATAAGAAACGTTATCTCAGGACACTATCCAAAAACAGTAAGTGGTCTAAACCTGTTAACGTTGATCAAATTTTATTTTGTGAACATAGACCCAACATAATATTGCATTACATATGATGCTAAGTCTATCTGTATAGTTTTTCTGGTTGTCACATGGATTCCCAATGTAAGTTTTAGTTGCGAAAGTAATAAGACACCTTTGTGTGGGGGAGCAACAGGTGGCTCTTTTGTTGTCATGGCTGCTTCCCAAACTGGTGCACCCTATGGGATGTCATCAGCTCCCACAGGGTGCATTCAGGGTCAGCTTTCCATCATTTTTTCATGAGTGATTTAGAAGTGAGCAGGTACATAAATAAACAGGTTTTTTTTATGTCTTTGACTTGTTGTTGCCAGATGGAGAGTACATTTGTTATCACTGTGGTAGGTATGGAGGTATAGTGTGTGCATGCAGTGTGGCTTTTTGAAGTGTTGTGAACACAAAGTGCAACTTAGACATGAGTGACCCTGATTTCTGTTGCTATCTTTGAAAAGCAGGAGCATGGGGAAAGTTGTGCATGTTGTTTACTTTGAGCATTCAGCAAACATTTTACACTTTTTTTTTTTTTTTTTTTTTACATTTTTAAGTACTTATTTACATACTTATTAAAACCACTTGTATTTCCACCTCAGATGGAGCCTGTTTTTCAGGGTTTAGAGTACATGGCCACAGAACAGAGAACCATTAAACTGTGATCGTATAAGCATCAGTTTCCTTACAGGAGAAGAGGATGTTTAAGATGGTCATCAAACAGACTGAAATTAATAATTAAGCCTCTACATGACTTAAAAAAGCAAGAGAAAGCATCAACATGAAGACTCACTAATCCAGCATGTCTTTTATTTCCACAGCACCAGTTCTGAATAACTAAGTTTGATGATTAGTTTGCTGGAAACGTTTTGCACTGACAGGGCGCTGGTTGTTTGGGATTCATCATATTGATGTTTTACAGCAATGTTTTAGTTAACCAAACAACTTCCAATACAAGCCATCCGTATGAGTCTTGCTGAGTCATAGTACTTCTACAACACCATCACTGAATATAAACGCAGTACATGTCTTCTTCATGTCAGATCTAACCTCAGTGCTCCCTTGTCCTCAGGTTGTCCCGTGCAGGTAGAGAGGCGGGGTCTGGAGGCTCACCTGTCAGAGTGTAACTTCCGTAGCAGGGAGTGTCCAAACGGCTGTGGTCATACTCTTCTCTCTATTGATCAGTCGCAGCATAACTGTGTAGCAGAGCTGCGCACGGAAGTGGAGATGCTCAGGTATGTGTTCATGTGTTACACAGAGGAAAATCTTTTTTTCAGTTTTCTTCTTCTAGCACAGTGTCTTGTTGGATATTTCTGGCAGGGCAGAGATGCTGTGCAAGGTGGAGGAGGTGAGGCGAGAGATGGAGTCTCGTTTGGATTCTCAGAGGAGACACATGGTGCAGAAAGAGTCACAACTGAAGAACGATGTGGAGGAGCTCAAGGTGATCTCAGCTCAGAAAAATTGACTCAAACAGTTGTTCTACCACTGTCAGTGACATTAATAGATTCTTTCTTTCAATCATATTAATACTGATTTGTGTCCTTTCTGTGCAGGGTCAGCTGTCCCGTGTGATGTGTGACATGCGAGCCCTGTTAGGAGCCGAGCGTCTCAGGAGACAGGAGCTGGCAGAAGCAGAGCTGGAGAAGAGGGAACTGCTGGAGCTCCTCAGAGACCTGCAGCCCACCAGGAGCCAGCTTCCAGTTGAACCAGGAGCTAGAGAACAGCTTCAGGGAGACCTGAACACATCTGAATGGGACCTGCACAGTGACCCAACAAGACGCCAGCAGAGAGAGCAGTCTTTACACGCCTCCAGTCTCTCCCTATACTCAGCACAGGCTTTGAATATCTCAGGTCCACCTTCATCACCTCTGCTGGGAGAGGGAATGCGCAAGGGGGGGACAAGGAGCCTCACTTTGGACTGCATTAAGAGGAAGAGCCGGGAAGTGACAGTCATCTGAGAGTACTAAAGCAGTGGATAAGCCAAAAAGTAAAACATTTAATCTTTATATTTTTTAATATTTGGCAAACACTTTCCAACAAAAGTAATGAAACATTTTGAATGTACTGTAAATTATTCTGATTCCAACAAAACAATTGAGATTTTTTGATCAAAGTGTTAAGAGCAAAACCTTAGTCTGCTGTGTGATAAAAAATGTTGTGTGAGAGAGCAGACTTTTGTTCTTTCGACTCATGTGAAACTGATTAGACATGTTTATTTTGTACACCAGCTCTCTCACCAGCATCATGTCCTGAAAATGCATCACTTGTGTTATTTTGTATCCACTAAGTGTCAAATAAAAACACCTCAAGTAATTTTCTTGGCTTCAGTTTCAAATTATTTGTTATTTTATTATTAGTGATGTATCTGAAGCAGAGTTCTCTACAGCCAATGACCTTTGGACCACATGGTCGCTCCGCCCCCATCTATGTTGATTGCATCAGTTATAATCAGAGCACTGCATGTATTACTAACAGTAAAACATGAGCATTAGTTATCTTTTGTTTTAGCTAAAAAAAGAAGACAGAAAACAAATAGAATTTCATAATAACATTTTGAAGACTGATGTTAACTGCTCCTGAACAGGACAAGCGGTAAAGAATGAATGAATGAATGAATGAATGTTAAATGTTGTGGTCAGCATCAGTTCTTTTTTTCACCTGTTGGTAGAAAAAAAAAGAGCAAAGACTTGGTTTCTCTGACCTTTATTTTCTGATTAGAACTCATGAAAACAAAAACATAAACATAAAACATCAACACAGAGTCTATGACTCCTTGTGACAACGTCTCCCCTCCATCTTTCAATGGAGACAGTATGTATAGTATCTTGATTGGTCCATGTGTTGCCATAAAAGGCTGCAGTCATTGTCCAGGTGAGTTTACCTGGTGAAGGAGCGAACATGTCTGCCCCTCCCTCCTCCACTCCCTCCCCCACTGAACTTACTCCCCTGAGATCCTCGCCCTCCCCCTCCTCCGCCTCCACCACCTCCTCCAGCACCTCCGCCGCCTCCCCCTGCACTAAGCCATGACAGCCCAGTGCCTCCTCTCCCCCGTGGGGCTCTGTCGCGTGGAGCCAGTCGATATGCACCTACAGAGAATACAAGAGAGGACAACAGTCATTTGTTGCATTTCAGGGTTCAGAGTTTGAAGACAATGAAAAACTAAATAAAAAGTATGTGAGAGGATGGACTTCATACTTGCTGGAGGTTGCCTTGAGGGCAGTGGTCCACGTGTGAAGTTGCTCTGCCCTCCTCTGGGTTCGCTGTAGGTTCCTCTGTGGGTCACAGCTGGAACTTGTCCACTCCATGATGAACCACGGCCTCCTTCTCTGCGAGCATAGTTACCTTCAGAGCCCAAAAAAGAAGATTTAACTCTCTCTACTGAACAACAAGCAGAACTGATCACACACAATGATGGATGACATGGCATGATGTCAAAGCATTAAAGGCAAAGTTGGTAGTCACAGAAAACTAGCATGAATTTGAATATAGCATCTCCTCAGGACTCTGTTCAAACCATGTTTGATGTAATACAGGTAAAGCACAGAGATAATGCCTTTTTTCAATATAAAGTAAGTGTACTCACCAGACAGCAGTACACCTTTCGGCTGTGGTGGAGTGAAAAAGCGAGTCTGGCTGTGGAACGTTCCTCTTCCTCTGTTTCCAGTGAACAGTCCTCTGGTGGGGGGTTTTGGGGAGCTCTTGGGGGGGCGTTTAGGGGGCAGAAGTCCAAGTGGGGTTGTAATGTCTTTAAACTCAGCTGCCACAAAGTCATCCACATGCATGCTGGGAGGACGGGAGGTGTTCTGTTTACGCTGGCGGAAAATGTCATGAGGCCGACAGCCGACATTCTGTCCGAATCCTCCACGACCTCCACGACCACGAGGAGCTGCCATGATGTGAGCTCTCTTGGCGGGTTCAATGTAGTCAGATTTACCGCTGCAGAATAGAAGAGTGACATTATATTCAGTGAGCTCATTAAACCAGAAGATTTTAGTTTTCCCTGATCATGTATTAAAAGTCGTACAGTTAAATTACAAATAAAGGATGTCTACCTTGATGTGATAAATGTTTCGTGCTTGTGTTTGCCCAACCGGAAGCCTTTCGGTGCTTTTGTGTGACCAGGAGACGAGGGCTCAGACAGGAAGGAGCGCTCCAGCTCTGCCTTCAGGTCAAGTTCGGGACAGCACTCCTGAGCCAGGCCTACCAGATCCACCTTTACCTGATCACACAAACATGGAGACAGTCATTGACATACAGATTTTCAGGCTATTTGATTACACATTTGCATTGCAGCATGTGGGAGAAAATAAATTACATTTTCTTTAGGATAAAGAACAGCAACTTAATAAAACTACTGCTCCTTAATAACTGAGATCTTAGGAGTCTGAGAAGCTACTGGGACTTTCCAACTGGATACTCAACAGAAGAAAAAAATATATGACTATAAGATAGGGTTGAAAAGAAGAACTGTGCTTGTTGTAATTGAACTATTTAGTCTTTTCCCAAAAAGTCTCTTACCATATCGAGGTCTGCCTCTATGTCATCAGTTTGGAAAGGAGAGAACCAAAGAGTCTTCAGCTGCTCATCAAGAGCTTCAGATAAGATAAACACAGTCCTACAGAAAACAAAACATGATACAGTCATTATTACAGCCAGTGTTTGCTCTTGTTTAGAACAAATACAGATGCCCATTGTTCATACATCTGTGTTACATGTTTGGCCCTAATTTCTGATTAAATGCCCATCAAATTTTATTTACTGCAACTTTACAACAAAACCTTGGTGTAAGTTATGTTATACCTGTGGTTAAACTGGGCCCCGAGGGTCTCAGGTGCTGGCAGAGTGGGTTCATTGTCCGCTAAAGTAGGCGCGTCTGTGGCTGTTTCAAGCGTCTGCCTCAGAACAATCACGTTGTCCAACAGTGTCTCCAGTGACTCATCTTCTTTACATAATTTCTGTGATGAATTGCACAGAACCAGAGTTACACATACAGAAAAATCACTTGCTTTCCAAAAAATAAAGATGTGTGTATGATTTTTTTTTTTTTTTTTTTACCGTAACCAGTTTTTCTAAAGTTGGGATTGGATGGGACTCAGACTCCTCCCACTGCAGCAGAGCTTTCATCTCAGAGCCCGTCAACAGTCGTGGAGATGTGAAGGCAGGCTCCTCACCAGACCCCTGACCCTCCTCAGCACACTTGAATAAAAAAAAACAACAACAATTAAGTAAATATATTGCTTAAAGCTCTTCAAACATGACTCTTTATTTTCTTCCTCACACTCATTTGGTAATCTAGACCCTCCTTTATTATGCTATGGATTTCCTAGAACAATGTCATAACTGCTATAGGCATGAAAATCAGTTTAAAAAAAACATGAGTGTAGGAGCAAGTAAGCAGCACTAACCATTGTGTCTGTGCTGACAATCTGACGGAGGAAGTCCAGCAGTGCTGAGAGCAGGTCTGCAGAGTCTTTATTGAAGGCAAACACCAGTCTTTTCAACAATGAGCACAAACAAGCACCATGTTTCTTCAGAGCCCTGAAACAAAAACAAAGTGTCATTCAATTCTTGTTTGACCAAAAGTCAGTAGACATTAAACCAAAAGGATGATTAAATCAAGGGAAAGCGTACACTTTAAGGTGGTAGAGTCCATAGTCATGCTCAGTGAGGAATGTCAAAGTCCTGATACAGGTGAGTAGGAGCGGGACGCTGCTCTCTGAATTCCCTGAAACCTCCAATAAAGAGTTACACACTGATAACATCATTTCTCGTCCGGGGAGTGCATTGGCCAGCTGCTCTGCGTCTGACACACAGCTTTCACCATTTGGAGAAGAAAGCAGAGAAATGTCCTGGAAAAGAGAGAAACATTTCTTAAACTCTATCCTTTTCCTCGAGAGGATTTGTTGACGTACTGTATCACAGCCTACCTGATCACATAGTGACTGTAATATCGTCCCCACCAGTTCACTGCACTGCTGCTGCTGTAAGGAGTGGTCAGCTGGAGGAACCAGCAAAGACAGCAGCAGGGGGAAAAGGTCTGCTTGTTGTTCATCCCCAGAGACAGAACCGGAAAGCAGCTGTAGCGATGCACTCTTACACGCTCTCTGCGACACCAAAGTGTCCAACAAAGATAGCAGACGCAGGACCTGGCCCCAGCACACGCCTTTTCCCTCCACCCTGCAGTCGGCACATTGCATACACTTACAACACAAATCGGCAGTGAAAAAACCAACAACACATCACGAGATTATTGTTTTTAGACTCACGGCTGCAGCTCCTCCAGCAGCATCTCCAGCAGGGTCTTCATGATGAGTGTTGCAGTTGTTGAAGACAGATCTGCCAGCTGCACACACATTCTCCTCAGCATGGCCAGGAGAGGAGGGCAGCTGGTGGTGCACACACACCTGAAAGCCTCTGAAAAAACTTTCCACTGTGCCCTTATGTGCATGCTCCACAGCTTCCTTGTGTTTAAGGCCACAGCCACATCTTGGACAGAAATCACCTATGGTGCAAAATGAAAACTATGGTAACATGTCTGGAAAGAAACACGTCAGAGGCACAGGAAGTACAGGGTAGATTGGTAATTAGTGATGAGATACCTGAGTGCTCTGCATGGGTAGAGGAAGAGGAAGGAGCTCAGACAGCAACATCAGACCAGAGAAAAGACCCTCAGGAGCTTTGAGCAGTGAGCTTAAAACTTCCTTCAGCATTAGAGACCACGTGTTACTGGCCAGAGTCTCTTCTGTATGGGTCACCTTCATCAAACATAAGCACTGATTAGATAACGGCTTCTAACATTTTTAACACCAACAACTTGTCTTGACAAATGTGGTAAAACTCTTTCTAAATCACGCACCTGTTCATTGACACCCTGTGTGAACGTGAGCAACACATCGACAATAAGTGCCTGCACTCTGGTCTCCTCTCCATCCAGACGTCCAGACGCAGGGATAGAGCACACGATCATATGAAGTGACACAAGCACATTGGCAACACGAGTGTCCCTGAATTGGAAAGCTCCGCCACGTAGCAGCTCCATCAGCATGGTGCGCAGCAAACGCAGCGTGCTGATGCAGATACTGAGGATCATGCAGCGCTGTGGCGTGGGGCCCATGTGTCCGTGCACACGCCACGGCTGCAGCAGAACGCTGCACAGCTTCTGTAGAACACGCACACACATATCCAGACCCTCACCGGAGAAGAGCTGGACTCCAGCGAGACTCCACTTAAGATCCCTCTGCTGACCTGCACGAAGAAGGAGGAGTGTCTCAAAGTGTCTTTCACTTCTGCAGTTATTTAAATAAACATTAATGAATACTTTTCATGGTATTTCTGGTGTTTTTCTAACTCTTCAGTTTTATATTTGCAGCATTCAATTCATTACTGGTAATGGTCATAAAAGGCAAAAAGGGGAAACATGTTTCAACCTAGAATACATGGATGTAAACTACATAGGAAATAACTCAAGGAAACTTGTTTTTCTGAGGTTGGAAGTTCATGGGATTTTAACAAAACCCAAAATAACACTAAAACATTATTCTCTGCATATGAGAACATAAGGCAACAACACAAAATGAGTTAATCAATAAAGAGCATCATGGGAAAGCATCAAGATCAGCTGAACTGAGACAATAACAAGGTTTCGTGTCTTTACCCTCTACAGCAGGTGGAGGGGAGGCGATGTGATTGAGGACCCTGAGGGCAGTGACCAGTCCAGTTCCTTCAGCTGTCAACACATTTTCCACATTCTGAAAGAGGGAAACACACAATTTTACGGTGACAGTGCACTCTGATTTGCATATAGCCATGACACAAGTATGCAACAGGACAGGTATAGGTTTGAGGGGTCCAGGCTCGTGGGTGCAACCTTCCTCTACATTCCTGGGAGCTACACTGAGTATCTCATGGCTTAGAGGTGCACAGGTAGATATAAAAGCGCAGTGTGATTAAAAACACTTCAAGCTTTATCTTTGGTTTTGTAGATTATGAAGTTTGTTTCTCTTATCGATCCCCTCAGAGAGTCTGCTTTAAGTTTGCTTTTTCCTCTTATAATTTTCCCAAATAAGCCCAAAAAACTGATAAGCTCTTCCCTGTGTGTATTGCATTTTGTGAATCTCTTGTCTAAAGCTGCCCAAACACGGCCAAATGAGGGACTTTATCCCTCACCGAGTTAAAAATGAGGAGTGATTGTAACTGCCTGCAGGTGACAGAGGGAGATAAAAGCTAAAATAACTACTGAGAAAGAGAGAAAGAGAGTGTAGGGAACAGTTGCTTCACTCCGGCTTTCTGCACATTGAGTGGGAGACTTGTACCTGTTTGATGTAGTCTATGAGAGTGGGAATGCTGCCAATCTCAAAGCGCAGTTTGTCCAAAGGCTCCAGCCATTTGTTCAACTCTGAAGTATGAATGAGAGAACACGAGTACATCAGGGGTAGAAAAAAAAGAGAATATGTACATAATTTATATATATATATATGTGGCAGAGATTCATCAGAGCAGTATTTACCCTGTAACTTGGCATTGGTTTCATCAGCCTTGGCTATAGAGAGTAGTGGGGCAGCATATTGTTCCATCATACGCAGTTCATTTGAGCTCTGCACCACCACTAGCACCAGCATACAGGCGTAGTTATACGTCACCGTCTTACGAGCTTTAGCCTCGCTGCAAGACAACAAAACAAAAGGAGTGAAATGGCAGGCATACAACAGAAATAAAGTCATTTACAAAAGAGAAACAGACAGTCGACAGCCGTACCCCTGTCCTTCCTTGCTGCTATGGTGCTGCAGCAGGGTGACCAGACAAGAAAGGTTGTTCTCCAAGCTGAGAACATGAGCCACTGCACTGCGACCAGTCTGTGTGAACGTCATCAGGTAGAGTGCATGGAGCATGCCCAGAACATCTGAATTGTCGCCTTCTTCTAATCCGGCTCCTCCGTCCCCTCCTGCGGCCACGTGACTCATCAGCTCAGACACCCCTTGCAGAGCGTGTAGCGCCTGCATCAACCACACACCAAAGCCCTCCTCACCAAACCCTGGCCCAGTGAGACACGCCTCTCCCCCTGTTACAGAAGTCTCTTCGATCTCCGCTTCTGCCATCGACGCCAGGAGGCGCAGGAGCAAATTGGAAGGAGTGGGCTGGGCAAGGAGGAAGAGCAGACCTGACTGGGTAAGCGACAGGAAGCGGAGGATGTCTTTTACAGCTTGGGTGACACCGAGGTGACCAGCTGCAGCTGCTGCTGACAAAACCACTGATGTGCTCTCCAGGAAACGGCACGCATGCATGTACCTGGAAAGTAAACAACATATCATAAGTAAATTCAAAGTCTTTCACATGTTCGGATATGTGTGAGGTGTGAGGCAGGATATTTGGATTCATACCTGTACAGTGCTGGGTACGGGTCATCTCTCTCCTGAGGTCCTGTTATTCTAGCAGTGGTAGGGAAGGCTTTAACAGGTGGTTGCACCATGCAGTAAGGAGCCGTCTCTAGCAGGTGATGCAGTTCTTCCAAAACTCCTGCCAGCCTATCGAGCTCTGCCTCGCTCACAGGAGAGGGGCTTACAGATGATTCCTCCTCCATGGGGCTCTCAGCTTCCTCCATCTCCTCCTGAAAAATGCCAGATGTGATCAGTATGAGGTATTGTAACAGAAAGAAACAGATGAACGTGGCAAGGAGTGTCTGAGTGTCTGTTCCTACCTGCTGGGGTTCACTCCATGCAGCCGCTGATCTCTGGAGGTCCACCAAAACCTCGTACATGTGGCTTTTCTGTAGTATAGCGTTGCCTGCTGTTATGACCCTGACTGTTTCATCTCGCAGGAAAAGCTGGACTAAACACTGGAGTAAGAACATAATCATTTTGTTCAATTAGTGAGATCTTTCAGTAAATATGATTTACTGGTTTCATTTGATGAAAACTCATAACATAATAAATATATGCTGAATTCAAAGGTGATATCTGGATCATGGTACATGACATGCAAGCTTAGATGCAAAAATAAAATTCAAATTTGTAAATTTTGTGTTGCTAACCTGATAGCCACTCTTCTCCAACTCCCCTGCATGTAGAAAAGCCTCCATACCAGCTGGAGTGCTGGTTAGAGCACCCAGAGCCTTCAGGAAACTGAGTTTCAGTGTTGAGGACACATGATCCGTATGGAGCAGCTTCAGCAGTCCATCCAGGGCCCCTTCATGCAGCAGCGCTGTGAGGCCCTGTGGGCATTCTGCTAGGCATGATACCAGCTTGGCACCAGCTTTTAATTGTCTTAGATTAAGAGCGATAGGTTGCGTGAGCGCGATCTCCATATTCAAAGCCTGAAGAGCCCATTGGGCCAAAACTCCAACAGGACCCTCCATCTCTTGCTCTCCTTGTTTAATTAAATGACCGAGCCCTTTGGTCAGAAGTCCTGGAGCATCTTCAACAGCAGTAACCCAACGAACATCTCTGTCTTCTCCAATGCCAGAAAGTAGCTCCTTTAGCTGCGTAACAGCCTCAGCCTCCTCTCCAACAGCTGGTTCTTCTGTTCCACCAGCATCCCTTGGTTCCTCTACACTTGCCTTCTCTATCTGGGCATCCAAGCGGGTCTTGTATGGAGGTGTGAAGTAGAGCAGGGGTCTAAGTTCTCGTTCATATGGATCGTACTGGACAGGTGGAACAGATGCCAGGTCCTCTGGAGTGTAGTCCATGTCAAAGCTGGGCAGCTTAAAGCTACCGTTATCAAGATCATCCTCATCACTTGAGATCTGCTCGTAGCCGTCATCACCTGAGAGAGGGGAAACGAGGGGGATTTGAGAAAAAGGATTTATAAGATTTTTAACATCCTTGCAAAACCCGTTAATATGTGTGTAAAAAATGATTAAAAACGAGGAGGCGAGCAGCTACTTTATGTTCCTTTGCTTATGCACAATGTTCACTCACACATGGCAGCATCAGTCCAAACATGCAGGTTAGTCTGACATGCAGGATGTGACTACAGCACAAGCATCAGTCTCAGCTGTGAGGGTGTGTGAGATACACCTCCAAGTGAATGTTGATCGTAAGGCTTTAGAGTAGCTTGGGATGGACTAGCTGAGAGTTCGGAGCATCCAGCTGTAGATGGAGGCAGCATGCCAGATCAGAGCACACACTCTCTCCAACTGTCATTCTGTCCCAAATGGACTCGGCTCCTGTGGCCCGCTGGGAAATATGATGAGTTTGAAGCACCAAGGAGCCAGCATCCATTTAGGATTGTGGACTAGATTGTAGACTATCCTATCCTATCCTCCCAAAATAACTCCCCTACCTTCCTCCATCTCCTCTTCCTCGTCCTCACCCTCATCTTCCTCTTCCTCCTCCTCGTCCTCTGGCATGCTCCCCTCCGTTCGAGCATCTTCCTCCTCCTCAGGCTCATCCTCTTCCTCTTCTTCATCACCTTCTTCCTCTTGTTCAGCATCTGAGTATGCTTCATCAGCAGGCAGCGAGCGTTCGGGTGAGATGGCCTCCAGGTAGTCGTCTCGACCCTGACTCGGCTCATCTTTGACTACGCCCACTATGGATGGAAAAATCAGTAAGAATCAGCATAAGACTCACAGAAGCATTCAGGCTGCTTATACATCAGAGTACAATGATCAAACTTACATCCGAGCCGTCCTGTAACAACTTAATTCAAATGTTTCACAACTACTAGCTAAACGCTATAGCCGCTCTTTGATATTATTCTCCCCTGGCAGGCAGCCATATTTTCCCCTCATTTCTGTACTCAGTGATAATCAGCTTGCAGAGACTTGCTTGAGATAGGTATTGAACATTGTGTGCCATTAATCTGAACAAGAACACATCAGCAGAGTTCTTTCTGATTCAATGTATCAAAGAGAAAAACATCTTTATCACACCAGGATAATTATCACAGGATAACTAATTTGGGATTTTTTTAAAAAATAAAAGACTTTCAATTCTTATAAAAAGGAACCACAAAGGAAGTATTAAACAATAAGAAATAATAACCAAAAAGATGCTTTTTGCATCTGTCTCTTTTAATATACAAACATCTAACAGTGGCTGATCCACTGTGATAGCACAGAGATGTTCTTACCAGACACTTGGACCTGCTCTTCATCATCATCATCAGGAGGTGGAGGCCCAGGTGGGGTGCGAGGCCCTCTGGGGGCTGGTCTGGGTGGACTGCCATTATATTGTTCGTCTTTTTCCCACTCTAAAAGAAACACAGTTCAATAGATCACTGATTTAAAGAGGAATCAGAGGTGAACTCTTTATGGGGTGCTTCGGTTTGGTGGAGAGGGAGCACAGTGGGTAGTTTCAGCTTTGTGATGCCCACCTTGTTTAATGATCCTCTTGGGCCCGCTTGGCTGTTGTGGGGGTGGCGGAGGAGGAGGAGGAGGTGAGCCTTGGTCATGTCCATGTGAGTGCTCTGCTGTCCCATACACAGCTAAGGTCAGGCTGGTGTACCAGCCCCGCAGCACCAGGCCATCTGTGTTCACCTGCAAACACATACACACCACTGGTTAGTCAGTGTTCAATCAACAGAGGAAAAAAAATTGTCATAGTCACTCATTTACCTTTCCACTGGGTCTGAACACGATGGACTTGTTCTCGTCATACTCCAGACTAAGGGCAGAATATAAGAGAGAGCAGGTATCAGCTCTGGTTCAAATACACAGAGGCCGCAGTAGCCTCAAATATGTGTGTTTGCGAGGACATGGGACACTTTATGTTTAGAAATAAAAGTATGTGAAGTCTTAGACAAACTTCTTTCTATTCAGCAAACAATGGCTGCATTATGATGTCTTAAAATGTGAGCATTATGTGGAAAACTATTTGAAAGGAAATATTTTTAGGCAAATGGTGCTTGGCCAATTGATCCTCATTTTTAGCTCACATTTTAAGACATCATAATGCAGCCATTGTTTGTGAACAAACAATGGCTAAAAATATTTCCTTTCAAATAGTTTTCCACATAATTAATATTTAAAAAGTAATCTCACAAATTTACTTTCAACATTCCCCGCAGGGGTAATAACCTAGGTGTGCCGTTTTTGCAGTTGTCCAAATTCTTAACACATTGCACACCTCAAATAGAAGTTTATGCTCTGGTGCCACTGTAAAACCTCTGTCATCATGGGGCCAGAATAAAAACATTTGACTCTAAGATTTATCTGCTTGTCCTCTTAGTTTTTGTGTCACTTCAGCTGGGTGGGGTTCAGTTTCTGGAGATACCAGTTCACCAGCACAGAAACAAAGAGACCTTAAGATGGGTGGGTGCATCATACAGGGCACAGTTGTCACCTGCTGACTGGTTCAACAGGTGAGACAGATATCAACATCTTTAGAAGATTTTAGAAAATCACCTAACCTGCCCAGTCGGTGGAACGTTGGGTTGTTGGGTTTGGTGACATTGTTGAAGAACAGCTCCAACTGGAAGGCATGAGGAGATGTCTCACTAGAAAAAAGTAGAAAAACTCAAATTTAGAAAGCAGCCATGCTTTAGTTTAACTGTTCACATAAGGCTCCTTCACCCCTCTGAGTACCAATACAGGATTTTGCGACACAACACTTCAGACTTAGCAGCCACCTTTACACTGGTACGCTTTGCTAATTGACAATACAGAGGCTCTACCTTAAATTCCTTAAATTTTATGCATATAAAATATAAAGTAGGTGTTATATATTTTGCAAAATATGGGGTTGATGTGGCTTTGTGGTCCAATGAGTTGCTTCTCAATCAAAAGGTTGGTGGCTCTATTCCAGCTCCCATTACCCAATTCAAAGTGTCATTTGGCAAGACACTGAACTCTCAATTACTCACTAGTGGCATAGCCACAGGTATGAATATGATCAGTTAACACTGATAAGCACTTTACATAGCATCCTCTGCTATCAGTGTGTAAAAGTATGCATGAATGGATTAAGGTGACATTAGTTGGCAAACTAGAAAGTGATCTTGATGTTCTGTCCATTTGACATTTATCTCAGAAAAAAAACATATCAAGATGTGATAAATCTTGAAATTAATAATTTTCTGCAATTGCGGGTTCACCAATCCGAGGTTCCCCTCAAAACTTAGCTTTGACACCTGGACTTTGTCTAAACTGAGTTCTGATCTGATTCCAGTGTCTTTCTAGGCTAGGAATTGTTTTGGTACTTTACTGTCAGTGATGAGTTAATGTAACTATTGGTCACATTAGCAGTGACAGATGAACTGTATGTGTCAGGAGTTTGAACATAATGGTAATCAATCCAAAACAGATCAGCAGAAAAGGGCAACTTTAACACAGTTAGTGTTAGTTTGCTGTTGGGAATTGCACTATTCTATTATTACTATTGCACCTATTTGCACCTGTAGATTGCACTGAGATTAAAAAAATATATATCATTAATACATAAAAGTATATTACTTAACAATAATGGGAGACACATATCTCATATTTTTCATTTCATTAAAATATAGAAAACCCCATAATAAAAAAAAAACACCAAACGTATGCATTTATGTGCATCTGAAAAACAGATGTGTCCTTGAGTGTTGAATCTACACTTACCCAAACGCTCTGTTGTCAGGTATGTTGCTGTGTGCTTTGATTCCTGGTGGAATGACCCGCACCTCTGTGATCAGCACGCCGCAAGGAAACCGTACTACATCGACATTGGTTAACTGTGGTGTATAAATAAAAACATTAAGATTTATGTCTGGCTTAGTTACAACACTGACATGTGTAACTAAAGCAGCTACTCTGAAGTAAACTTCACAAGAATCCCTTATGTGGGGTTAGCATTAGCAACGAGGCTAACTTGGACACAACCTGCGTAATGATGCAACGAAAACGCGAGATCTGAAACAATTATGTTAATACACTCAGTCTAACCGATGTCTTTGAGCAATTGAACATGAAACTTGGAGAATTGATTTTGATTCATTAAAACGGTTAGTTGCACCATTGTTAAAACAACCAGGACAAAAATGCTAATGTTAGCAAAGTTTACATCGTTAGCTTGTAAGTTTAGCACCATACTCCAAATCTCTATGATTTTAGTAAGATTTTCTTTTTTTTTTTTTTTTTTTAAAAAATGCAGATTTAACAAGTAAGAGGTCTGCTATTACCTCTGCACTCTGATGTTTAAATGTTTCTAGAAAAAGAAGCTCCGTTGATGTATCCCCCGCCATTGCTTTGCACTGACCGTCAGGCCGGGGAAAAACGTCCGGGTCGGTGATTATACTTCCGGAGCAAAAACACGAAATAGAAACTACTCAAAATTGATGAAAAATAAAGTTTGTCTTTTAAAAAGGACATAATCAAGTTTGAATATCTCTTGCCTCGAGTAACTATTCAGTAATCATTTCATAAAAGGTTCATGATCGCGCATAACACTGTTATGTATGGCAAAATATTAATGTTTAAGTAATTTTATATATATATATATATATATATATATATATATATATATATATATATATATATATATATATATATATATATGCGCAATGGTATATTTATTACACTTTAAAAGGAAAAGAACAAATTGTGTTTTATTTGCCTGCATATGGGTCTACATAAGCACCTTTCTAATTTAGCGGTATCTTCTTTAAAATGACATTCAAATGAGTTCAGTGAGCCAAAAGATTATATTTTACCAAAATCCTTTTAAAAAGATAAACAGAACCAACTATATTTGAGGGAAAATTAAATCATTGATTAAAACTTCTGACCGCTCCTGCGCTTTTTATTTTACTAAGTACACAATAAATCACTCTCGGCTGAAGATATGAAAGGAATAATATGTCAAAAGTATTATACACAAACAGCTACTTTTGTCCACGGTCTGCCACGTCCTAATCTGTAAAGCACCTGAAGGAGGGAGGGGGCAGGTGGGTAGTCACGTGGTTACTCAGGTAGATGCAATACAAATACGGGGAATGTTCAGCCATTACTCCGCGATGGTGACTACGGGAGGCTTCACGTAAAATCTCCCACGCGACGAAACTCGGATTTACGACGTTAACCTATGCTCTCGGGCGTCCAATAAAAGGTGTTAATATCTCACGGTTTCCGCGTGTATCTCTTCACTGACGTTTCCTCGGTAACTGACCTCTGCTTTTGTGAAGTATTAGTATAGTTTTGTGGGCTGAGTTTGCGTTCAGATGACGGCGCAGGTAGACTACCTGGTGGTGGTTTTCACCGCCACATCTGGCGCGAGCGGCGAGCTGCTGGGATCTGACGAGAAGGAGCTCGAGCGGTTGGTGTGGCAGCTGGTTGATGTTAAGAACAAAAAGGTAAAAACTCACTTTGAAACTTATTTTAACGGCTAAACAATGTTATTCTACAACGGGAAATGTAATAGATAATGAAGAAGTGGGCAAGTTAAAAAAAAAAAAAAAAAACTTTAGGCGGAAATAGACATAAAATACAGCCAGTTATTTCGTCTCAATGTTATTATTTTTTTTCTGAATGTTTGTATTTTTCTTAAAATACTTTTCTCGTTCAAATTCTGTGTTAAGTTAAATAAAGTCGGGAACTTGTTATACCTCTTAATTGTGTTTTTTCTAACAAATATCTTTTTTTTTGTTGTTGTTGTACACTTATGAAAATACATGTGTAATCAGAGTCTACAGTACAGCCATTTAAACTAACTCATCAGCTTTAGGTCCTGTCACTTTCTTTAAAGACTTCTGCTTAATCATGACGTCTTTTCTTCTTCTTTGAACCAGTTTGGCAAGGTGAATGAACTCCTCATAAAACCTGACCGCTCAGACTTGACAGAGGAGAAAGACGAAGAGGAGGATGTGGTAGAGGAGAGTGTGGAAGAGGAGCATGGCTCCATAGCAGACTGTGTTTTCACAGCCTCAAATCTTGAGACAGCATTGAGCCAGGTTATAACCTCAAGAACTGGACATGTTATTATTTAAGCACATGGTTATTATGACAAAGTAATGAACCTTTTGATTTTTGATTTTCTTTTTTTTTTAGTTTCATCTACAACTGACGAATGAGGTAAACAGCGCGGGCGCAGGCACGTCGGTGTGTTTGTGTACAGACGGGCAGCTTCACATTCGTCAAGTGATTCACCCCGAGGCAGCAAGCAAGGTGAGGGAGCTGCTTGGGTGAACGCCTAGCAGCCAGGGCGGATGTTCACCCATAGCTGCAGGAACCTCTGGCGCTCACAGAGCCACAAAGTCATGTCAGCACTTTTCTCCTGATCAAACTTTATACTGCAGCAAGAGTCGATCTACTCATACAAACCTGTTTAATGACACACACCCTTATACATACCTGTGCACACAAAACAGCAGCACACAATGAAGCTGATGACATTTTCCCACATGCCTTTTAAGAGTTACACAGAGATGACAACTCCTCTGGCTTGAGCAAACAGCAATATTATAGCAATAAAATGGCAGCTGCCTATAGACCACATGTTCACATCCTTTTATTTATTTTCTCTTTAGAACATCCTGGTCCCTGACTCTTTCTACTCCTTCATAGACCTGCGAAAAGAGTTCAAGAAGCACTTCCCAACATCTGACCTCAAGGCTCTGAATGTACACGTTATGGCAGAGTGTATCTTTTAAAACATCTACTGTTTACATCTGGTACATGTGTAGTTAATGTAATGCTCAACTCAGATTTCCTTCTTTCTCCTCTTTTATTTGTCCATGTTTAGCTCGTTCTTGCACATCCAACACAAACACACACACACTCAAATAGAAATATATGGGCCCTTGATAAGCCATGGGGTGTTGGCTGAAGGACTAGAGGTTTTGAAATGCAAATAGGGAAACAATGGCATCACCTTACTAAGCGCTCTTCCAACGAGTGTGTTTAGCCAACAGGGCAAACCCCACACACCCTCTGCAACAGGAAAACTAACATATTTTTGTGTGTGTGTGTGTGTGTGTGTGTGTGTGTGTGTGTGTGTGTGTGTGTGTGTGTGTGTGTGTGTGTGTGTGTGTGTGTTATAGCTTACCGTTTTTCTCCTCTTCTGTTTTCTCACTCATCTTTTTAACTTTAAAACATTTAAATTCAGCACACAGGCAAACCTTTCTGCTGTCTCCCAGCTGTATTTTGCTCTCCCTTGTTTGTGTTTCTTGACTGCTCCCTCCTCAGCTCTTAGTATACCTGTTGATGTGCCCCCTATGTGGGATCCCTCAGCCACTCCTGACCCCTTAGCCATATTACCTGCAGAGGTAGCAGTGCAGCAAGTCCACACTATGGCCAACATTGTCCTTGCTCTGCTCTCTGAGCCTTTTTGTAAGTATCATGTAAGATTTATTGAAAACGAGAGAGGAAAAAAAGATTTGCTTGGTTATTTAAGTTATTTAGGCAGGTGTTCAGATCAGTTAAGCAGGTACTGGATTTCTAGAAACATTACTAATATGTATGTCTTGGCAACTACCCTGAAAAACAATAAGTTGTTTTAGAATGATGTCTAAAAAAGAGATCTGAATATATTTGTTCACTAATCAGCATTAAAAAATAAATCTGAATTTTTAATCACTTTCTTTCATGTTAATGTATCTAAAACAAGTCAACTGACTCATAAACTAAGAATGTATTTATTATTCATGCTGTCTAAAATAAAGTTTTAATTGTGTCACCAATGCTGCTGCTTTTCCATCACAGGCCACATATTTTCTAACCAGGAGAGAGTCAGTGAGAAGTTTGAGACCGGCACTTGGTAAGTAAAGTTTGCTCAAGATAAATATTCTTGTTGTTCGCTGTCTCTGAAATTTCCTTCGAGTCCTCTCTGTCTGTTCTGATGTCAATATGTGTGTTTGTGTGTCTTCTCGCAGCAGTAAGATGGAAAGAGTGTCCGACAACACAGTGATCAGAGCCAGAGGGTTGCCATGGCAGTCCTCTGACCAGGACATTGCTCGATTCTTCAGGGGACTCAACATTGCCAAGTATGTTGAAGCTTTATTGTTAATCAATGGCACTGATGGATTCTTGATTTCTCTGCATAAAGTCCTGAAACTGTTGACATCAAATTTACATCCTCAGTGATGCTCGTTTTGTTGTGTTGTATTGTGTAGAGGAGGGGCTGCGTTATGTCTTAATGCTCAGGGGAGGAGGAACGGAGAAGCTCTTGTTCGTTTCATCAGTGAAGAACACCGAGATCTGGCGCTGCAGAGACACAAACACCATATGGGCAACAGATACATTGAGGTAACACCTCTGAATGCTGTGAGCTGGCACTGATGATGTAAAACCAACATGTTACATAGATCTAATGTAATTATTTACAAAACTTCTCTTTGGATATGGATTTTTAATCTCTATTGTTCTCTTTGTATGACAGGTTTACAAAGCAACAGGAGAGGATTTCTTGAAGATAGCAGGAGGTGAGAAGATGTAACCAGGCTGTTTTTTGTTTTTTTTTTAATATTTCAGAGTATCATGTGACATTTGCAAAAGCTAGTTTGGTTATTTCAGAAGATATGTTTGTCAAAGGTAGCAAAATGTCAATCAGCATTTTCCCCCGAAATAATTGGGGTAGTCAGTATTGACCGCTACAGAAGCTGTGATAGGAAGGGGAAATTAAATAAAAATAGAAAGACAGCAGAAACTCCCTTTTTTCATGCTGAATTATTTTTGATCATCGTTGTTATATTAGGAAATGAGTCAGGTGTACTTGTAAAAAGAAGGATTAAAAAGGAGTAAAAATCCTTCAAACAAGGAAAACTTAAAGATGATAAAGCTGTGCCTGTTTTGTTTTTGTAGTTAAATTTTTGTTCGTTTTCTCGTGTGTCCTCAAGGTACCTCCAACGAGGTCGCCATGTTCCTTTCCCGAGAGGACCAGATCATAGTGAGGATGCGAGGTCTTCCTTTCACTGCCACACATGAGCAGGTGCTCAAGTTCTTCTCCCAGGGGGAGGGGCTTAAAGAGACGTGTCCAGTCAGTGGAGGAAATGATGGAATCCTTTTTGTGCGTTATCCTGATGGGCGTCCCACCGGGGATGCCTTTGTCTTGTTTGCATGTGAGGAACATGCCCAGTGTGCTCTGAGGAAACACAAAGAAAGCTTGGGGAGGCGATATATCGAGCTGTTTAAAAGCACAGCAGCAGAAGTCCAACAGGTACGTCAGAGTGACAGCTCGATCTGAATATGTTTGTCTTTTCTTTTTTTCTTTTTTTTAGCATTTCTTGCTGTGTAATGTGGAAGTTTGTGTGCATTTTAAGCCTGAGGTTTGTGTCTCTTTTGTCTAAAAGACTGAGAATTTAAGGAAGTGTTTGGTGTGACAGTGTGTGGGTGAGTGTGTCTTTTGTCTCTTTATACTGTAGTTGTGTGAACTGCAGTTAGGCTTATGGGTGGGGACCTGCAGAGCAAGACGGACTGTGTGTTTTTATGTGTTTACTTTGAATATGTAGGTAAACAAACACTGTGAAAGATTCTCTTTCTCCAACACATGGACTCGTATTCTTATCTGAGCTGACTTAAGCAAGCAGCCATCATAGATATCTGTGCACAAACTTTTCCTTGGGCACTTATGTATGACTGACTGAAGACTTCAATTGGTCCTCTCCAAAAATGCAAACAAGCCTCTCTCTGACTTGCAACACACATCTGAACACACTATGGACTTGAACAGCAGATGTCTACCAAAAGCTGGCCTGTAGTAGTCGTGTATCAGCGTGTTACCACTTCAGTGATCTCTGAGCTTTAATTGTAATGGAAATGTTCTCTTTTAGGTTTCTTATTCCCTGATTTTGCCATCATTTATGACCATGCATGTATATTTAGGTGTTGAACCGATACTCATCGGCCCCTCTGATCCCTGTGGCCCCTGCCCCCTTGGTGTCAGTGCTGCCCACGTTGTCTCTCCTGCCCCCTCCTGTTGGTATGAGGGACTGCTTGAGGTTGAGGGGTCTGCCTTACACAGCAAGCATAGAGGACATCCTCACTTTCCTGGGCGAGTTTACACAGGATATCAGACCACATGGTGTGCACATGGTCCTCAACCAGCAGGTACATGCATCAACAGTGTAGACACACCCATACGCCATGTTCACACAGCAGCCTTTTTTCTGATGTAATGGTTTCAGCTTCTCCAGCTTGTATAATCCTCTGAACTCTGACAAACTGTTATTTAAACACAGAAAACTCAAAGAAATATAGAAATTCTTTGGGGTGACATGGGACATGATGATCAGACTCACTCACTTCTTGACACAATGTGAATAACAGCTAACTATTTCTTATTCCAGGGTCGCCCATCAGGTGACTGCTTTATCCAGATGACCTCAGTAGAGCGAGCACTTCAGGCCTCGCAGCGGCTCCATAAGCACGTGATGTCCAGCCAGCGTGGGGCCAACAGCCGCTACGTGGAGGTGTTCCCCTGCAGCACAGAAGAGATGGGCCTAGTGCTGATGGGAGGCTCGCTGTCGCACACACATACACACACACACAACCGGAGCAGAAGTGGGACAGGGCTCAGCCCGCCGCCATGTAAGTCCAGACGTAAGTGCTGCTGGGAGCTGGGGGTGCTTCGGGACTGCAGGGTAGGTGGGCTCCTGCCATTTGGGGGCAGAGTTGCTGTTTTTTCTCCAATCTTGTAGTTTGTGAGGTTGGGGAGCAGTCTGACAGGAGGATTTAAAACTGGATGTGTGAGTGTGTGTGGAACTTTCTTAAGTGTGATTAAAATACCCGTCTGCATGCACAAAGAAACCTCACATTTGCAGTTTAATCTACCTCTTCACCCGTGTACACACATTCTGATTGTAGAAAATCTTCTTCAGTGGCATGTTTGGTACTTATCCCTAATTTTGCTCCTTTACCACTTCCTTAGTAAAATCTGAAAGGGTTGGAAAATGTAAGCAAGAGTTAGTTTTTAACTGTAGAAAACAGCTTACAGCTCTCCAATCTTATCAGATTGGTCGTGGTGGTTGTGGGATTTAGCCGTAATAGATTGATGCACCTCTGCTGTGTGCATCTGTTGTGCTTTTCCAATCAGTGGAACTGTGGGTAAGGTGGGCAAAACTGATCGATGGTGAATAGAAATGTGCTTTGTTCTTTTTATTTTTCTCTGTAAATGTGCACTGGTGCCTACCCATTGGTTTTATAATGAGGTGCATTTAAGTAAAAGGACTAAATGTCTTTAGGATGTTTGACGTGAGGGATGAACATGTGAAGTTGTGATATCATAGATGTATTATCTATTTTTTCCTGTATCTATAACTCTTGAAGGATTCCTGCTGTGTCTCAGTCCACTAATGTTTAGTTATTGTACATAAACACAGCCTAATGCATTCACCATTTAGTCTCTAGTTTGCTTATAGGAAAGAAGAACCAAAGTAAACTCAATGCTTAAATAGTGCCAGTGAACATATACTGCACAGAGACATTTTAAAATATATTCAAACTCTCCATGTGTCAGTGTAGGACACTGATCATTGTTTGCACATTTGCATGATCGTCTCTCTGACAAACAAACAATGACCAGACTTCACCACCATCCATGACTTTATCTGTTTCTGTTTCTGTTCATTCATTAAATTTGTGTTTTCCTCCTCTGCACTCTTGTCTTCAGGTTTATCTCCACCCTCCTACCCATTCGCCCCTGCTCCACCTGTCCTGCCCACAGAGGCTGCTGCTGCCCTCTATCCCCCCATCAGTCAAGTGCTGCTGACTCCACGGCCCCTGCCTCCAGGTCATGCATACTACCCTGCTTCAGCTCAGCTATACATGAACTACACAGCCTACTACCCCAGGTAAACACTGATGTATGCAGACCAACAGAGAGGGACATAACAGCATTCAAATGCCGACCAGTGTCAATTGTCTGATTCCTTCTTGTTGGACTTTTATCTTCTTCTAATTCTGTTGTTACTTACTATTTCCTCAGATCAGTTGTGATTTGGTTCTTCAGAAGCTTCATGGGAAAATGTATCTATACACTTTATTGATCCCCATGGGGGAAATTTTAGCGTCACAGCAACATACAACAATCAAAGTGAAAAAATGCAATAATAAAAATAGAATAATAAGAAGAACTTAAGATAAGAACTAAGAATTAGAAATATTGAAAAACTAGAAAAATATCACTTTTTATACAAGAACAAAAAAAGTACAAGAATAGACAATGAATACTGAGATGATGTGCAAAAATGATTGCACTTTTTGTCTACTGGATGGCAAAAAGGTGTGAGTCCAGGTTTGTTATGATATATTAAAAAGTCTTATTGTGGTGCAAAAAAAGCAATGACCTGCAGTAGCGCTCCATTTTCCAGGGTCTGAGTCTCAGTCTGCTGCTAAAGGTGCTGCTTAGACCCCCATAGTCCCATGCAGTGGGTGAGAGGGATTGTCCATAATGGATGCAAGCTTTGCCAGTATCCTCCTCACCCAACTCCTTGAGGGAGTCCAAGGAGTAGTCCAGGACAGAACTGGCCCTCCTGTCCAGTCCGTTCATTCACTGTTCTATTTAATTGTCAAATACTTTCAAAACTTACAAGCTACATTGAAGCTAAAATAGTGCTGTGACATTGCTTGCATCTACACAGCCCTTTGTCAATAGACTCTGAATCAGATAAACATGCACCATATCAAAACAGCCAGGCTGTGTTTACACTCAAGAATTTTTAATCAGTCAAATGTGTTCAATACAAATTGTTTATCTTAAAGCTCCTGTGAAGAACATTCTATTTGTGTTGAATTTGGCGCGCCCTGTGGACAAAGCAATGTCTCTTATCTTTTTATTGATTTTGTCAAGCATGATTAAGTGGTAACCCCCCCCCCCCCCCCCCCCCAAAAAAAAAAAGAAAAGAAAAAAAGTCATCCAGCAAGTTTTTAGGTGAAAAATATATCCGTTTATCATTTTGCCTGACTCCTACCCTACGGCAGTACGACATCAAAAGCAACTACAATATATTTTTATTAGTAGTAGTCGTATCTGTTTTTGTAGCTTTTGCAGGATTTTCCACAGAAATGGATGATAGGTTAAAGTCCAGAAGGGGAACACTTTCTCTCTGGTTGGTCTATCCAAGGACAAATACCAAGACAGGGACAGTTAATGACTGATGGCTGTGGTTTAAAAGGACCTAAACATTGCCGGCCTCTTGTTGTACCTGGTCAACCCTCTGACATTGAAGAAAAAGAAATCCCGCCCCAGAGAATCAGATGTTTGTTTGCTCAGAAATATGGTGCATTAAAGTCATTTAGTTGTTTTGTTTGTTTTTTTAAAAAGATATTTTTATATTGACAGCCTGCCTGTGCTTCCTTTCTTTTCTCTCACCAGTCCACCTGGCTCACCTACCACTGTAGGTTTCTTTCCCTCCCCCTCCTCCCTCTCCACCCCTGGGGGGCTGGTGCGCATGCCGGGTCTGACCTACAACAGCACCGGAGTTAAAGACCTCATTAACGCAGTGCAGGGTTACCAGGTAAGAGGTGTAAATGCTTAGCTGGTTATTGATACAGTTCTACAGTTGATACTCAACAAACACAGCATGATGCCTTCAGAGTTCACACACCCCGCTATAGGATCTAAGTGTTGTTTTCATATCTTCTCCTGTTGAGGGTGTGTATCACCAGGCATCCACTGTTTGCCCAGAGGCCATCAAACGGGTTTATCCTGTCTACTCTCCTTGTTCTGTCATACATGCTCCTCTGCTTGCTTAGACTTGAATAAGAGGAGCTCAGATCCTATTTAAACTTAGAGGAGAGTGAAAACTTGCGAGATACAACACATTTATGCTCAAGTATGAGAGTAACACAGACTTAGAATGTATGTTCAACATTATATGTAGCCTTTAGGTTAATGTCCATCCAGGTTGATTATCTCTCAGCCCACTTTCTTTGTCGTTCCTCCCCCTTCCTCAAACAACAGTATGCCCCTGAGGATGCTCTAATGCACGCTCATGGGCCTGTGCACGCTCACGACCCGACTGGGACATTGCTTACGCAGCCCAAAGAATGGGTGTGTATTTAAGGTGTCTGAGGCAGGTGGCAGGTAAGAATTGGCTGAGGGATCTGTGAGGGGGATTTAGTTTAGACAAAGGCTGTGGCCGTGGCAGTGGGTCTTTTATAGTTGCCATGGGTAACAGGGTCCAGCAGCAGCATTTGGGCACACACTTACACACACACACTGTTGAGAATGGGCAAATTATGATTGGGAGTTTTGTTTTGTTTTGTTTTTGGATTTTAATCATGGCGGGGCTTTGATGTGGTGCAGTTTTCTGAAAGAGGTAATCAGCTTTATCTTCTACTGATGGTCACATTTCTGTACTCAGGAGTCATTATTGAGCTTAACCCCACCAACCGAAAAAGTGACTATCCAATTAGAGCTTTACATCTGAAACTACACACAACAGGTCGTTTTTCTTTAGATTTCAAAATGGTTCACAAAGCTATTGTGAATTAGCTGTATTCTGTAACTCATTAATTTGGGTACCGAACAGTTTTTCCTCCCGGACTTTAGCTAGTACCATTAGCATAGCCAAACCTCCTTACATGAGTGACCCAGCAAGTATTTTATTTGTAAATGTGTTACATCAAATTAATTATTAAAGCTCCTGTGTGAATGACCTTGTAGACAAAACGGTACCTGTAAAAAATACTCTTAAAGCTCTTGTGGGGAATTTTAATCTGGTCATTTAACAGACAGAAACACCTCTCTAAGACCTTAAAAGCATACAAATCCATCAACCTAAGGAGTGCATGTTTCTTTAAACTTATTTTCAATGTTTGACTCCACTGGTAGGGGGTAGGTGCCAGACAAAGTGATAAATTTGGCTGTCTAAAGAGAAGGATTAGATTTATCATCAAGAGACACTAACTACACATGTGCAGGACAAAATCAACTCTGTCCACAGGGGAACCAAATCAACATGAACCGAAAATTCCTCACAGGAGCTTTAAGTAAAGAAAACACTTTATATATATGAAATGCTCAGAATGATGTCATCACAAGCATGCCAACTTCTTGTTCACACTAAACTCCTTCACCAAGTGTCATGAATTAGTTCCTGTTATCCTTTTGACCGAAACAAACAAATTGCACCTTAAAGATGCAGCTCTTTTTAAATAACATTTTTTCCCACAGCTATCAGTGTTTATACTATATTATATACAGTCTTGAATTAAAAAGCTTGACACTTGTGGCTCATGTAGCTGAGGGGCTCAGGGGCTGAGGTGTTGGTAACAGAATGATAACTGGTGAAGGGTTCAGGTGGTTGAAGGGTGATTGGTAACGTCTGGTGCTGGTGTGAGGGTTATGTGTCGAATATTTATACACAGTCATAATACTCTTTTCTTCTTTCCTTTGCTCCTAACCCACTCTCTTAGAGTCCTGCAGAGTCCGTTTCACTCCTGAGCAGCAGTCTGATTGGTCAGTCCAGTGGAGGTGATGCTCCTCTCATATCACTCCCTGCTCTCATGACCAAGCCTGGTGGGCAGTACCTGGACCTGACCCTGCTGTAGGGTCCCAAATATAAAAAGGTCATATGACAATTTGGTATAAACTTGTAATGTATTTTAAGCTTCTTTTTTTTTTAAATTAGTCTTTTAGATGTGTTATTTATATCTTTCAGAACAGAAATTAATCTATTTTATACCAAAATCATTGTGGCCTTAGCCAAACATAGCAGTTTTGACTTATATTGCACAGAGTGTATTTGAAAAGCTTTATAGAGATTTTTTAACTCGTTATGATGTTATAATCACAATGATATATTTGCTAGCCAAACTATAGAATGACAAATTAGAAACTGAGCTCAACTTTGTTCTTAAGCTTGTCTGTGAAGAGTGAAAGTGTGTGTGAGTGTGTTTTAGTGTGACAAAGATAAAAGTGAGTATTATGCATGGCTGTGTTGATGTGTCTTTATACTTCATTGCAGAACACTGTTTGTGTTTTATAGACATTTGATACACTAGACAGTGATTGTGTTGGAAGCTTTAGTGCATGAAGAAGTTAGTAGTTAAAGTTTAAGATGTTTACATTATGCCAAATATCAATGCACTGCTAATAAATAAGACTACTAATGTGTATTATAGCAGTATCGTTACACTGTGAGTTTGTCAACCAGTCTGATCCTTGCATCAGGTCTCACTTACAAAAATGTGACATCTCACACCTACCCCCTTGTTTCACTCCAATATGTCTATGTGTCCATGTTGTGTGGTGCCAATGTTGTCTTGCCTTTTGTTTTGGATGGACATTGGAACAAAGGACAGTCCTGGCCCTCAGTAACCCAACCACAGAGCTACATTTATCAAGAGGACTCAAGTCAAAGTTTTCAGTTTACTAAGTGAATCTCAGCATCCAGAGAGATTTTGTTACACATTTTACTCCAAAGATTAACTGTCCATCACACTTTCCTTGTCTTCTCTCAACCATCTATGCTGATGTCAGTGTAATACAGTGGGTGAACTTTACTCCCTGAAAAAACCCTTTACCACTTGTCTTAAATCTAAATCATCTGGAGAATAAATGGAGAGAGGAGAAGAAAAGGAAATGAAGGACACCTCTGACATGTATATTTTGAACTTAATGTTTGTGCCTCCTAAAGTTGCTGTTTGGGCTCCATGTAAAAAATATCTTTCAGTAGGACCTCCTGCTGCTCACGAGATCCTGATGAAAAAACAACAACAATAAAATCACGTGGAGTTTGCCAGCTTTCCCCTGTTTGAGTTTCACTGCTGTGTGCTTCTTTCACTTTGCAATACTCTTTCTGTGAGTTTCTGTGCTTGAAGAGGGTGTGTGAAGCGCTGGAACACAAACACACAGGTGAAGCTGTCTGGTGACAGAATTTAGCCGGAGGCCAAACTGTGGGAACTCCCTCACGCTGTCCTCAGTGATTACCTCTGTTTCCCACATATACACAAGCTATAGCAAAGAAGCTCAGACACACTAAACACATTATCTCAGAGGACAGCCCTTTTTTCTCAACAGGCTGAAAAAGTGAAGAATGGAGAGTGCAGGAAGGGGGGAGAGAGACGGAAGGCACACAAAACCATGTCAGACCCCCTCAGGGTGGATTTGGCATTGTGTAATACAATCTTGTGCACCCCACCCAGCTCAGTCCCATTTAAATGCACTCTCTTTCTCCTTCGCACAAAACCACTGTCTAAACCAGCTTGGCAACACCATTACATCCATACAACAAAGACCTTGTAGTTTTTTGGAACTTTATTTACAGAGTTTAGTGGGAAACATACTTTATCTTTAATCCATAAAATATAGCATGACTCCGCATACAGTAGTTCTTAAAAAAGACCCTTTTTGTCTTTGCTTGTTCATAGTCAAACACGAGTACAACCATATTGCCCTGGTTTAAAAGATATACCAGTTTTATTTCACAATGAGAGCATGAAAAGTGCAGTGTGACATGTCTAAAAACTCAAGTAAAAGAAAATAGAGGGGTAAGCAAATGAGAATCGTGTTATATTTGATTAAGAGGAGCCCAGTGATACTACTGCATTCAGTCTTTCATTTTTGACACATCCCCTTATTTTGATTTTATTTCCTTGTTTTTTGTTTGTTTTAAGCCCTAAAAACCAACTCTTTTCCAAGTTTCTTTGTTTTTAAACTATTGCTAATTAATGTAAATACATTTTACAACAAGGAAGCAATCTGTTAGCTGTCACACAGTTGGTGCTCTTGCCTTAACCATCTCTTCTGCACAAGTTATTCAATTATTATTGTTTGCCTGTGACCTCCAGACTTTAAAACTCTTTCCTCTGACCCCTAAAGCTGTAAACTCCTCAGTTTCAACCTGTGCAATATGATAGTCTCTGTATGTATCTCAACATGTTTAATGCTGACACTAAAATGGATAACATACCATTCATTAAGCCCTGAGATGAATGAAGTGTTACTGATTTTAATTACGTAGTAAAATCTTCATAGTGGGGTCATGGTTAGGGCTGTTTCCTCACAGTAAGAAAATTCCGGATTCAGGCTGTTGTCTTTCCAGGTAGAGTTTTCACTTTCTCCTCTTGCGTGCGTGGCTCTTCAGCTTCCTCCCGCAGTCTGGAACAAGCTCACCAGGTTTGTTGTCCACTGAATAGAAATGTTTCCATTGTGATTTTGAGCAGGGTTTAATTGAAATCAGAAGGAGGATGTTGCAGGGTCCAGGGCAGATATGCTTGTTGTTCTATAAAGATCTTTAGTCTCTCCCAACCAGTCTCTTATCTATGAACCCTTAAAGCAGAAGTGATTGGTTGTGCTTTGAAAGTAAATTAAAATAATTTCTCTTGATTCCCACAAAAACTTTTAAAGCTTTGAACATGTCATCCCCCAAGCTTCTCCTGCACTTTGTCTTGCAGATGAATTATCTAAAGCAATGTTCACTGAGGAACAGAACAGAAAGGCAATTAGAGGCTGACTCACCATGCCGTACCTGAGAGGTGTGTAGGGGCAGATAACTCGGTTATATCCTTTTTAAGTACATTCCCTCACTGGGTGGGTAAGGCCTGCGCACACACTTATCACTTAGGCACGCAGGGCGAGGCTGAGCCACATTACCATGCAAGACACCAAAGATGCTCCTACAGTTGTCAAACTGATGATGTGGCCTTTTATTATGATCCAACCAGGGGAAGGAACAGCACAGTCAACACAGAGCAGCAGCAACACATGCTGCATTAGATGTGGTTGTGGGAAACAAGAGCTGAACTAACGCTGTTAAAGTCCCAGGGTTGTACCTTTTTCATTCTTCGCTTTCATTTTTGTATCTGACCTGTGAAGAAATTTCAAATGGTATAAAAAAAAAACAACAACAAGAGATCATCGGTCAACATCACATTAACATGATCAGCTGAGCTGTCACTGCAGATTTGTCTCCTCCTAGTGGATGGATTGAGACTGCAGTTACACTGTAAAATCCCTGTCTGTTAGCCTTACTGTTCAGTTTTTTAAAACTCAGTACTGTAAAGATTTAGGCATCCTATAAAAGTATCTGTGATGTAAGGAAGCCATTTTTCTGCATGTTAATAACATTGCTATTTACATTTTGAATAAACTGACTTGAAAGTGAAAACACTTTCAGTCCAGCCTCTTTTTTTTTTTTACAACAAAGAGATCAGTGCTCGAACAGTCAGTGTCTGGAAACAGTTTAGGTATCAGCATAGACACAGTGTTGATAAAATGAATTAAGTATTCAGAACCCCAAAGCAAATCAGAAAAAGGTTTCATCGTGTTTATATTTTTCATGCAGGCAGCACCAGTCACATCTGTAGCTTATCTGAATTGGGTGAGATCGTCAGTTATCCAGTGAGCCCATTTCGTTTCATCTCACTTACAGTTTTAACAGTTCTAGTTTAAATATAAAGAAATCTGAAGAAGTCCATCTGAAATATCAATTAAGCAAATATAACAACTGCCTTTGTGCAAATATATATCTATAGCTGCTGAGTGTTTTATGGAAATATACAAATGTTGATTGGACCCGACAACTCATGAGTCTTCTGCTTCTTCCTTTAACTGCAGGTCAACTGTGCAGGCAAAGATGTCACAGGGGTTGAGGATTAATGTCTCAGAGCTCCGTCATCAGGAGGGCTCTGAGTATCTTCTCTCTGTCCAACCTCATCTCCTCTCCACTGCAAACATAGAATAATAATATAATAATACTTTGTGAAACTTGTTGGTTTTGGATAGATAAAATGTGTTTAAAAAAACAACAACAAAACACTGTTCAGATGTTGTAGGTCAGTGTTAAAGCTAGCCAAACAGGAAAGAATTATTTTTTACCATCTGCATTAATATTCAATTTCACTTTGTAAATTGTGATTTATTAACCATCTACTGCCATTACTTTCTGGTTCAAACACTAAACACTACTAAACAAATTCTTTTTTATTTATTTGATATTTATAAGTATCCAGTTAATTACCCAATCATTTGGCTACTACCATGAGGAAACAATTTAACATTTCATCTCTTTCAGTCTGCCTGTATGTGTGAAATAAAATTTAAAATAGTAAAATCTAAGCGCCAAGAACTGCTTCTTTATTCATGTGACCCTGGAAGCTTCCTTGTTGGAGGATTGGGCTTTGATAGGGTCCCAAAGTAGAGGCCTCTATGCAGTTTTAGCTCCCACCTTTGAAGGTATTTCTTATGTAAGGTTGGTGACATGGAACCCTTGGCACCATTTTTAAAGTCTTTATTGTGGAGGATGCTGCTTCAGGTTGTGGCCTGAAACCCAGATTGGTGCCTGTCATAACGGCAACCCACCAGCAGACATCAGGAGTGACGGAAGTCGTCAGACTGAAGGAGGCCTTTCTGACTTGCTAGTCCAGAGTTTTCTGGAAGCAGCTGTAAGGTACTGGTGGCTGAGAAGGCTGTAGACTTTTGGTTTGCATAAAAGAAGTCCTGATAAACCACTGTGCAGCTCAGGATGGGAAAGCATAGAACAGCTGACCTGGGCTGGGTATACTGGGTGGAAGGAGCATCATGAGAGTCTCCTGGATCTGACAGACACATCCTTTGAGGAGGGGATATCGTCTGAGTTTCAAGGGTAAAGTCTTGTCTAGTTCCTTGACAAATGTTGCTAGGGTATTCTAAAAGCGACTCAGTGGCAGGGGGCCAGGTGTGGATGAGAGACACCCTGAAAGGGAGGGCCCACTGACGGGTCTCTCTGAGGGTTGGGAGTACAGAGAAATATTGGTTTCCAGGGCTGTTACTAAAAGTTATCTGGTCCCTGCAACTAGGTTTCTCACACAAGGCTTTGCCTTGGACCAGAGTTGAGTACCACTGTTTTAGCATGACTACCCCAACAATCATGGTCTAACTGCACAATGTTCCCTTGGGGCAACAAACAAAATAACCTGTAGTTTTACAAACAAAAAACTCTACATTACTGCATGTAAAGTGCATGCACATGTTTTTCTTAACAAAGGTTTTTCAGTTTAATCGTGTTAAAAATCAGTACTCAGCATACCGATTCATGGGGCTGAGTCCTGTGCAGTTTTGTCTCCAAGAAAGGATCCCCTACCCCCTGATGAAATATGACATCCACTGATCCCAGATACTTTTGGCTGGAGAAATATCTTGTGGTATTATATTTCAAAAAAATAATATTTAAAAAGTTAAAGGGGCAGTGTAATAATAAAATAAGTGGTTTAGGGTAACGCCATCCCATAGAGTTCAAATGCAAAGGGTATGCTGTTGCTGCTGAGCCAAGGCTAGAAAGTTTGAGCAGGACTCTATTGTTTATCTTAAACATCATAAGAACATTTAATGACTGTCTTACTTATAAGCTATTTAAATTTAATGTCAGATTTTATTTTCAACAAACATTTTCAGACATTTCATAATAAGACCACAATAATCAGATCAGCTGATAATCTGATTGTACAGGATATGCTAGGGTTACATCTTTGCATCTTGACACAGGATTCCCCAAAACCCACACTTATCTATCTGATGAACTTTGTGACACCGTTGGAGAAAAGCTTCAGAAAATTTAAGAGTGGCCAGGGTGAACATGGAGTGTAAGCCGTGTTACCTGTCGTTATGTGCAGCAAGGTAAGGGACCAGGTGAGGGATGGAGCTACGATAGTAAGAAGGAGAGAGGTGGGGTGAGGGCGAAGGAGAGGGACAGCATGGACCAACCAGCTCCAGGGCTGGCATGTTATCCACCTGGAATACACATCAGTGTACAACACACACACACACACACACACACACACATAGACAAACATCCCTTTTGTGAAGTTACAGGTGAGGCTCAGAGGCTACACTGATGATAAAAGTGTTGTGTTGGGCATCAAGCAAACATGCTTTATCGCGTTGTGTGTGCCTTTGTGAGAGTGTGTTCATGCTACCTGTGGGTAGATGGACGGCTGTATCTGTTTGTCCAATGAGCTTGTAGATCCTGACTTCATCATACTCTGGGAAGAGATGGCTGCAAGTGCTTCTGGGAGATTATCTTCATCTTCATGGTTACTGATGAGCAATAAATTGAGAGACTTACACACCCACAGATTGCTCTGCACAAAATGTCAAAGTGGAGCATTTCCTTAGCATGAATTATCTATTTAAAGAGTGCAATTTCCCTCTCAGAGCTCAGTAGACATAGCTGGTGTGCACTCACAAGCTGAACTGTCTGACCAGTCGTTTTCTGCGGGTGGTGCTTGTGTTGGATTTAGCCTGCAAGGGGTCTGTCGTCAAGTTTCGGTCTTGCTGATGTGGAGTTTTGTCTGCAGTCAGACTGGATGCAGCTGAGTCTTGAGATGAGCTCTGGTACCTGAGGAACAGAGTTTCAAAAAGGGGATTTAATCTTAATTTACATGTGCAGAGAATTGAATCTGAAGTGTAGGATTAGGGAACTGGCCTCTCATTGAGGGTCTGGTTTGAGTTCTTCCCTCTAGGTGTTATCGGAGCTTCCTTCTTCATCACGCAGGAGAAAAGGACACCACTGTTAGTTACACCACACAAATATCAGAAAAGGAGGTGAAATTTTTGTACTGACCCTGAAGGCAGCCTCCATCTGGGCCTTAAGGATGTTGCACTTAACATGGTCAGGGTGTATCACTGGAGACGCAGGAGGGTGTAAAGACTTTTCTGACAGCTGCTTCTCCTCTCCCTGGCAGCAGAACAGAAGAGAAAAGAAGGTTAAGAAACTGGGGCAAGTCCTTATTGTGAGCAATATGGGAAAAACAAGCATGTGGGAAATCTGTGACCTTGTTGTCCATGTTGATGTGCAGCGAGGGCCAGGGGGAAGAATCACTTTCTGACTCCAGAGCCTTAAGCAGAGACTGAGAGATGTCCAACCCATCTGCAGGGCAAGGAGGGGCTCGGCGCTCTGAAAAACAAACATTGACATATATATATATATATATTTATATATACATAAAGGTTTACAGATAAAGAAAGAACACTATTTAAATTCTTTTGGTACAAACGGACAGTTATTTTGGTTACAGCTGGTTACCCATCAGGTGTGTAATGCAAGTGTCTGAACTGCGAGCTGTATTAATGTGTTATATTACAGACGCCCATGTGAGCAACTTTCTGCAATCACTTTTGTTCATAAACAGAACAAAACAAAGAAGTTATGACTAAAAACTAACATTCAAGAAGACTGGATCAACAAAAACCCAAATAGGGTTTGTTCCCTGAGAACTTGTGTTGTGCTAACCTGAGAGTTTGATATTCAGAAAAAAATCAACAGCATCACCAAAACATTACTTGAAAATCTGCCTGAATAAGACACAAACTATCTGCATGGTAAAGAAACAGCTGGATATCTATTCGAGTTGATCTCAAGCTAATTTGTGGCCTTAGGCAGTATCATGTTTACTGATCAGCTGTTCATCTATCTCAAATTTCAGCCTTTTCTTCATTATAATTTCCCTCCAGGTTGTGCTGATCCTTTGCTGCAAAGACATGAGGTAACAAACACACAATAGACACTTCATGATGAAAAGACAGATATCCAATGGCGGTGGATATATAAGTCCTGACGGTGGTAAACCTGTGTACATGAATGGAAACTCTTTCTTCAATGAGCGACAGAATAGTTGGTGTATGAATGAGCATAAGACGAGTATCGGCATACTATACAGCCATATTCAAGGTCAGATCATACTCACTATTCTTGTGCGTGTGCGTGTGGCATAGCGTGTCCTGGCTGTGTGTGTGCCGTCGGTGATGGTGGTGGAGCTTGCCGGAATATGAAGTCTCATTTTCTTCGATGCTGAACTGGTTGTCTGAAGCAGGACCGCTCAAAGGGAAACTGGAGATGATACGCAATCAGAATAAAATCCCCAAGGCCATTTCATTTGCATCCTCATTGTCTCAAAACACTCATTTCCTCATTGGTTCATTCTTTACTGACTCCTTATTTAAACCTTAAAGAATAGATCTTTATACGTTACTGCATTGATGAACATATTGTTTATTCACAAAATAATACGTCAACATCCCTAAGCAAAGTGTGATTCAAGTAGTTACAGAGTCAACAAAAAACAACATAAAAAATGGCCACATTGTCTGTAAACAGTTGATTAAAACATCCATAACCTTTCTTATCTTCAATGGGAGTCCTAACGTTTCAAAGCACAACACCACACAAGCAGGATTCAAGTTAATGCTTCAATTTCACACTGATTGATAAAGCAGCTTAGTCCCTAAACCAGCACACACTGTATCCCGTCCACCTGCTGAGAATCACTTCACTCATATTAGTATCACCTAATCTCACCCAGATTAGAGTGATTTTGGGGAATTAGCTGTCAGGAGAGTAAACATGCCAAATCACCGACTGTGAGAGCAGAAAAGTATTCATTTAAACAAAGTGAATATCAGTTTGACACGTTTTTATCCGTTTATAGAGGAACAGAGGAGAGAATGTAGGAAACAGGAAACTTACTGAGGTAAAAAGTTCCCCTGTCATTTAGCCTAATTTAGTTTAGTTTCTTAAATCGTCATTCAAAATTTGCCCAATAAACCAAAATATAAAATTTGCAAGGTGTAAGTCTCACTCATCTAGAGATAATTTATAATGTCCATGTGTCATGCATTAAGAGAAGGAATAACTAGTAAGAGTGATGAGACACTGAAGATTTGGAAATCTTTAATTTCTCTCGTCAGCTGTTTCCTGGATGAGTTGCTTAAAAAAAACTACAAAAACCAACATCCTTTTGATTCAGACTACTTTTACTGTACTGTTCCTTTCTCTTGATGCACTAACACAGAGCTCCCCCTTTGTGTTGCCCTTTAACGTTTTCTGGACCTCCTGTGAAGCTCTGAAAGGCAGTTTTTGGAACATGTCATAAAGGTGTACACGGAAACACATGAGAGGATGTGACATATGGAGGGTGACAGATGATTAGGACAATGAGCACAACATTTCTTTCTTCTTTGAGTCCATCAGCAGAGCTTCTACATTGGGACACCAGTCTGTGATAAGTCTCGGAGTAAAGAGTCTGGGTTTGAAAACTCAAACAGAGGTCAGAGTGCGGTCATGACCTTATCCCTGTACACCACACTGATGGATCCTGGGAAGGCGCCGCTGGTTCGCTCAGGAGCAGAGGGATGACTGGACATGGGGCCTGCTGCCTCGACAGAAGGCCTGAACATGATGGGGAGATGATGATCCAACACACGCACACATGCATGGAGGCAGATGAGACACACACATGGGGCTTATGAGTGACATGATGCATGGTGAAAAACAAAGGATGCGGAGCAGCAAAAAAGTAGAGCGTTGGATGAGTCTGTGTGCTGTCAGTCATCTTACCTGTGCGGCGGTGTGTGTCCAGAGGGCTGCAGGTACACTGAAGGAGTAAGAGCTGGGTGGGGTGAGTGCCACGGCTCGTGGCCAATGGGGATGTTGTGCTGGTACTGGAAGGGAGAGAAAAGACGGATTGAAAAGATGCTGAAATTAAATGTTGTCACAAGGCTGGAGCCAGAAAAACAGCTGTAGCATGTGTGTCTGAGGGTTATCTGAGGTCACTCACTGGATGTAGGCTGGGATCAGGACTTGTGTGAGAACTGGAAAAAGAAAGAGAATCATCAGTGATGGAACAAAAAGAATGCATGAAAAGGGACAGTTTAACAGCAGTTATCAGACTATTTAGGCCTTTCTCTCTTTAACTAAAATAATAAATCAAACACAAGATTTAAAAGTACAAACTCAATCTATCCTCTTCCTAATGTGTCTTAAAATGAAATAAATGATCGTGTATGCTTTGTGTTTTGTGTTTTTACCTGATATGTGGTGGCTTGGCGGGAGAAATGGCAACTGACAAAGAAAGACAAGAGAAAAAGGTGAAAATGGAAATAAATCTGTTTTTCTTCATTGATCTGCCATTTCAGAGGTTTATAGAGTATAATTCTGTTTCTTAGATCGGACTTTAGATGCTGAACACTCCTATCACTGCAAAAACTGAAATCTTAGGAAATGCTTTTGTCTTATTTTTAATAAAAATGTCTTTTTAGACTCAATATGAGCCTCATTTACCAGACCAGTCAAGGAACATGTCTCATTTAAAGATACTTAAAGACAAAAATCTGCTCTGAATTGTTTGTAACAAGTAAAAAAAATCTGCCAGTGGAGTAAGTGAAAGTTTCTTGTATTTAGACATTATTCTAAACTTGACAAGTAAATTTTTCCTTACCCTACAGGCAGATTTTTTTTACTTGTTGCAGGTAATTCAGACCTTATTTTTGTCTTTTAATATCTTGAAATAAGAAATGTTCCTGGACTTGTCTGTTGAATGTGGCTCATATCAAGTATAATAAGGCAATTCTTACTTTAAATAAGACAAAAACACACCTGCTTAGATGTCAGTTTTTGCAGTTATCTTCATTCACTTTTTTATTGCAGTGCACGTCAGCGCTGACAGCCCTGCAGTAAATTCAGCGTTCGGTCTGCACTTGGTCATTCATGTATAATAGATTATGGTGAGACAGAGGCCCGTGGACCTGTGAAGCTGCTGTGGCTCACAGAGGGTGGGAAGTGTGGAGGAGTGGAGAGTGCTGCAGGTGCTTTTGACAAAGCAGAAAGGTGACACTTAAGTGGAGCAACCTGGATGGCTTTTTTTATTACAAAGAAGTTCACCTTTTAATTTCTCTGAAGTTTATCCTGCTGAACCTTCACTTAACTGAGGATAGTTTTGGATTATAAACTGTTAAAGAAGTTGACCATTTCCTGGTCATATATGTTCAACATTCAAGTGTTCGGATTTACACTGAATTTAAACAGGGACACAGATGCTGCTACCAGTGCGCTGATAAGACTCACCTTTGCCCAGTGACTGTGTGCGGGAGGGATATCTCTTGCTTGGCCTTCTCTCAAACGTGCTTGCTCTCCTCAGCCGGCCTCCATGAGTAGCCTGATACTCTGTCTTACCACTAAAAACACAAACACAGACACAGAGATAAAGGAGCAATTAAAACTGCTACTACATTATAGTCTAACTCACAGGTGGAGTCTGAAAGACTGATAACTACATTTGTTTAGAAATTGTTGGTCCAGCCAGAACAATTTATTTTTACTTTCACTGATACACAGACTTAGCAAGTTTAAAAACTCTGTGAACAGGAATTGATGTATATCTTCACCAGACACCTAAAACAAATCAGGGCAATTTTCTAAAAATTTGCTGAGGTGAGGTCTGGGACCGTGATGTGACAGATGATAAAACAAAAAGTGTATTTAATTTTCAACATCCTCAACACAAGGAGCACTTTCTATCCTGGAGGGGATCTGTTTCCAAAGCCAGAGGAAGGATACCACATCTTAACTGTGCACAGGCAAACCTTTGACCTTTGGCTGGGTCGGGTTGATGTGATTTAAAGCTTGTGTTCAAAGAACATTTTTGTTGTATATGTGTTAACCTCACACAGGACATTTATTTTTCTTTTAATTTGACTTCTGGAAGCTGTGTATTCTCTGAAAAAAATTAAATTGACTAGTATGCACTAGTATGTGTTTTATTTACTTGAAAACTAAATATAAACATACAACGGAGAGCAAAAATGTACAGAATGTATAAAACAAAGAAGGGTTAGTATAATTTTAAAAATGGAAGCTTTATGTAATGGAGCGAGAAACCTACAACAAAGACAATAAAAAAACTACATGACAGTAACTTAATGTTAAGCTCAACAAAATGTGCTCTTGAATTAATAAAAGACCAAAAATAGAAAGTTAAACCTGTGATTATGTTTCAATTATTATTATTATTATTATTCAACACTTTATACGTTTTCCCATTTCTATTTTCACTGTCAAATGACAGTAAACAAACAATACAAAGAGGATATTTAGTCTCCATAGGAACAGATCCATGTAACCATAGATACACTGTATCCATAGATACAAAGGCTCTATTTTATGTGACACACTTTACCCCCTGTGCAGATATCAGTCATGGCCCTGTCTACCTGAGCGGGCGAACTGTAGTTATTCTCCTACAATGAGGTTTGAGGACTTAAATACAGAGTGACTGTTCTCTCAGTAAAGACATAAAAAAATTAAGATTTTAAAAACCAGAAGAAGGGCAGTACCTGAACCTGAAGCGGGACCCAAGTCGTGTGAAGTCGCTGCGGCCAGGCTTGCCAGGGGTTGGTTGTCGTAACCGAAAGAAGGCGTGGCTCTCTACTGCACACTTCCACAGGTGTTTGCAACTCTTGGAGCTGGCCAGCTGGAACATAAACGTGTGCTCCTGCTCCCGACCCTGTGTGGTAGAAACAGCCTGTTAAACACCTGATATGTGTGTGTGTGTGTCTTTGTGATTTTGATTTCAGGGACGAATTTGAGGACAGAACAAACCTGATCATCATCTTCAACAACAATCAGTGTGAGGCGACTCTTTTTAAAGTCCAGCCGAGTAATTTTGGGCCTAAAACACAAACACAGACACAAACACAAACACACACACAAACCAAGAACTCTGCATGAGCACCTGAGTGTTTACAAGCAGGTTACAAAGATGATTTGACATTTTAAACCTGACAGCATAGTTTAGCGTTTAAGTCATGTGCTCCATGTGCAGAAGCCATATGTCATCCTTCACTCTCTGTTCTCAGTCCCCTTCACTCACATATCTTCTTAATAAAGAACAAAAATTTATCTGAACTATCTTTTCTTTTTTCTCTCTTTAAGTACCGTGGGGTTTGTTTGAATGACTAAAGGTACATGATGCAGATGTTGCTGAGGAAATTTAACACTTGCTCTCTTGTGGTTATTTGTTGGTATTTTTTGTAATTACTTATTCATTCGGGATGCACAGAACCTACAAGCTTGCTGAATTTCTTTTTTTTTATACTTTTACAATTTTGGTAGCTGTTAACGTAAACCAATATTTACAAGTCTTTCTCAAGCACCCCTTTTTTATGAAAACAAATTTACATGCTGAGTCAGCTAACCCGTTGCCCCTTCTCTTGGGAACTTAAAGTCACTCAGGTTTGTTTAGATCCAATTTAAGAAACCTCCGGCTCGGAGGTGCATCAAGTGCACTTACCAGAAGAAGAGCCCAATTTTGTTGGAGCCTTCAAACACTAAGATGCCAGTGGGAGTGAGGCCTAGCGCGTATTCTCCACCATCTCTGCCCTGAAGACACAACACACACCTTTAGTTCTCAAACACAGCAGTAACACAGTCACACTTCAGATATTGAATCACATAAGCACACCTTGACAAAATGCATATCCACTCCGTAAAGCTCCAGCCACTTGCACTTGTTGAGAAAAGAGATTTCAGCTTGAGATGGACTTTGTCCCCTGTGGATTTTAAAATAACACACCATGATGAGTTTTCACAACCCAAACATCACTCCCTCTACCACCCCGCCTCTAACATTCTGACAAAGACATGTTCTGTATCTGTATCAACAATTCATGATCTCTGCTGGTCACAGGTGTTATGCTAAGTTTTGAACCTTCCCTGACTCAGTCTCTGTGTTTATGGATGACGGTGAACTCAGTGAGGGTGCGTCCCTGTGTGGCACAGTCAGCCGAGTGAAGCACAGCATATGTGTGTGTAATATAATCCGAGATGGTAGCAGTCGGACTGTGGCTGGGTTAAATACTGCTCTGAATCAATCAGGACCCTCCAGGGATTAATCCCTTAATCCTTCATACAGACCAGTGAGAGTGGAGATGAGGCAGAAGGGAGGGAGAGTGAAATGTAGACGCCCTCATCAGGGGGGCATGCTGGTGTGGGAAGTCAGCAGCAGAAAGACTTGCTCTCCTCTAAGCTCTGCTTTTCTGCTGTGATAATTTGATCCACAGCGCAGGTCTAATCGCTGCTGGACCCTCACGAGTCAAAGTGTTTATGTGTCTTTTGTTTTAGTGGTACAATTTCTCAATTTGAAATGTTATACAAAACTCTGACAAGGAACTCATGAAAAACAATCTCACCTCAGATCTATCCACCTGCTGAAGATGTCTGCCTCCATAGCCTCGCTCTGTTTGGGAGTGAAACGAAACTCAGACACCAGCACAGGAGAGTGCTCCAGGGGGTCACAGTCTCCCAACTCACCTATATAAAAGACAAGGAGATCAGAAAAGCCACAGAGACAAGCAACAGATGGGGAATCTTTAAACAAAATTCAAAACCTTCTTACAGGTGAAACTGAAAGATATTACAACACACATTCAGTTTACAAAACCAAAAATTCAACTAAACAACAACAACAGCGCATCATTAGTTAATGCAACATGCTGGCAGCCGATGTAAGCACCCTGTACATGCTAGGTAAGGTCTAGGGCTATGCTGGAGAGCATCCTTCAGTATGAGAAATCAGCCTCTGCTGTTAAGATGCAAGCTTGCTTTGCTGGTTTAGTAACCATAAAGGTTGTGAGCAGAATGACATCCTCCTGAACTTCTGCAAGCTCAGGTGTTGTCTGACATATTCTACAGCCTCCACTCTCTGCATGAGCTATGAACTGACAAACAATACAGAGTCACGAAATGCAAGGTGATCTGTGAAAAATTCACCCGTGCCATTTCTTTTTAAGCAAATGAGGAACAGATCTTCTTTTTAACACTACTTCTCTTTGTTAAAGATATCTTTTACAGGATACAATGCAACAAGGTTTGAAACCTGACAACAAGCAAACTTTGTAAACTTAGTTTGTACCGCAGTTTGGTAACCAGCTATATCTAGTGTTACTCACATCCCAGTGCACTGAGAGGTGTCCTTAACTTGCAATGTTAGTGAATCCTGGTTATATCCTACCAGTGCTCATCTACCAACTCCAACCTCGCCAAAAAGAACAAACGTAACCTCACCTGTCATTTGATTGATAGACTCTCAAGTTTGATCAGATCACTACAGTATAACTGCTGCATGTGTGTTTGAATGCAAATCATCACAAACAGCTTAGCCTGTGTTTTAGACTTTAGCTTGTCCTCTATCTCTCTCCTGTTTAGCTTTCTTCTGCTCTGATGTCCTTTTGCTTTTTCCAGTGTCGGCTGGTGTGGTGTTGTTATAGCCAATTCTACGTGTCATAAATCTGGGCCTGGACTACCAGACCACAGATTATGAGAAATAGCAGACAGAAATAACCTATATTGGTGCTGATAATAATATTTTAAGTGGTGGATTACGATCAGGCATATATCTAGAAGAGAGACTTTTTTTAAGATCATTTAGGGTGCTGTCACACTGGCCAAACTTTCTATGCTCGGGAAAGCCTCAGCCTTTAAGTCCAGTTTGTTTGGCCAGTGTGACCACAAGTATGCCGTGCTCTGGCACGGTTCACTTCTCCTCTTTGGTATGCTTCAGAGAGGTGTGCCTCAGCACGGTACACTTCATGCGAGCATGAAGACAGAATTGTTGTAACCACTCCTCTCGACAGTTACTTGAAGCAATAACCGGGGTCTTAAAAAGCCCTCACAGGGACTTAAATCAAACTTTGACTTCATAGCTACTGTGAGAAACTTACATTTGTCTCACAACTGGACAGAGTAGCACCAATTATCTCTTTTCTGATCTTGTCCTTTCCTCGGGTTAGTGGTGTTTTCTGATAGTAAATGTCATTCTGCTTTCTTTAAATTGTATATTAACATATTTCTTACTACTTGAATCTGTAAATCAAGATGGATTCAGCTACATGCACTAAACAAAGCCTAAAGGAAAACCGATGTCTCTTGATTTTTTGCAAATCATGATATTAGAGAAATACTTTAGGAAAGAATATTGAAACAAGTCTCTGCTCAAAACTGCTTAACCACAACATGTTTAATGTATGTCTTAATAAAAATTAAGACTTATAAAAGGACTTTGATCACAGTATAATAAATGCTGATAAAAGGCCTCCAGACACATCCAAACTGTATTTACATACCTTGGGAAACAGTTAATAGTGATGTGAAAGACACATTTATGTATCATTATGTTCATAAGCAAAGAAAATAAAAACAAAATGCAATCACTGAAAATAAACGAGTGGCTTAAGTCTACTTACTTTGTAAACAGTATGCCCCCAGCTCCACAGAGACATCATAGGGACATTTTAACCTGATCAAAGGGGAAGAGACACAGGTGGTGGGCTGCATTCATAAATGTGTTGGAAAGACATTAAAGTAACGTGTGTGTGTGTGTGTGTGTGTGTGTGGGTGTGTGTGTGTGTGTGTGTGTGTGTGTGTGTGTGTGTGTGTGTGTGTGTGTGTCAAGGAGGAGAGGAGCAACCTTTTCCTAAAATAAGCAGCCCTCTCCTGTTCCTGATCTTGAGCTTTATAATAGAGCTGTACTCAGGGGATCCGTGGCCCAGATAGAGGCGAGCGAGAGGGGTAACGCTCTGTCTGAGTGTGTGTTTGTGCATGTTGGTTTGTGTTTGTGTGCATAAAAATCAGGCTTTAGTCTACAGAAGTCCCTAAAACTCTAATGTAGGTGACCTGTGTAAAAACTATCTCAGGTAGGTGCGTTTATCACAGGTTGAACTATAATCTACAAACTAAGGGGGGTGGGGGGGGTGGGGGGTGTTTTACACTCATGAGGAGGGATATTTTCTTTCTGTTCCAGTTAAGTTGAGGTCAGATCTGAGCACACTGATCAAAGCTAATGGACTTTAAAGGAATGCATTTTAACACTTTAAATACACTTTGCATCTATAAACACATTTTAGTTTTACATTTATTCAATTAATTCTGTTTATAACGTTCTTCATATGATACTCAACAGAAATGATTACAGTTGTTTACATTTATTCCACCGAGCTGTCTAAGCATCTTCAGCTTCCTTTACCCCTCAGTAATGAGGTCAAAAGAACAAGATGCTCGATATTCATGCAATTTAACTTGTTACAAGCTGAAAGCATCCCGAACATTATTCTGTTCACTGTCAATGCAGCTCCTATTTTAGCTTTAGTTACACAGGAAATTTTAACACCAAGTCTCTGTTTTGTTTGTCTGCAGCTCTTCATCTAGACGTGGGGATTTTAACTCTACGTTTCATACTTTATTTCATGGAATCATAAAACTCATGGTCTGAATCAGTGTTGTTAGAAAAGTCTGCACTGGTACCAATCAACATTTTTATACATACAAGTGCATCTCAATGAATTAGAAAATCAAGAGTAAGAAGGGATACTCCAGACCCAGTAATGATGCTATCAAAGCATTCTGGGCTTCCATAATATTTCAGCAGTGTCACAGACTGATCACCTCATGTCTGGCCCATTGAATCACTAATTGATACAAAAATATCTCCGACCAAGTATTGAGCACATTTAAATAAGCATACTTTTAGAAAGCCAAATTTCTTTATAGAAATCATTTATTATGTTGAGCTTCGTTAGCCGTAATCATCACAGTTTAAAAAAATAAATAAATGCTTGAACTATTTCAATCTGTGTGTACTGAATTGATAGAATCTACGAGTCTCACTTTTTGAATTGAACTTCTGAAATAATCAACATTTTCACAATATTCTAATTTATTGAGATGTGCCTTTACTTCATGAAAACCCTGCAGAAGTTGATGCCTCATGTGGGCCATCCCCCCCAAAAAAGGCTAAATCTGCCCCTGTTTTGAAGTGTACATGAATCTATGATGATATTTTACAGTAATTTTAAAATCAGTTTAATGTGACTTAATAAAAATGCAGGAACTTACTTGCCAGAGAGAATATCTTGTCGAAGTTGCAGTACAAACAAATACCTGTTGGTTAAAAAAGAAAATGAGATGAGGAACATAAATCAATTGAAGTATCCCCCGCTTATCCTCATCCCTGACACATAATTTGTTTTAACAAGTCTCTGTCCGTTTAGCCTTGATTTGAATCTGCCCACAGCAGCAAAGTAATTAGCTCCATATCCCCCCTCGGACCTCGGCACAGGACTCCTGGGAAAACAGCGTATGTTGTACTGTGTGTGTGTGTGTTTGAAATTTTTACCTTGTAAATTCTTCACGCAGGTTGTTTGGTTCTGAAGAGTAAAATTTCACTCTGAAGAAAAGTCTGTATGGAGGTCCGTCTGAAAGATATGAGAGAGGCACAACAGCAGGATGAAAAATTACTTGTAGGTACAATGTGCTCAAAAACAACTGAATCAAATGACTCATTATTTGATTATTTTACACACTTGGAATCTCATTTCAACTTTAACCATTTATCATTGCCTGCCAGGCCATTAATCTAAATTCACCAGCATTTCTGCTCAACTTACTTCAATGTTTCTGTCCTGTTCAAACATAAACTCTACTCACTGATTCAAGAGGCAGCAGATAAGTACGATATTAATTCATCTTTTCTTCTCTGTGTTTGGAGCTGATAAGCAAACAAGGGTACGGCTCCTAATGCACGTGTTAATCACCATGTCAACAACGGATAATGCAGCACCTGCTCCCCTCTCAGCTGCTTCTCCATGCACATACAGTACACTGCACATTTCCACAACACAAAAAGACCCAATTAGAAAACAGGTGACATAACTTACCTCGGATCTGTTTCTTTATAAACTTTGTCATGTCAAGCCAGTGCTGAAGAAGATTTGAGAAAACAGTTAAATCTGTGTTCATGGTTTTGTTCTGCTATTATAGAATGACAGACTTGTTACTCACTGAGACTTGTTCTGTGTCCATGAACTGCAACCCAAAGTAGTCCGTCTCCACCAGATCAATGTGATACATGATCTGATCAAACAGGTCCTGGCCTTTGGACTTACTCTGCAAAAGATCAAATGAAAGACAAGAGCTAAAGCTTATGGGCCTATCAAAAGTTTGTCAGCGTGTACATTTCCAGATGATATGAAACTTCTTTTCTAAAATGTATGATCCAGAAAACAATGTTTGGGAGGTTTTAGAAATGTTGCACCCTCACCCTCATAAACTAAAGCAGTGGTTTTGGTTAAAGTCACCATGTTGGCAACCATATTTGCTCTTGGATCAGATAGTTCTAACTCTCTGACATGTTAGAATCAGTCTCAAAATTGAATGTGAATTAATCTTCCACTGTGCTGGTACTCTGAGTTCTAAAGCAGGCAGGTAGATCCTGGAATCCCAATTCTCAATTTAGGCATGACAACAAATTAGGAACAGATTTGCTGTCGGTGACAGAAGCATTTGACAAAAGGCAAAGGAGAAAGTGGGTTAACGCTAAGACCTTCGCAAAAGCTTCTGTTCATCATGCACATTACTTTGAAAATTTTTCACTGCACAAATGCTCAACTTTTCCATCATTCCTGTGTCCCAAACCCCAAACACAAGCAGATCATCCTCACCACCCTGTGCGAAGACCTCTCACCATTCTGACCCACATAACAAACAGTGGGTGTGTAGAAAGATAACAACCTTGTACTTTGGATCCTGATAACCCATCTAAACTTCCTGGTGTGTGTACGAATGTGTGAGGAAATCAGGGGTATTAAGGGATGGGGGACAGAAACAACAAATCAGCAGAACAATAAGAAGCTCTTGCTTATTCTGCTGACTGAAATCATAGCCAGTATCACACACAGATAAGTTGCTGTATTACTGTTCCGGTTTTCTTTCTTTTGTTTTGGCTACGGCTTGCCTGAAGTGACAGACTAATGAGTTTTAATGGGCAAGTTTCAGCTCTGTTCAGTGCACCTGACATGAACAAACTTGTTCCTACACACCTGTGACTAAGCCAGCCAGCTTGACAAGCCCTTTGTCATTTCATTATTGAAATGGTAACACCTCAGAGGAAGCTGTGGCTGTGTGTTATTGCAGTAATCTCCCTGTAGGTAGGTTTGAGAGTCGCTCTCTTTACACTGTGAACATTATATTCCCTCAGACTGGAGGTGACGCATGAAGGCTACAGCTTCTGTGACACATACATAACCTTTGAAATGAAAACATCTTTATGAGGAGCCACTTACGCACGAATGCCCACACACTCGCTCATCAGCCCACCTGCCCCTCTCGCACACTCGTGGCGTTGCTCTGTGACACAGAGTCCCCACAGTGGAAAATCAGATTTGGGAGTCAGGGAATTAAGGAAGACAGAGGGAGATGGGTGAAGAGGGAAAAAAGAGAAGAAGAAGAAAGAAGAAGAAAAGGACGAGAAGGCAGAGTGTGAAAGAGTAAGATGACAAGCAAGAGGAGCAAGACAGAGAGGATGTGAAAGAAGATTAAGAGAGGAGGGGGAGAATGCTGACGGAGGATCAGATACAGGGGAACAGTGAGAAGAAGAAAGTGAGAGTGAGATGCAGCGGGAGAGCAAACACAAGAGGGCAGCTTCAGGTCTGTACTCGGGTTCCTCTGCAGTCAGAATGGGGAAGTAATGTGATGGATTGGCTGATCATAACACCATCTGGAGCTGCAACCCTTACTGTACGCTCAGAGGCACACTCACCAGCAAAACACTAATGCAATATAAATCATTGTGGTACAAGAGGCAGTGAAACTTTAGAAACTTATCTTTGCTGACAGAAGAATTTTGGGCACACGTTGCTGATTTAGGATTAGAGGTGAAACTTTGGATTATTTATTAATCAGCCTTCCAAAATCAACAAAAGCAGTGCCTTTGATTCTGAGATGTTGCTTCGTTGCTAATTTCATTTGACTAGACTATTAGTCCAAACTCAAAAGAGAAATCTAGTTATACAGAAGAGAGAAGCTTAAAATCTTGGAATTTTAAACCAAAGAGTTTTGGGAATTTGGGATGCAAAATCTAGTCTAGGGAAGAAAACCCTCACTTTTACTTTTACTCTACTCATAATGATTATTTCCACTTTTGCTTCAGGTGCATTGAATTGTGAGTATTTAAACTCTTTTATTTTGGATTTGAAAAGCTGATCATACATTTAGAGCAAGCATAATGACAGAGGACTTAATTTGTCACATCAAGGCTCATTAAGTCCCAGCATTTTTCCACGGGACCATCAGCAACCCCTTCAATGACCCCAAAAAGATCCTCCGGCCGCATATTGACACACACTGACCTGGGCTACCACCTAGTCCTGCTACATGCACTCTTCCTACAGTGTGCCCGGCCACTATAAACACACCAGACAGGCTTCAGCGCACTCACAGGCAAATCCACATTGACATCCGAGCCGTCCAGCAGCAGGACGCGGCAGGTGATGGTGGTCCTCGCGGTCCCTGCCGCTGGGATGTGGACCGACGACCCCCCGGTGACCACAGCAGGTGCGTGTATGACCTGCTGCTGATGGGCCAGCAGCAGGGGGTTCCCGGAAACCCCTCCACCCCCTCCTTCTCCTCCCGCTTTCCCATCATGTTCGTCTCTCTCTCTCGTCTGGAAGCGGCTCCGGGAGCGGCGGCTGAACGTCCGGCGCAGAAAGCCCATCATCTTCCTGATCCACAAGGCTAAGGAGTCCGCGTCGTGTCCGTGTAAACTGCTCCGCACAACAGCCAGTACAGCCGGGGTCCTGCTTCTGCTGCTCCCGCCTCCTCCCCCTCGTCCTCCACGGGGCGAGGAGTCACTCAGCAGACACGGAGGAGACTTCAGGGCTGCCGATCACTCCTCAGGCTGGATGTCGGCTGCAGTGGGGGAACTCCGGCCGCATACTAATCAAACAAACACAGACCGACCACCGAGGAGCCAACCAGTTGATTTACAATCATTCGGCCGGGTGTGGACGACAGGACTGTGTTACGGAAATACAACCAGCCCTCCTCCTCCCCCTGTCCTGTCCGCTCCCGTGCACCTGCCTCCTGCTCAGCTCGCTGTTGCGCACAGACTTCAAAATCCCGGACAATTCCCGTCCGACGCTCCGCAGTGGGGCTCCAGAATCACACAGGTCTTAGGAGGGAGGAGGAAAGTGTTGACACCTCTAGACTGGGCCGGACCCTGGTGGTTGTTCTTGCTTTTTCACACCGGAGAAGCGAAACTAGACTACCTCCCAGGTAAGAGTCAACCAACGAAACCTGGCAAACAGAGTTATCTGCGCCTGCGTAAAAACACAACGCAGAACAAACTTCTGTTTCTCCCGACAGACCGACCCATCAGAGCCAGACAACCAGCGCCACCTGTCTGTCATGGGTCCGCCTAGCGTGGGAATACTTCACAGTGGATCAATTGGTTCCCAAGTGGGGTCCAAAGGGGCTGTAGGTTCAATGAAGTGTATCCAGGGGGTTCCCGGCATGACAATGATCAATGATCAATATGTCAATCAGGGACGTCCACAGGAACCCGCCTCACATACCAACATCTCCATCACCCAAACACATCACTGAGACATTAAAAATGAATGTGAATTTGTCTTCTGTACTACACTTAAAATATAGAAAACCAGGATTTTTATTTTAATTTTTTGCTTTTTATAAAATGAATTTCAATTATTCATTTACAGTCAGCTCTGCAGATCATAGAAAAAACAAAACAAAAACATATTTCCAATTGTACATTTTCCCTGTCTGTCATATGCACAGCAAATAGCCAGGTAACTGCACATGTTCAATCAAAACAGCTAAAAAAATCATTTTCTTTATACTCAAATATGCATGTTGAATTTGAGGACATATTCTGGAACTAAAAATAGCCTGTAAACATGTACCATTCAAACCTCCAAAAGGCATAAGACTGTATCCCAAAGGGACACTAAAAACCTGCAGATAGGCTCCTGAAACCCTCACAGATAGATCTCTTTAGTGTCTTTCTGTAAGTCACTGTTTGAGAGTTTGGGCTGATTTATGATTCTTGGATAGTTTCACTGATATGGTGCCAGCTTTGGAAGCACTCAGTTAAAGGTTAAATCGGCAGACTACTTTCACTTCAGTGAGCAGTCTCACTCTGCAAAGAAGTGTGAAAGGGTATCGACTTGCCTGTAGCACAGCAAGGAAACTTAACATAAAGTGACAAACACCCATTTAATGATCTTCTTTCTGATGTGAAATGAAACGAGCAGACATGTCGGTATAAATCAGTGTGTTTATTTAGCGTCATAATAATTTAAGAGTGTTGAAAAGAGGGGTTGAATCTGAGGTGATTCAAAGCCGGCCTTGCTCTCCATCCTTTGACAAACAGATAGACTAGAGATTATTAGCACCCTCGTCTTCCTCTGCCGTCTGGTTTGATTGGAGACATCAGTCTATGGCACACATAGCTTGATAAGAAGAGGCAACATTCCTGAGTGGCCTCTTGGACAGAAATTAGCAGCTCACATCCGTCTAACATCAGTCTCTATGGAGACAGCAGCTCTACAAGCATCACGTACAACAAAGGCTGTCTAGGTGTTGAATCTAGGCTACATAGATCACAGAGGGTTATGCTCTGCAGCTAGTTTTACTCTCATTATCCAGTCTGTGACCCACAGGCAATGACAGAGGTTAATCTGTGGGGGTCCCTCTGTGGAAGTCACCAGCAATGACACGAGGCAGAGACAGCAAATTCGTCTGTTCAGATCCTGTTGCAGATTTGGGTTAAGGTGCTATAGATCTCCCCTGTTTCTCTCTGTAGACTCGTACAATGGCCTCGCACACAAACTGGAACTGACACTGAAACACATAAAGAAAAGTGTTATTAGCTTTGAAATAACACAGCTGTTTTTTAAAATGTTCATCCTGGATCAAATGATATGCAAACCTTCAAAATTTGTTTTTACCAACATTTGAAGCATGTTTTTGGAATCGGGGTTACACATCATTTGAATTCATGCAAAAAAAGGAAAAAAATGACACAGCTCCATCTACTGAGGAAGAAACAGCTACTGAGTGAACTTGGCTGTCGGATTGAATGGGATGTGTTGATGAAAATGACAACAAAAAATAATGTCAGGCTCATCCTTGAACACAGGGAAGGTTTGTCCTCTAACTGTGCCTGTTTTCCATTCCTGTCAGAGACACAAACACATGAGGGAAACCTGAGGAAGCTTTCCATCAGCACAAAAACATCAGAGAGAAAAAGGAACCTGCGGGGGACTGGATCCCCTTTCAAAATAAGGGTGATAGTGGTGGCAGAAATGGCCTAGAAGCAGACTACTGACTGGAGGGCTGCCATGTTCCCGGTACTACTCTCTATCAAAGCAATGAGTAACACTTTCCTCTCCCTCCAAAGATACCACTGTGTGGCTGCAGAGCACGGCTTCCAGACCTCAGTTTTCCTCCTCTAGCTCACAAACCACCACTGTTATGCTACAGGAGTCTCAAGTCTGCAAATTAATGAAAGGTTTAATATGACCACAGGAAGTCAAAAGGTGTGAAACTGGTTTTAAAACTTTTCTTATTGGCATGATTTGTTAACATGAGATTTTTAGATAAAATATATCTTGAAGCTGATTAATTTCTTTGCTATCAAAGTGTATGATAGCAGTCTAGCTGATGGAAAAACAAGACACACTTATAATTTTTATGACTATATCCTGACTGTTATCGAGGCTCTTTGAAGAAAAAACATTAACATTAAAATTGAAAAAATGCACAAGGAAGCCTTTGTTAGCCACAAACAAGTTCCCACAGCAGGGACATAAAAGAGACTCTTTTCTCTCTCCGTTTCTCTGTAGTGCATGTGAAATCATTTTCGACAGAACAACCAAAAAGTCTGTGAAGGGCGAGGATTGTGCACTTCTTCTAAACGGATAAAAATAAACAAAAATAATACAGGTGAAATTTAAGTCCCTCTCTGTGTCCCTGATAATCACAATAACTGTCCCTTTCCTAGTAATGGTAAGGACATGAGGTTACCGTTAGATTAACTTTTGAACACCAGATTCTAACTGGTTCATTCCTGACTCTATAATCAGGGTTCCCAGACTTTTTCAGACCATGACCCCTACAATAGCAGAGCTGTAGACTGGCGACACCCTGCCGAGGAAATACACTACAAGGCCAATCCAAAAACAGAGAGAAAGAACAATAAAAGTGCCTAAGATATTTAATTTAGCTAGAAAATAAACTACCTACATGCACATTTTTATCCTGTCGCTTCGGAGGTCTTGTGGCAACAAAGAAATGTGGAAAACAGAGCAAACATGTTCTGTTTGCATGGTGTTAAATAAATTTAACCTCTATTTTTATAGTTTATTTTTTTACAATAGTGGATAAAATATAAAACTGTAAATAGTTTTTGATTTTGGAAGGCATTTCACGACCCCCCTTTCAGTGTTTCGGGGCCCCAACATTGGCGACCACAGCTCTGGACGACCCTCCTGTGCCAATTTTTTGAAGTTACTCTGCTCCTGGTAAAACAAAGTTAAAAAAATAATACTAACATGTTTAAGATAATGAGGGAAAAAATGATTGGAAAAGCAACTTCCACTGAATTTAGGATGACATAAGCATGTTGACCTTGGGTACTAAGTTGTCATCACTTCATTATTTGAGCCATTTAGACATTACTGTGAACATATACGTTTACTCACATGTGGAAAAAGATCTTTAAGGCAAAAGAGGCCCGAGTCTTTTACTTTAGACCACAAATATCTAATTTAAAGAAAGTCCTTCCAGGAATGCTCCTGAGATATCACCTTCACAGTAATGAGCCACAGGTATGCATGACACAGGACTGTAAACTGGAAAAACAATGCCTCTGGGTAGAGCTGAACCTGCATGATAGCATTTCAAGGTGCTTCTTTTATGCAACAAACTCAACAACAGCAACAAATTATTCCCCTGTAGCTGAAACACATTAACATAAACTCTTTTCTGTGTCTCTGTACCGTTGTCTGAACCATCATGGCTCGCTGGTCTCTCAGTGTTTTGACGATGTCCAGCGGGAACACCGGCTGACCCCGGTCCAACAAAGTCAGAGCTGTTTCCATGGTGATCAGAACACCTGTCCGTCCAATCCCAGCACTGAAATTCAAAATAAAGATTAAGTGTACAGTAGAGGAAAGTAGAGCACATTCTGGCAATGCTTAATGAGTGAGTGTGTGTGTGTGTGTGTGTGTGTGTGTGTGTGTGTGTGTGTGTGTGTACCTGCAATGAACCATTAGTGGCTCTTCACCTTTCCTCCTCTCCCTCACCGAGCTGATGAACAGTAGGAAGTCTGACGGGTCATCAGGTACACCGTGGTCCGGCCACGCAACATACTGCAGGTGTGTAACTGCACGTTCCTCTCCCCGCTAGAAAATACACACACACACACACACACACACATACGAAATCAAAAAACAGTCAATCAGGGGGATTTAAAGCATTGCATAACCTGTATTTATAATGACAAACATGTAGCCCATATGGGGTTCACAGCGCTGCGCTGCGGGCTTAAACACAGACATTCAATTTCTGATAGTACAAAATCTCAGAGTTAATAACAGAGAAGGTGAGCAGAACAATGAGGTACGTGACCAGTAGGTGACACTGAGATTAGGACGTTAGGAGGGACACAGAGGGATGAAAAAAGAAAAACAGGTGCAGTGGAGAGGACAGCCTGGAGTTCAAAAAAAAAAAAAAAAGTGAAGACAGAGGAGAAGAGCCGAGTTTGGAGTTTACACTGGTCATGTGGCCTGTGACTCCATGCAGGGATTAACTCGCTCTGCCAGAGGAACAGATGGGCCAACACAGCAGTAACTGTGTATGCATGTGTGTGCGTTCTGACTTTATGCCTCCTTGAGCATTAGGTGTTTATTCACCTGCATGCCATGTAAAAAGACAGCTATTTCAAGATCATTAATTACTGTGTAAATCAGTCTGAAATAGGATCCAAACACACTTCAACACATGCATCCTCCTACAGGTGAGCTTCAACAATATGTTATTACACACACACACACACACACACACACAAAACCACCCACACGGAAGTGACTGTAATTTGGCTGAGGATTGCTTTACGCCTGTGGTGTGCTCTGTTACTTGACATATGGCACAAACATGGTACATGTCACTGGAAACATACAAACAGAAAAGCTTCGTGTTGTGTGGCCATGCTCAGGATTTCCATCTTTCATTTGAACAGCTTTGTGACTAAGGGCCAATATTTCTCAGCTGTGATATATCTGCCAACTATTTCCTCCAGTCCCAAAATAATTTGGCCGACATAAGATTTGAAAACAGAGCCAAGAGAAATGTCAAATGTCCTTTTTTAGTCTGAACAAAACCCCCAAGTTTGTTTAGCCAATGTCACACATGGAACTTTAACGCTTGAAGAGCTGATGAAAGACGTATTTAATGTAAATATTCAATTACCACAAAAGAGGTAAATTTCTCTTTAATTCACTTTTTATTGCAGCTGCTGTACCTGAGTGTGTGTCAGAGTGAACTGTCTCGTCACGTACGCCAGGTTGCATTCCTCCGAGTGACACTTCACCTGCATGTGCCCATAATCCTTAACTTCCGGCGGATGTGGCCAGTACTGGTGGCACTTGGTCTGCAAAGTGTATGACATCAGCGACAAATTACATTACATCTGATGTGAGTCATCAGTCAAGAAACAATTTACTGCCCCTGCTGCACCAACTGAGCTCAACTCTCATGAAACCAACTCATATTCAACAGCGTGGAGCGCTCAAGCCCAGAAGTCTGAGGAACAAAAGCTGGTCATCAGGAGCAGCACATTAACTGGTTTCACAGTGTGTGCGTTAAGTGCGTTTGAGTGTTTGTGTGTGTGTGCACGTGATGCTGAAGTAGAGAGAATTTCAAGGATGATCAGCAGGAAAATGATCAATTAATGAAGCATCTGGTAACCAAGCAACTGAGACAGAGACATATTCTTTTAACTAGACCTTGATATCTCACTGCCTCTGTTGATCTGTTTTCACCCTCAGATGATTTTTCTATCAGATATATCCTCACACTTCATAATTAGCTTTTTTTGTGTGTGAATCCCTGTAATTACTCACAGCTGAGTACCTTTATTATCATTTTATTCAAACATCATCACATCACAACAAAAATAATGTACCGGATAATGGTTTTTGGGTTGTTTAGTAAAAGTGTTCCTCCCGTTGTTTACTCCTCCCTGTGTGAAGATGACTATTCGCTGTACGGATGTATAAACATTTAAAAGTATGTATACCCGTCCCCTTTCAGTCAGAGTTGTTAGCATGATGATGGTGTGTGTCTGCTGCTCCCAAACAGTCTGCCAAAAGTGAGTGCAGGTCTGTGGCAATGGACCCTGAGCTGCAATGTAACGTAAACACACACCAGACACTGGGGGCGCCACCTAAGAGACAGACAAATAAACACTCACAGATGCACAAGCAACACACAGAGGATGAGTTTACATGGACACTTTCATGTCATGATGCACACCGTGATGTGGCTGGCGTTGATGTAGTCCTCCTGGCCCTTCAGCACCACTCTGGTGGCATCGTCTGAAAGGAGAGCAGCACGTCAGTGTGTGTGAGGGTCATAACAGAACTGCAGGCTCCACCAATTAAATTTCATGAGATGCCACAGCAGTGAGCTCCACATCAAGGTTAGAAAGGTAGCACAGAGCTGAGAGTGGAAGGGGAGGCAGGTCAGGTAGAGGCAGAGTGAGAATAAGAGGAACTTACAAGGTAAAACATCCTTATAACGATTCTTGTCCATGTTTTCAGGGAGCCGTGCACAACTAAGAAGCAGACCAGGCTTCCTCCTGTATAAATTCTACACACACACACACACACACACACACGCAAATACACAAAAAAAAACACTTCTGATCCCAGTCTGATCACAACATTTTCAAGGCTTCATTCAATTATTTTCCCTACTTAGCTCCAACCTGCATTTCAGTACCTCAAAGTGGAAGCACAGTGTGCCAGACTGTATTCCTCTCTCCATCTGCCTCACGGATTCCTCCGGTGTCGTGACCCGCTCCGACTGGCTGGATGATGGGGACCTGTCTCCCTGTGATTGGCCAGTCAGCGTGAGAGTGGGAGGCAACTGCAGCAGGGGTGCCACCCGACCAGGACCTGGAATATAAGGGCAGTTCAAAGATGTGCTAAACATTCATTAACAACTTGACAAGGCAGTGAGTACTCTTGAATCACAGGAAGCACACACACACACACACACAAACACACACATAGAAACCCACCTTTACGTCTGATAAGCAAGGCCAGCTCTCTGGAGTGCGACTCTCTGCTGGCACGTATGAACATGACAACCTGGTCATGCGTATGTTCAGAAATGTCGCGACCGTTGATGAGCACCAGCAGGTCTCCCTCCAGAAGTTTTGGCTCACATCGACCCGCCTACAAACAACACAGGCTGATATTAAAGCTGACATCACTAAAAACATATATCAAACTACATGTGTTGCAGTTTAAATCACAATCATTAGCCCATTAAAAATACATCAGCATCAATGGAATCAATGGAATTTAACAAGAAGAAGTTACTGACTGGGTTTCAGGTGTGACTATTTCAAGTGTGGTTTCAGTTATAATCAGACAGTCCATCCAAGAAGTTGTGATTTCTCATATTTGCGAAAAATTTAACAACCTTAACATTTTTGAGCAGTCTGTGCATCATTTCCCCAAATCTGACCAATCAGCCTGATTGTTCCACAAATGTCATCATTTATGTCACTAAAAACCCAACAACAACAAAAAAACACATTAGTCCCCTGATTACTGCAGAGTTTGATGTTTAGAGGATGGCTGAGTCGTTCTGACAGGAGCGCCTGTGTGGTTATTTTTTCATGTGTAACTTAATCTGGTCTGGAACTACTGGAACTCTTTACAGAGAGTGAATGTCTATTAATAAATCTATTTAACATCTTTTTAATGCATCTTGGAAAATATGTGTCATCCACATAAAGCTGATATTGGTGGATTTGGATGGCATGAAATGGGCATAGTGTACAACTCATATCACAGTATTTTTAAAAAGGAGCAGAGTCATAATGTGCTTTTGTTGCAACAATCACAGCCAAAGCTGCAAAATCCCAGAGGGACTTGTGTTATGCTTATGTGCTGTGCTGTGTGTGTTCATGTTGGAATTGGTTTAGAAGTGCTGTATTTTTTGAATAATCAAAACATTTCTTTAACCCTTCACTTACTGAGGCTAAAAATCATCAGGACAAATTTTTTTTTTATGTAGCTATAAAATGTTCTGAAAATGCCTGATATTTGAGTGCTTTGGCTCCTTTTTCTGGCAGTACATAAACTTGAAGTTTTAATATTTGGTAAATGATTATTGCACATGGTATGGAAGCACTTCTAGTTTAAAAGAAGAAAAACACAAAAACAAAATAGATTTTTTTAGGAGTTTAGTGAGACATAACACTGTAATTGACAGAAAGCTCTGTCAGCGCTAGAATTTTTTGGATTGGGCAAAAACTCAATGAGTTACGGTATTCAAAAGCACAAATTCTTGGGTTTCCAATTGCATTTGAAGTTTTCTGATGGAACAAACGTTGACAGAGTTACGGTATAACACTCCAGCAAAGACAAAAATAGAACTGGTGCTATTGCAGTAGGCTAGCATCAGTCAGGCTTAGAAAACTTTTTCTAATCCACTTTATTCTACATCAGTAGTCACATTTATCAAATAGCGGCTCTATCCAACCAAAATCCCAGAGGTATTACATATTACTTGTTAGTTACGATTTTCTGTCTCACATGGACCAGCATGATCAAATCGTTGCATTGTAATTTGTCTTTGACCAACTACTTTTTCAATCGACCTATCAACACAGGTTTATTTCTGCTTAACAGTGATCCCTCAGTCTATCCTGTGCTTCTGTGTCATAATACAGTAATCGTGACACAACCCACAAACACACCCAATCTGTTCTTACCGGAGAGTCAGGTTTCACGTGGGATATGGCGAGAGGCATCTTCTGATCTACCCCACCCTGCAGGAGTTGGGAAATTGAATGGAGCAAGACAGAAGATGAAGTGATGACACAATCACAACATGAATGACAAATAACATTATACTCTGTGTAGTGATGGCTAAAGACAAAAGAATGGGAGAGTGAGACCCACCTTGACATTGAAGCCAAACTTTCCCTCATGGTCGGGAGCAATGCAAATCAGCATCAAGTCACCGTCACATGGGGCACCCTGTGTGGGCATATGAAGGAAACTCACATAAGAACACATGCTAGAGTCTATAATAAGAAACACGTCTATGTGGAGTTAATGATAGGATGCAGACCTTATTGTAGTTTTGTGAGCTGTGGTCCCCGTCCTCCTCTCCTATGCTATCATCATGTAACAGAGCTTCATCTGTTCCTTGGCTGTAAGATCCAGTAAGGCTGAAAGAGAAGAATTAAATAGATTCTTTCACCCAGATTTATGGATCAGCTTTGTGTTTTCCCTTTTGCTTTTATTGGATAAGACAGTAAAGAGGATCAAAAATATGGAAAGAAGAGATCGGGGATAACGTGCAGCAAACATTGGATGTGGCAGGATGGAGAGTGGTGCCTGAGGCTGCTGAGAATCTGTACATGAGGAGTGTGCTTTAACCACTGAGCTTAACCAGTGCCTTTATTTGGAATGAATGTATTTGTTTCATGGACCGTGAGCTAAAAAAGTCATCCCCAAAAGAGAAAAGATAGAAATTTCACAGTAACAAATTTCACGACTAATTTTCATACATATTCCAAATTCCATCCATATTCCTGCTTTGTCCCTGTCTGTATTAACAATCTCACCAGTTAACAACATTTTTTGTATTTCTCAAGATACAGGAATGGAATGGTAAGACGGAGTGGTTCTTTTTTCTTGAATAAGGATTCCTGTCACTCGGTTAGCCTACTCATAAGTAGCTCAACAAAAAATTAAAATTGGTGGTTACATTTGGTAAAGTTTCTTAAATTACATTGGACTGCACTGTTACTGTTACAGTTTAGTAACCAAATAAACTTGCCTTGCCTCACTAAAGCTCCTACCCCTTAAATGTTGGTAAGACTTAGAAAAACACAAAAGCTTTAACATTTTGCTCTAACAAACACCGTGAAGACAGAGATACTGGTAGTGTTGATTCTGAAGGAGCTGGTACTAACTCATGTGGTGAAGAGTCTCCTTCGCTGTCCTTGCTGCTGCTCACAGATGCCCTGTATGTGTAGAAGACATCCTCCCCCTCCGACATGTCTTTTAGGTCACTGGTCAATTCAACCGAGGACGGGCGCGGCTTTCGGATGCCATGTCGAACTCGAGGACTTCGCCTGTCAGACAGACAAACTAGCAGTCAGGATAGTTTTGATTAAAAGATGGTAATACGATTTAGTTGAACAGTGGACAGCAGCTAGGGAGCAACAGCATCTTTAGCTTGTGGTTGGAGATGATCCTTAAGGGTGTACCAGTTTGGGGTAGATGGTGGTGATCTCGAAGGCAGACTTTTGGTTTCGAGATGATCTGATGATATTGACCTTCGCAAGACTGGGTTCCATACCATCCCTCCAACAACACGCTGACATACTGGACCACTGCGACAGGAGATTGGCAGCAAGAGGATTTTAGCACTTAAGCACAGCAAAACTGTAAATGATATATTACATATGATCAAACATGGGCTCACCTCTCAGTTTTACTGTTCCCCAGACCAAGGTGCTGTGTGATTAACTTTCTGTAGCTTTGAACGGTGCTGTTGTTGTGTATGGGGCTCCTGATGGCTCGGTTGGAGGAGAAGAAGGAGTGATGATCAACACAGGACCTCCACAGGTTCTTACAGGTCTTTGGACAAGGCAGAAGCAGGGACACTTCGCAATCCTGGGTCTCCCCCTGCACATGTGCCATTTTTTTGTCACACATTATGATGTAGCTACAGTATTCACAGGGACATCTCTGGTATGTAACTTAAGCAATAAAAGACAATAAAGCCCTGTATTATCTTATATTTTTCATAAATAATTTATTGCTTCTTTTATCCCAAGTCAGGCGCTGCATGTTTAATCAATGCCACATTTGCATCTATGAGTTAAGTTTGTACTTGAGAAATGTAGCCCAAGTCCTACTCTTTCAATCTTTATAAATGCATTGAGCTACTAAACGAGCAAACAAAAAACTGTGTGTAGATAAAACAAAGGGGCTTATTTTTCCAGAGCAAATCTTTAATTTTGATGACAGGTGATGTCCGAGACACTCACATGTTTTCGTTTCAGATGTATAACAAAGCGCTTCCTCTTGAAGGAAATCTTGATGATGTTCCCCCTGCAGGGGAAGAATGCAGCCGGTTAAAGACTTCAGAAAATACAGGAAACAAGCATCGTAGATTTAATTAGTAGCACCATCACCACATCACTCACCAGGGAAAGAAACTTGAGCAAATCATATTACAGAACACTGCAACACCGCTGGAGGCCAAACCTACCATCAGTGGGGCGTTGTTGGAGTCCTGAGAGAAATTAAGATGAGGCAAAAAAAAAAAACGTTATCCATGGCAATCAAAGCAGAGGATGAAATATTACATAAATGTCTAATTGAGGGAGTACCAAAGCAGCATGCAGCTCCACTCCGTACAACTCCAACGTCCGCGCTGTGTTGAGGAAACACAGTTCTGCCTCACTCTGCTTCAGCCCCCTGAGAGCATATGCAGTCACACATTCAACAAGAGCAACGAAATACACAAGACACCAGTTCTTTAAGTGGCAACAGATGCAATGGGCTGTCTGACTGAGTTACTTGTGTTGTGGATGCAGGTCCTCCACTTTAGACAGGAAGTCTTCATCCTGCTCAGGAATGAAGTAGCTCTTTGAGAGGTAACCATGAAGGTGGGACGGAGAGTGATCCCCCATCTCAGCTGCAGGTGATGGAAAGAGACACTGAGCATCCACACACTGACATCTGCTGCATTTGTTTCTCTTTAAAGAGGTGTTAGGACTTACATTGCACAGCATAAGAAGCCAACACGACAGCTGAACTCATCGGGCATTTTAACCTGCAATCAGACTCCATGATTACACAGAAAAACAGCTAAACACAATCCTCCACAAGCAAACGGGGTGGTGTATTATGTGTTGTACTAACCGTCCCTCTCTGATGTCACTCCTGATCTGGAGGAAGTAGAGATGCCTGCAGGGAGAACAAAACAGGAATTTACAAACTCAAACCAAAGCCCCAGGAGGTTTTTGGGCATAAAGTCAGTTTGACGGTCTCGCCAAACTGAGTATTTACAACTTCAGCGTCCTTCAAGTGATGCACACAGGCTCCAAAATACTTTCTTCCTTACTTGCATTAAAGGGGCTGTGAGGACTATCTGTTTGAATGGATTGCAGCGACACTGTTCGGCTGAAATCGCACGCACACTGTTGTCATGACTCTTGACAAGACGTGTGTTTGTTTTGAAGAAAATGAATGGAGATCGGATCTTCTTTTTAACACTGCTTTTCTTTGTTCAAGACAACATTTTACCAGATACAGCCCAACAAGGTTCTATGGTATTTATCAACAGTTACACAGCGCTGTTGTTTAAACGTGACAACAAACAAACCTTGTCAGGTTGTACTCTAGTTTAGTAGCTGGCTATTTTAGTGTCACTTGCAGCCTGGTGTCTGACATATCCGTAGGCTAACATGTAACATGCAAATCCTCATGTCCTGCTCATCTACCAAGCGGAGCTAACAGATCACTGCTGTATAACAGTTGTATGTGGGTTGGAATGAACATTATCACAAACAGTTTGGCCTGTGTTTTAGCCTTAAGCTTGTGGTTTAGCCTTTACCCTGTGCTATCACTCTCCCATTCAGCTTTCTTCTTCTCTGACATCTGTTTTCTGTCTAACAGTTCATTTAGGACGAAACGTTCTGAGGGAAACATAATGTGAAAGATATATAGAAAGACAGCACCACTTTACTGAAAGCTAAAACATAAATAGCAACTGAATCTACGACAGGTAACCATGACCTTGTGGATCAAATTTCTCACTTATCCTGAGAAGCCTTTACAAAGCCTACAACACTGGTTGCCTCAAAACTTTCCATACACACGTAAGGTTCCCAGAATACAAATCTTACTGGTTGGTTTGATCCCCTAACTGTGGCTCAAACTCCATCATCTGACACTGTTTCTTTGTGAAATGTTGCTTACAGTCATGAGATCTGGTGCACACGTTCATGTCCTCCTCGCAATCAACGGTAATGACTTTTGTGATATTAACAACTCAAATTCGGTCTGACTTAAAATTTTCCCACACTACATTTTAGACAGTATACCTGAAAAAACATCAGTCTCAGCTGCTCTCTAAACATTGATTGCTAACAACAGGATGCTAAAAATATACTCAACATCAACCGATAAACCCTAATTTTCTCTAAAGTTGCTGCCAAGACATCATCTTCAGATCAGCATCTGGAGATAAATCACTGCTACAAAAACCCACATAACAGAAAGGCACGTAAACTCACCTTGTCTGTTCATGCTGCAGAGAGTTGGGATCAGAGATGAAGAATCGCACTCTGAAGTTCAGATAAAAAGGGGAAGCCAGACCTGCAGAGAAATGTCAGCTTGTCAGAATTTACATAGATCTGTGGTTAAAGGTTCGCCACATTCCTCCTTTTCTCTCCAGCAACTCCTTCGTATCACTTAAAAAGAAATATATTTAAAAACAAAGAAATATAACGTGTATTTCTCAAGAGACTGGAGAGACTGTCAAGTCATGGGAGGATACCTTTTATCTGCTTCTTCAAGGGTTTTTCTGGCTCCAACCATCTCTGGAAGAAGGAAAGGGAGAGAGACAGAGACAGAGGGAGAAAGATTCAGATTCATACAGTGTAAACGCTAATTGGGGCCAAAAAAATCTTTCATGTTAGCATAGCCTGTGAGTATTATCATCCAAACAACAATCAGCAAATGCAATACAGTACAATCTCAGCCTAAATAATGCAGCAGATTAACAGAAAGCTCACAGGAGAGTGTGTGTTGGCTGTGATGGAAGCGATGCCAGAGCTGGACTCTCTGATCTGCAGACTGAAGAGCTGCCTCTCCTGCAGGCCCAGGTGGTCACATACTTGGTCCAGCAGAACCACACCTTCATCCTGCTTCTAAAAGATGGAAACAAAAAACAATGTTACAGCCAGCAAAAACTAGAAGTGCCATTTAATTGTGTATTATTTCTATTTAATGATAATGTGCCTGAAGTATAGATTGAAGGCTTTTGGATTTCCCGATGCTTTAGTTAAACTAGCAATAAATCTGAAAAAGTAACCCAGTGATAAATATATTAATAAAATAATGTGATTTTAAAAGGACCGTCTGTTGCAGCACTCTCTGTGGATTTATTGTTTAATTAATCACTTTGAGAGATAACCTGCAGCTTATCCACAATGTCTCTCATTTCTCTTTTCACTCTCTGTTACCGGAAGCATGATGACATCAAACAAAGACAATGTTTATGGTAAACTGCAGTGAACAGTGTGTTCTTACAGCCAAGAAACATCCTTTTTGATGTACAAAGACACAAAATCCAGGTACCGATCTCTTTCAGTTAGAGGGAAAACAAACCTGAGTCTATAGAGGAGAAACACAGCAGCCATAAAAAAGAAAGTAATAAAGAGTTTATTGTTGGAACCCTTCTGCACATTATAACCACAGTGCTTTCCCTGCTCTCCCACTGTTCACATAAAGATGCTGTGTAGCTGTTGTCCTAGAAGCAATACTGAGATTGCCTTTCATCATGTGTGTGAGTGTATGGCTGTCAGTATGTGTGAGTATTTACCGTTGTCAGGCTGCATGTGGGTTGTTAAGCTGATGATGTAAAGGCTCCTATACTAAGTGTGACAAGCTCTACATAGGCTGCATAAGTGAGCGTGTTCTTCTAACTCAAGGTCACGGTGTTCAATAAGAGATGTGGATCAATGGGGACGTGAAAGAACAGTCGTCTCTACATCATACAGTGACACTGCAATCATTAGCAGAGCAAACAGACTGATGGGAGCAACATACGATCTCCTGCTACACAGACAGGAAATGCTGAGTGTGTGTGTCTGTGCTTGTGTTTGTGAGTGAGTGTGTGTGTGTGTGTGTGTATCACGCACGCTGACTCTGAAGGTCTCGATAGTGCCGTCCAGTAGCTGAACTAGGCAGAGCAGGTCCGGTTTTGGCATGTCTGTTACCACGGTAACTCTGCCTCCCTCTCAAGACAAACACCCTACCCTCAGTTCGTCACAGAGAGGGGACCTGGAAACACACACACATGACAAACACATACACACACACAACCACAAAACAGTGTCAGATGTTTCCAGGCTGTTGTCTTCAAATGAAAGCACCTCCCTCAGGATTACATTGTGTGGTGAGTAATATATGTGCTGGATGGAGCATCAGGCTGCAGTGAGTAATGCACTGTGAATGCAGAGGAGTGACTGCTTGTGCATTTGTGTGTGTGTGTGTAATTTCTTATTATTTGGCCTGGGTCTGAACATGTCCCTTCCCTCTCCCTGCCTCTTTCCCTCTCTGTTTCTCCCCGCCTTTCGCAGGCAGCTGAATGATAAGAATGTTAAACATTTTCAGAGTTGAACACGCCCATTGAGAGAACTACAACTGATCTCAGAACAGCTGCTGGAAGCAATGCACACACAAACACTGAAGCATGCACTTCTTATTTATGAATGCAGCTATGTGCTCACCGTGCCTTAAGAATATGTCTTTACCTGTTGTTCTGTGTGTCAGCATCTACATGCAAGCAAGTGAATGTACATACATGTGTCCTGTCTTGGTTTCCAGGTGAACGATTAATGGATCCAGGTCAGCCTGTGTTGCACGCTGTTTCTGAAAGGACACGCAGCTTTTAAGTTAATGTTTGAACAAAGTGACACACTCTGAATATGTTAAAACGAAATACGTCCTAGATTAAAGATGAGATTTCCATGATGACCTTCTCACAAGCAGGCTGTAATGAATTTACAGTTAAATACTATATTAAAACTAAAAACAGTCATTATTGATGTATAAACTGAATTATCTCGGTCATTTGCATCTTCCTCTAGATCTAACATCAGCCTCACATTAAGGTAGAGAAATTCAGCTCTCCCACTTTAGGATGCCCTGGACACAAACAATATCGTCAGACACAGATTTAACTCAGATTTACATGCACACAGTAAAAGTTAATGTGACAGGGCATTATAAATAGCATCTAGCATAAATGCTAAAGCTAAATTAACTGCTTCTACGGCTTAACCAAAACACAAACAAATGACCAGACAGGGCCTGTCAGAGACTTTCAGGAACATATCTGCTGTCCGACTCTATCAGTCGCTCGATAGTGAACCCTATTTTGACCCCGCTGTACTTTGAGCCTCAGTGCGAACAAGGAACCTGTTGACAACCTGAAGTTACAGCTACACCCAAAAGGAGGAACACTCCACGGACAAACTTTCCTGAAACCACGGTGGTCCTCGTAACTGCAACTCCAACAAGTGAATGTTTTTCTCTTTTGACAAGGGAAAATTTGAAATGCCTAAATATCCATGTATACCTCAGTGTCCCCTCCTCAAAGACGGCTTACATTCCGCAGTGTCCGCTCTAAGAACCTCTGGACGGGGCGCGTCGGAAGAGCCAGGTATAGTTAGGTAAATATCCGGGACAAGTTTCTCATCCCTGCCTGCGCTGACTCCGCGCGGCCCCGCCCCTTTCGCCGCGCGCGCTTCCTAGATGATGCGCGTTCTAGACAGCGCGAGAGCACCGCCTAAAAAAATCTAGAACCATAGAATAGAATAGAATAGAATAGAATAGAATAGAATAGAATAGAATAGAATAGAATAGAAGGAGTAAGAGTAGATCTAAGATCATTGAGTTGGCCTGTATATTTCAAAGACCTGCTTTTGAAATTCGATGGAGGAAATATTATACATCGAACTCCCTCAAAAATCGGCTATCTGAGGTGTAAAAATAACTAATTTTTTCCTTAAATTCTTTAATAAATTAACTTTTATATTGTTACAGTTTTATGTTCATTTCAGCTATCATTATCAACAGGCTTTTTAAGTATTTATGTTTATTAGTGTTTATAGTTTTATAGTGTAATAGGAATGAGATCGCACCATTAGGTTACAAGTAGATAGTGTTTAACCAGTAAAATTATTCGAATTATTGTCTCTGAAAATGTAAACGTTGACAGAATATATTGAGAAGTGAGACATTCCTGCGTTAAGCTATTTTAAATTGTTAAAATAAGTTTCAAGATTTTCTCTAACAGTCACTTGACAGAAACATGCTTTGTGAAGGGCAAGGAAAGGAAAGAAATGTGTGGGTCTTTTTTACACATTCCTCTGGTCATCTGCCACCATCTGCAGGACGTATAAAGTACTACTATGGTGACATAAATACTTTTAAACTACATTGATTATTATTAAATTAAAAGACTGTTAACAAGTCAGCTTGCTAACTGTTCTGTAACACCAAAACAGTAAATTCTGAAAAGTACATGAATATCTTCAATAAAGAAAAGTCATGTGTGAAATGACATTCCTAACAAGAGGAAAACAATCATAAAATGTGTGAAAATACGTTTGGATACTTAAAAAGAAATTATTAATTGCTTGTATGTAATTATTAAAGTGAGAAATATTCCTTCCTCACTGTTAGTAAGTTGAATCAATTGTGTAGAATTATTCATTCATTTATTCATCTTCTATACTGCTTATCCTGTTCAGGGTTGCGGATGGCTGGAGTCTGTCCCAGCTGTCTTAAGGCGAGAGGCGGGATACACCCTCTTGCTGTGAGGCAGCAGCACTAACCGTTTCACCGCCAAGCAGCCCTTTATAGGATTTTCTTTCTTTCTTTCTTTCTTTCTTTCTTTCTTTCTTTCTTTCTTTCTTTCTTTCTTTCTTTCTTTCTTTCTTTCTTTCTTTCTTTCTCTGAGTTACTTTAACCACTGGTCTGACCCAACATGCAGCTGACATGACTCCTTGCTAATACTAGTTCAGACATCACTCTTTTTAAAGATTATTGTTGGAGTGGTGAAACAAATAAGGGTGTGGGTTAGATGAGAGCGAAACGGGAGATGAGAAGCAGGCAACAGTTCTGATAATGTAGCTTTTTCTTCTGGACCTGATGCTGAGGCAGGGATTTGGCCATGATTGCTGAGGATGTATTTGTACATCTCTCTGGTGGGTTTCAACTCTTGTAGGAATGCTATTAGATAACTGAGATGTGTTTGTTGTGTTCGCTGTCCCCTACTTGAATTCCTGCAAGAGAAGCCAAACCAGCCTTGGCCAGATCCCCTGTGCCGTCAGAGTGATGGAGTAAGAGGTGTCAAACTAGCAGAGACCAGTTCACTTTGGGGTGACAGGTGGGCAAGGGAGGGGGTGTTTCTCACTACCACTGTACAGGAGAAGAACCTTCCCCCTGTTGCTGCTTGAGGATCAGTTTTCTGCAGCTGTAATCAAGACACGCTGTTCTAACTCTATCCTGCAGCTCCAAATTTAGACCCAGAGACACAGGGACAAAGTACACCTCGTGTCCCATTTATCTCATTCACACCCTCTTACTTTGACTGTATTACAGGGACACTTTTATTACTGTTTTTCTTGTTAACAGCAATACTTCCTATTACATTTTTAACTTCCTATTACACTTTGTGTGTGTGTTTGTGTGTGTGTATATATATGTATATATATATTTCAAGGCTCATTTAGTCCCTCTTTCTTCTTTGCATAATTATTATTATTAGTTCTTCAATCTTCTGCTTTTCTCAGAAAAATATGTTGACTGCTAACTGTACCTCACCATTGTTTCCCATTCTGTCTGTTGCTTACATAATCGCATGTTGGATTGATGATTTGAAGTTTTGCCAATTTCATTTAGTATGTAATGTGTCTGTGCTAATCTGGAGGTAAAGAACTGTTGTGACAAAGACAACCGGCACACTTACTGGGACTGAGTTTGCTCATATATCACCACCATAAAAGTAGGTCCGTGGTGGTGTGGACAGGCCCTAATATTTCACATGCGTGCACAAGCCACATGCGTCAGGCAGAAAGAAAGTATGCGGTCATGTGCTGGAATGCTGTCATGAAATGCACACATGTAGTATGACCTATTAACTGCCTTTAGGCTTTACAGAAGCTGTGAGCAGCTAATCTCAGGTCATAAAAGTAATATGAAAATGACACAAAGTGATTTGCTGTATATTAAAGGTTTATTTGGTAAGAACCTTGATTAATTACATCACAGACAGTATCACTGTAAGGCAGTGAGCTCACAAGTACCCATGTCCTACTTACCTCAAGGGGGCAAGACATCAGTGTGCTGCCTTTAGGAACCAACAGATCATATCCCCAAAGATTTATTTTATATGCCTGCTAATAAGCATGTGCTTCATTGTTTTGTTATTTAAATTTCAATATGGTAAACATATATTGATCTTAATATGTGTAAATATAATCATGTGATAATACTACAATGATTGATTGATAACAGTCAGACTATAATGGCATCATCATTTCACCGATCTATTATCAAGGTCTGTTCATCAACCCTTGGCAAATGTGCCTTCAAAACACTCCTTAATTCTGCCAAGTAAAATTGTATTTAGTTGACTATTATGATGTGCAGCTGTCATTTTAGAGGAAAGTGTGACAACATTTAGGTACTTTTCACAACCTGGCAACCTTTACACTGTTCTTATTAATGGCCTAGAGGTAATCTATGGCATGTTCACAGCCTCAACTGAAATGTAAAGAAAATTACTTTTGGGAAATTATCCATGAAAAGAGATTTGTATTTTAAATTCTTGAATAAATCTACAGAAATGGTTCTCAGGAAAAATGCCTCTTGGATTTATACAGGATATCATAAATAACATCATTTTATTTATTTTTTGTCTAATTAGTAATAGTGTGTTGGTTAATAGTCTTGCAATTTAATCATTGGTGAAACCCCAAAGGGTTACAAAATGAAATAGTTATGGGGAAATAATTTTCTGTGGAGTGATTGTGTGTAAGAAATTTGGATTACAAAGAATCCAAAAACCCTAACCCTGTTTTTATGGCCCAAAAAATTATTTAACCTTATTAATTAATAACAAATTGTTATATTAGTACAGTGGTGGCCAAAAATGTTAGAACACCTGTTCACATCAGAAAATGTTTCTGACCTTTTATTTTTTGTCTCCCAAGCATGATCATAAAACATGCAAACGGTTGCTCCGAGCACAACAAATATCACATTAAGTGAGACCTGTTTTTTTTTTTTACTTTTAACTTTGATATTTGGTTTGTCCACCTTTTTGCAGCAATTTCATCCGCACGTTTCTGGCACAGGGTCAATATTTTTCCTGAGAACTTCAACACTAATGTTATCCCCTGCCTTCTGCACCTCAAAACAAATGCTTTTCTTTAAATGTACAAGAAAACTTACCACTTATTTCCCAACCCTTAATTTGCTGGAGGGGTTAAGGCCCGGACTTAAGGGGACAGTCCACCATTTTAAACATTCCTTTTAAATCTTGTGATAGCTCTATTAGCCTATATGGCGAAAAGAACATGATGACACAGTTACGACTCTGTAGACACTCATTTGTTTCATTGATGTTTTCACGGCCAGTTCAATAAAAACGACCAAAACTTAAATATGACAAGTAATAATTTTGGCCACCACTTTAAATACACATTTTGGAAAGTTTACTGTTGAGTAAACAAATGGACAATTGATAGGTGATAAAAGTAACATCAAGACAGTTTTTGTGACAAGCAAAAACAACTTAAACCTTAAAATATAAAACAATTGCATTTATAACGCAAAGCTTTTCAATATTTTTGCTAATGTAACGTTAAATCGAAATGAAGGGAAAGTCGTCGAGATGTTGGACAGCTGTAGTAACAATTGCAGGAGTGATATTATGGTAGCCTGAAATTTAGTGTTATATAAGGGACATGAGTGAAGTAACTGCTGAGTTGCAAAGCCTTTCGCTTGCACACTGATTTCCGAGGATACTTGAACGCAGCCGTGCATGTCCCTCAGTCCAGACAGCGGTCTAAAGCCGAGCAGCAACGCAGAAAGTTTGGGACACGCAGGAAGGCTGTGCAGCTGGATAGACAAGCCTGCCTGCCTCTTTTTTAAAACTTTTTCTTTTAATGTGCTCCGAATATATCTAGTAACTACTCATTCAGATGACTGTGACTCAAGAGCGTCCCATGACCTACAGCAAGATGAGGGGACTCGTGTCGTTTTTCACAGGTAAATTCAAGTTAACTGGCATTTTACGTTACGTTAAGCTTTGATTGACGCAAAGTACCGATTTCATCGACGTGAAAGAAACGACGAAAGCTTATTATAAAAAAAAAAAAAAAAAACCAACAGCTGTGATTTGACGCAGTAAAAGTTTGTTAAGACAAGGGGACAGCTAATGGTATAACTAAGTGATATCTGAATAATTAAATTAATTAAACTTAAAGGATGTTGATATCAGGATGAGCGCATCACCCATCGGGGGGCTAATGCTGTTGTAATGCATTACAGCTGTTGAGCACTTATGTAAGAGTGTAGCCGCTAATACCCTGGATATCTTACAGCTCTGCTCAAAGGAAAGAAAGTTGGCCTGAGTGACTTCCTACACAAACTTGTGTCCAGCCAAAAGCTTTGCCAACAGTAAGCTAGCAAAACACTTGTTCCATGTTTCCCATTCCTTTCTGTTGTATCTGAAAAAAGCTAAAATAATGTACAATAACGTGCTGTTTGTGACCTCCCCATTGAAGCCTTGACCCTCAGAAAATCCTGCAGCGAGAGAACAAATTGAAAAGAGAAAAGGGAGAGAAAGGCACAAGGGTAAGTTATGCAGTGGAGGAAGGGTTTTTTTTTTTAAGTCCGTGGTACTGAGTGTTGACAGGTGAAACTAAATCTGACCATCATACCTCCTGACAGTGTTTTCTTTCCTCAGAGCCCAATGAACACAGAAAACTCACAGTAAGAAATCTCTCTATATACAGATATATAACTTTTTTAACTTAAGCACTTTGAGATTGTATTGCTCAAAACTAGATTGTTGTTCATTAGTAAATCATGTCACTGAGCAATTAAACTCAGGGGCACATTTTCTGTTACTGTGTTGACAGGATGAAACCCTCAGATTTTGACTACCTCAAAGTTATTGGCAAAGGGAGCTTTGGAAAGGTAAATGTATTTAATTTGAAATTAAATGTTTGAGCGTGTGAATGTGTTTTTAGAAGAGCAAATGACAAGTATTTTACTCAACTTTTGCAGGTGCTTCTGGCAAAGCACAGAAAACAAGGAGGATACTATGCTGTGAAAGTACTGCAGAAACAGATGATCGTCAAGAGGAAAGAGGTTTCCACCTGTCCGTCTGCCTGTATGCATGTCTTTCCGTCAGCCTGTTTGTCTTCCTGTATGTCAACCTATCTGTATCTGTTGTGTCTCTTTAGCAGGGACATGTGATGGTTGAGAGGAGCGTACTGCTGAAGGGACTACAACATCCGTTTCTTGTTGGGCTCCATTTCTCCTTTCAGACATCAAACATGCTCTACTTTGTCCTGGATTATGTTAATGGTGGGGAGGTATGTGTATAAAACACTATTCTGTTAACTGTAGGATTCTTGGAAACTGAAGAATACACAGAGGGCCTTGCACATAAACAAAGCTCCCATATTAATTCTTAAAGCTACGTACCTACAGTTTAGTTTGAGTTATTTCTAAACTTGAAGTCACCGAAACCAGACTCATATTTTTGACAGCTGTCTCCATGTTGCAGCTTTTGTGTTGAATGTCATTTTTGCAATCTGAGTAGCTGCTTCATGTTTTCATTCTCAGCTCTTCTACCATCTTCAAAGAGAAGGGTCCTTTCCTGAACCAAGGGCTGCTTTCTACGCTGCAGAGATGCTTATGGCACTTGGCTACCTCCACTCTCTTGACATCGTTTATAGGTTAAAAAAAACACATACACGCACACACATACATTTTTTCCTGGACCTTGTAGATAAGTCTCACACCATTTGTTTCTCTAACAGAGACCTGAAGCCAGAGAACATTCTACTGGACAGTGAAGGTCATGTGATGCTGACTGATTTTGGGCTTTGCAAAGAAGGGGTGGCCATTGGTGGGATTATGAACACATTCTGTGGGACCCCAGAGTATCTTGCTCCAGAGGTGCTACAAGGCCAGCCGTACAGTCCGGCAGTGGACTGGTGGGGTCTTGGCACCGTTCTGTTTGAGATGCTCTTTGGATTGGTGAGTACACAGATCATCTTTTTCTTTTCATTTATCATCTCCTTCAGCACTTTCATGTAATTTTTTCTTTCCTTTCTCCTAGCCTCCATTTTATAGCCAAAGTAAGGCAGAGATGTTTGAGAACATACTTCACGCTCCTCTTAGGCTGCGCAGTGGCATCTCTGAGGCTGCCCGCTTGCTTCTGGAGGGACTGCTGCAAAGAGACGTCAAAAGCCGCCTTGGGGGAAGCGGTGACCAGGTGGAGCTGCAGGATCATCTCTTCTTTGCATCCATCAACTGGGATGACCTCCTGGCCAGGAAAATTAGACCGCCGTTCATCCCAAATGTGGTAAAAGTGATTCAGATCATATTTTCTTATTCATGACACTGCATACCTCTGTGTGTCGTAATTCCAAGCCCTTCTCTTTAGGTTAGTCCGTGTGATGTCAGCTACATCGACCCTGAATTCACGCATCTGCCTGTCCCTGCCTCTGTGAATGAAAGATGCCAGGCGGGCGGGAACAGCGAGGCATTTCCAGGCTTCTCTTACATGAACCCTGTGGAGTATGTGGCAGTCGAGCCGGTTTCATAACCATGCACATCCTCTGAGAGTGTGTTTGTTAAAATATTTATTTTCATAAATTTTTTAAATCTGTCTTTTTTTAACATTTGAGTAAATTATTCTTAAACCCACATTGTACTGAGCTGTATGTTTCTATGGTTACAAACTAAACAGTAGTATGAGTTACTTCTTGTATTTTTGGTATTCTTAATGTGAAATAGGCTGGTCACTGTTTCACAAATCTTAGCTATCTTTGTGCATGAAAGAACAATAAAAACTCAATTTTGGTCTGTTTAATTTTTAGAACATTAGATTTACATATAAAAATACCATACAACAGACATATATTGCAACTTTCCCATTTTGCTTTTACATTCACAGCTTACAGTGGTTCTGAAAATACTGAAAATACTTAAAATACTTGAATTCCTGCATAGGGACAAAGGGCATTGTTCATGAGTAGGCAAAATATAAAAGGACATTTCCTTTTAGCATGTACATAAACATATTAAGATGCCTGTCAGTTGGCAGCACTGAAACACATTGGACCCAGCTTTGACTTCATGTGTGATGGTGAGAACCTTTTTTACATAACAAAGAGAACAAGCCCATCACTGTGGAGCATCTTATGGATGTTTCTAGAGAGAGCATCTGGCCAAATCTTTTCCAGCTTACCTCCCAAGGCTAGTTATGAAACAGTTTATACAACGAGCAGCTCTCTGCCTGTCAGTAGATGCTGAAGGAGGCATAGCTTTGGTCACTCTGGCAGGTGAAGTATGCTATCAGCTGACCATTGCAGATCATCAAAAACAAGCCACTACCTGTTGAAAAAAAAGAATTAAGGAGAATTTAATTCAAAAGCAATAACACAAGATTCTCTCCCAGAAGCTTCATTTTCATTATTTGTAGATTTTTTTTACCTAAAGCCAGCCACCACTGCCACACCATGGGAAACTCCAACATTACTACAACATAGAAATAAATATTTTATTATTATTTTACAATTTATTTTGGGATTCATGTGTACACATGTAGAAACACTTTTAGATTTATTTTTCCACTCACCTAGGCTGGTGATCATTACATGCAAAAGGGTGACAGTCAGGGCATAGTCCCAAACCCGCCTCCTCACCACTGCAGCAAACAGGAGACCGCTGCAAAAGTAGGTAAGCTCCAAGGAGAGGAGGTTCACTGAAAATGACCAACAAAACAGTGAGTTAAAAGTTAAAAAAACAAAAACGTTTATAGTCACAGCTGACAAGACTCACCCAAGTACTTGGAGTTGGAATCAGTAGGTTCGGTCTTAAAGTCAAATGGAATCAGTCCATCAAAATTATCCAACCTAAATGAGGGTTTCACAGCAGATTGAATATAAAAATCAAAGTTTTATCATTGTTGCAAAGTACACAGGCAAAGAAATGCACCTTTAGCATTTTCACTAGAAAAATAACTGGGTAGGGGGGATGTATAGGCCTACTTGTAACATGCATAAAGAGTAAAGAGAAATGAGTGGTAGAATAGTTTGTGTGACCAAAAGCACCTGTGCAGAAGTTGCAGTAAAATGTGCAATGCAGGATAGGGAATGTACAGTATGGTGGAGGTAGTAACCGCTTATGGCAAATACTGTTTGTTACTGGTATTTTCCTTTACATTTTATAACAACAGTCTTAACTGGACTCGTATAAAATTAGGCTGAAAATTATGGGATGTCTGATTTTCCTTTCTATCAGTAGTCAAAGTTTCTTATTTGTCACTATTTCAGTGTTTTGGACATCTTCTGTGGTTACACGTACTTGTAATATGTAGAATTGCATCAGTTGACAATAAATGTGCACAGAAGCTGCCTAACTGATAATTTCAGTCAGAGGTTGACCATGATGCTCTGAAAAGCTAGTTTGTGTCCGTGGGTGGTCGTGCGCATGCGCGTGAAATCTTCTCACCTGAAGGCACCGAAACACACACTCCCGATCATGTAGAAAAGAGAGTAAAATATGAGCAGACATAGCAGCAGATTGAAGAGCACGGTCTGCGGGAAAGAACATTACACAATTAAGTAACCAATATGTCTGATGGGCACCGGTGCATACTTTCCACGAGGCGCAACATCACAGACATAAACCCTTTGTCCCACATAAATGCTACCAGGCTGTAGTACGAAGGAAGAGTGCTGTATTAAAGTCTAGAAGGAAGGACTCATATCTGCAGCTCAGTAGTTGATGCCAGTTGTAACCAAATCGATTGTCTTTATTGTTTTATCGCAAATAATCGTACAACGGTATTCTAACCAAATGACGGACTGACATCTTACACAGATATCATAACACACCAAATCTTACCTTTGAGTCGACCGCTTTGCCTTTGAATGCCATCTCATGGTTTTTTACTAGATATTGAATTGCACAATAACCCACACTGCAGCACGATACACGACCCCGTTAATCCCTACAAAACTGGACTTCGTTCGCCATCTAGCGACCAGTACGTAAAACAAACCTGCGCCGCCGCCTCCACTGACGAGCACTGAACTCAATTCACCTCATATCAGAACGGCTTTTGTTGACAGACAAAGATTTATCCCTCTGTCTGTAAGCAAGAATTGACACGTTCGCCCGTGAATGCTGCAGCTATAATATGTACAGGGTGACGGTATTTGTATCAAAAGTAAATTTTGCCAATAAAAACTGTGTTGCATTATATTACCGGAGGTACCATAACCGCCCTATGTGGGAGGGATTGCATAATGGAGGGCTGCTGTTGATCATTCGGATGAACATAAGTATTAGGAATTCTTACCCTAACTTGAAAAATACTAAATTCTTCAGTTAAAGACGCCAGATAATGAGAAAATACGAACCGCCATTTCATGGTTAAATTTTAATGGATTAGCTGCTACATTAAACCATTAACCAGACCAAACTGAGGTCTTACCATGATGCTCAGAACTAGTTTAGTACTTATTCCACCATCAGCTATACCATGACCATAAAGCGTAATCTGTGTCTAACAACGACGACTTTTGTTGTCCAAACTCGGTACGTTTGGGAATCTTGTTCGACTTTAAGATTGCCGGTTCTGGAATACTTTCAACCTATAAACCGACATAACTGTAGCAATACAGCTAAATCATCAAGCAATACCATTTCTGTAGTTGATGCATATTGACGTTTTCGCGCTGTTCTGATTGAAAACGGCACTTCAATAGGCCTGAGTTTTTAATCCTTGAGTTAGCATTTCTGTGCACAGACGGATTAATGCCTCTACATGTATTACACACACAGATACAGATGTCTGTTAAATGGCCGTCTATGGTTAGAAAATGAGGAATAAAAAGACAGTTGGACCAGAAGGCAACCAACCGCTCCTCAACGGTCGTAATGGAAGACACTGCGGTTCCTGCGCTCCATTGATACACACTCGTACTTCTGAGGGGGACACTTCTGAGGTTGCTGCAAGCAAAGGAGGAATACGTGCTCCAGCCTAGTGGTAGTACACGTTACATCGGCACTAAATTCAGTTTTGGGCGTGTTTAACGTGCAAACAGGCTTATTATTGACCACGGATAGTAAAGTGAACTTTTCCGAGACCCAAAGTTGTCAGGCAGCGCATCTTGTACGCATGCGCATCCTTCTATCCAGCTCTAAATAAGAGTTAAAACAGAAACGAGGTGAGTTCCACATTTTAAACACAACGGGCGATAATACGCAGTGGTTGCCTTTTACAGAGGCAAATTTTGAAAACCTGATTAACGTTTTTCTGATTAGCGCTACTTCATGCTATTTCCAGTGTGATTTAAAACGGCGAGTATAAATCGTTTTTTTCAAGTTTCTATTGAAGAAATAATTCAAGCAACAATGCAAAAGCTCGTAACAGTAGGACAGTAATAGTGCCAGTCTATTTTTTATTGTACGTAACATTGACATTTTGCAAAATGCGTTTTTCCCATTGTTATTAACCGGGAAACTTATTTATTACAGATTGTCCTTAGCTGGCTGCATCCAGTCACAATGCTACGGTTAGCCGTCTAGCAATCCTCGGTTCACTTGTACGGAGTGGAGCTAGCTGGCTGTTAGCTTCATGTCAGCGCTAGCTAGCAACCTGGGCTGACATTCCGTGACAAGGGGAAAGTGAAGAAAATAACCCGAGTGAAGGAAAACACTAAGTCAGGAAATTACACAGCACGCGTTTGCTTTTGTTCGACATGTACCAGCGTTGCACGATTTGTTTAAATGGGTAACTTGAGTAATTTACATAGTTTAAACGTGTTGGTGGCCTCTTCCTATGCTCCGCCATTTTGTATAAGACGAATGCTAATCATGGGCGCTCTTACATACACTTTATTTATGGCTAGAATAAAACTGAGGTACTGAATGCAAAGTCAAACTTAGTCAGCATCTATAAGCTTGAGCTGTTCTATACTTTTCACACAGTTATGACCTACATGTATAGAGAAAATACCACATTATTTTAGTGTTGAACATGCGTCAGTAGTAAAACGTTATATCGTAACATTCATCACATTAAAACGCTATTAAGTTTGGCTGGTTAGTGCATAAAACAGTGTTTTCATTGAAATTGTTATACAAACTGCCCTCACGCTTATTCGGAACCGGACAAACAAGCGGTTTCAAGAGATACTGTTAAAACAAGGAAAAGATGAACTTGTATGGTTAACTTAAAGTTTAGACATAATTCCCCACGTTTGTCAATGATCCCGATAAATGTTAAGTCCAATAAGACCATTTGTGCACGCATTTCTCTGTTTGTTGACTGGCAAAACAATAATATTTCTGACTGTTTTGTCTGAAACCTAACTGCATGGTGTATCCTGCAAGCCAGCACACAGTCTCCATCTAGCGGTGATGTTAAGCAACGCTGTTTACAAGTGCAGGTAGAAGCTGCGATTGCCGTCATGAGCTTTCTTCAAGTAAAACCATTCAGGGGAGCTGCTACACTGTGATGATAATAATAGAAAACAGAATGTTGTCATAATCAATCAACCTGTTTTTGGGGGGTATTTTTTAGTTTGTAGTTAATGCATATCAGCCCTTTTGACTTGGTTCTGTGTGTTTTCAGGTTGGTAATATAGGAGTGGTAATGACTGACACTCCACCCAATGATGGCCCCTCACAGGGAGCTGAGTTTGACATGATGGGTGCTCTGGACTGGAAGGACGGTATTGCCACACTACCTGGCAGTGACATAAGGGTACAAAACAAATGTCTAAGCCTTTCCTTGGTCATCATTGGTTGTGTAAATGTTTGTGTAAAAGTCTGAGATAACACAGAGATCCATAAAAACATAGTTTAAGGATGCAGAGGTGGGTCAATTTACCCAAAATTTCAACCATTTCTTTAAGTTTTGTAAGCCCACTAATCAGTGAAAAAGTACTTCATTTACCTGGAGACAGGATGAATTAAGATCAAGGTGGAGCCGTATCTTGATAAAGTGGTTTTGTTGTCTTTCAGTTCCGCATGACAGAGTTTGGGACCCTTGAGATTGTCACTGATGGAGAGGCCAAAGGGCAGGAGAAAAAGCCTAATTCTGAGACCTTGGACCCAGCACAATCCCAAACTCCCACCCCTCCACCAGAGAGCCAATCACAGATGAGTACAACCACAGTGCCAGCCAATCAGATTCAGCCAGGATCATCTCAAAGTAAAGGTATGATGAAATATCCTTAACCTTTTCAGCATTGTCTTTATCAAGATGTACTGTCTTTACTTCATAAACTGTAATGTGAAGTGTACTGTATTAGTGTTTGTTTCGTCTTCCAGCCCCCCGTCCTGTGCTTCTGTCTTTAGAGGAGGGCCCAAGTATGGAGGGCCCCAGTGTGGAGGTTGGTCCTAGTGTTGAAGTTGGCTCTAATGCAGCAGATAATGGTCCGAATGGGGAACTGTCAAGGTGTCGGGCATGTGGTGGCAGTGTACCTCAGGATGCCCTCCTTCAGGGCAAATTCTGTAGCTCCATTTGTGCCCAACCCTCCAGTGGCAGGTAAAGAAAATACATATTTTTCTCTCCATATTCTGATGTTTTTTCCCCCAATTTCTTTCTAAACAAAATTTGTCTGAACTGCAGGTCCTCTCCAGGTGAATCAAGAGAGAGTCAAACAGTAGAGGGTGAGAGACTGGGAAAACGTGTGCGCAAAAAGAGGAAGATCTACATGGATTCTGGTGATGAAGAGGAAGATAATCAAGATGAACCAGAGGTAAGGAGAACATGCTCCTGTTTCTGTAGTGTACCGTTATCCATTAAAATTTCTCATCATGAAAAACCAGAGTATTTGTAATCACAATCATGTTTTTGTTTTCCTGTCTAAAGGAAAAAGCCAAGTCGACTAAAGGCAGAAGAGGTGCCAAAATTGCCAAACTGGGTATGTCAGACTGCTTTCATTGCCTTCATTTCTTTTTCACATTAGAATCCCAAAATGACAAGGTTAGCTCATTTCAGACACCCAGGGTTCTTTAAACAGCTACAGGTGACATTTCATTCCTTGTTTTGTCTTTTTTTGACATAATTATGGATACATAATTAAGCTTTTGTTTAATTTAGTTCTGTTCTTTCAGTGAGAATTTAAACAACTTCTTGTAACTTGTTCTGGAATTTACTTTCAATGTATTTATTTATTTATTTGAGGTGGGTGGGGTTAATTAGATTCAATCATTAGGCTCTCATTTCACATGACAAGTTTAAGAAAGATGTCTTCATAGTTGAGCTGATTTAAAATTGAATACATTTCAACTTTTTAAAAATGCATTTCCAGTCACTGCCCCAACCAATAAGAAACGGGCATGGAGCTGGCCTGCTTACTTGGAAGAGGAGAGGTCAATCGCTGCTCCAGTTAAACTTTTCAAAGAGGTATTTTTTCTCTCAATACTCTGCCACTTAAAAGTTGTTTAAACCATAACAGATTGTCTTTTAGTATGTACTCAGTTAAGCCTAAGCATGACTTTTCTATGATGTATTTTTTCTTTGTTTTTGCTATATATTTATTATCTTATTTTTAATGGATATATCTGTGGGGAGAAAAGTTTAATTAAGAGAGGAGCTTCTTGCATTACAATGGATGTCAATGTGATCCATGTGATGTCAACCATGAAACTGTTTTCAAGATTTCCAGATGACTGGACAACCTGAGGCACTCATAATAATATCAAGAGACTTCCAGCATGTTACCCTCTCCTCCCACCTGACTAGATTTACACAGTTTGTTGACTGTCCAGAGAGAATAAAGCACTTGATCTGCTGTATGCCAGTGTCAGGGATGCCTACAGAGCTGCTGCCTTGGACGGGTCCATAGACTGTATATAGAATGGACAGTGTGGCTCTGCCTTTTACCATTGTAAGGTTTTGAAGCCAAAAAATCTCTGTCACAGGAGCCACCATTTGCCACCATTGTGCAACCAGAGTTTGCACAGTAGAGACTTACATTGAACTCTGGGAAAATCTGACTGGAAGCGGGTGACAAAAATAATTTATTTTTTTTCCTTTCGACAATCTAATTTCTTCTTAACTGTCCTTTCTGATGTATTTTATTATTCTTTAAAAAAATACACAAGAACAGCAGCTGTCAGTCATCATTAAAAGGAGACGTAAAACCCTGTTTTTAACCTCTAATAACTAATGAAAAAGAAACATTTCAGAAAAAAGGGGACCTGAACACAATGCTGCCCAATAATATCTAAATATCACCACAGCATACGGATGTGAGAAACATTTCTACAAGGTGTAATAATTTTCCAAAGTTTGACCACAGCCCATCTGGAATGAATAGAGAGGCAGAGTTTTTGACTTGTACTGCAGCCAGCCACCAGAGGGGGCAGGTTTTGTGACAACCTCAGTTTGAGTGGAACAAGATGATGTCCGTTTTTCATACAGTCTAGGGGTGGGTCAGCTCGTGGCCTGGTTTTCCTGCAGTACTGTTATAAACCCTGTGTTGTGAGGCAGCCTGCAACTACCCTCACAGTCAACAAATGGACATCTGAGGCTTGTGAGGCTCTGGATACTGCTTCAGATGCACAGATTGGACTGCATTGCTGGAAACAGATGAGAGAAGTCTTGGCAACAGCAGACTTTATTTATTTTTGTTTTGTGTTTTTTTTAATGTTTATTTTATTTGATTTTTATAATTTCATCTGCCAGGTTCCTGAATTTACCTTCATTGATTATTACCATTCTTTTCTTTTCTATTCTATTCCTCTCAGCACCAGTCATTTCCGCAAAGCAGGAACAGCTTCAAAGTGGGGATGAAGCTGGAGGGGCTTGACCCATCTCACCCGTCTCTGTTCTGTGTGCTTACTGTTGCAGAGGTAGAGCTGCTGATTTTTGTTTATGGATTTTTCTTTTAGTGAAAGTCTGACCATTTCTTAACTCCTCTTGTATTCAAGAACTTGAATCATGCTTGTACACATCTGTTTTGTGCCTCAGATCCAAGGCTATAGGATAAGACTCCACTTTGACGGTTACCCAGAGTGCTATGACTTTTGGGCAAACGCAGACTCCTGGGATATAAAACCGGCTGGCTGGTGTGAGAAGAATGGACACAAACTTTTGTTGCCAAAAGGTAAAAACATACACAAACACATACAAAGAAAGACAAACTTACCCATGATTTCAAAAGCTAACTGCTGGAGTCATTTTGTCTTGAAGGCTGTAAGGACGGAGAGTTTAATTGGAGCATGTATGTGAAGAACTGCAGGGGTCAGCTAGCCCCAAAACACCTTTTCAAGAGCCTCAACACTGTATGTATCCATTACTATCTGTAGACTCAAGAAACCCACAGTGTATTTAGAAATTTAAGGTTTGTACATACTAATTATGATTTATTTTTTGCTCCAGTCTGTGACGCCATCTGGATTTAGAGCAGGGATGAAGCTTGAGGCAGTGGACAGAAAAAACCCACCATTGATCTGTGTAGCAACCATTGCTGCTGTTGTCGACAACCGACTGCTCATTCATTTTGACAACTGGGATGACACGTATGATTACTGGTGAGAGCTGAGATTGAGACTCAAGGAACAAGTAGGAAACAAGGATTTCTTTTACTGTAACTTGTTAACCAAGATTTATTTTCCTGGTCAAGGTGTGATGCTAGCAGTCCATACATCCATCCTGTGGGTTACTGTGAAGAGGCCAAGCTCACTCTGACCACTCCAGCTGGTAAGGCACAGACCAAGACCCACATGGGTCATTTTAAGTTTTTCTAATACCCCATAGGGTTCAAATAACACAAAGTACATTATTTGAAATAATCTGCTACATTAATGTGTGGACTGTCTAAAGCTAGATAGATCTAATAAGAGTGTCTTTGCCCTCAGAATATAAGCAGCCCAAGACTTTCTCATGGGAGAAATACCTGGAAGAGACAGGCACACAAGCTGCTCCTGCTCGGGCGTTCAAACCGGTACAAATATACAATCCCAATCAGATTTAAAACATGCAGAAGAGAAGGTCAGATACAGTTGTGACAGTTTTGTTGTGTCCTGTACTGTGTTTGCAGAGACCTCCACACGGTTTCCAATTTGGGATGAAAGTTGAAGCAGTTGATAAGAGAAACCCCATGCTCATCAGGGTAACAACCATAACAGACACAGAGGACCACCGACTTAAGGTGCGAGACGTCTCCTGGTTAAGATGTGTTTTGAAATCCTGTGTGCTCAGCTTTTGTCTAACTTTCCTCATGTTTGGCCTTCTCACCCAGATTCATTTTGATGGCTGGAGTTCAGAGTATGACTACTGGGTGGAAACAGACTGCCCTGATCTGCACCCTGTTGGCTGGTGTCAGAAAACTGGACACCCACTACAGTATCCTAACGGTGAGACATCCTCTTTCAGAAAGTTCTGTCCGATATTCAGTGAGGTCAGCCCAAGTTTCTCAGGAGAAAACTTAAATTTACCCAGATGAGTCAGCACTTTGTCTCCGCATTCCTGGAGGTGGTTGTGAATCTGTAATGGAGTCAAGATGGAAATTCTGTCTCAGGATGTTTGCATACTTACGTTAACACTCGTCTTGTGTGTCTTTGCGTGTATATTTCAGGCTCCAGTGAATTAGTGACTGCCCCAGGACAGGGATGTCCCACTCCAGGATGTAATGGGGTGGGACACATTAGAGGGCCTCGCTATGGGACGCACTACACGTTAGTAGCACCCACCAGGTTTTGTGTCTTCTCAGTTCCTTTGTTTTTGTTTCATTTTTTTTCCTTCTCTGTTATTTTAAATCTTATTCTAATATATTATAAACTTTATATATTAGTTTGAACAAATGTCACCCTATTTAAAGTGAATGCATGTTTAAGTATAGTCCTTTTTGGAGTTAATAGGCAAATCTGCTTTCTTTACATTTGCTGCATCATCACTGTTTCTTTTCCCGTCAATGAATAAATTCCATTCTTAAGCATAATGATAATAATAATTAAACCTCAGATCAATTTTATTTACATTTAGGGACTGACTTCCACAGCCACAGGAGAAGCAAGACTCTGTGTTCTCAGATGTCATTTACACCCATGTGGGCTGCCAGCAGTGTAAATGTGTTGTTTGTGTTTGTGTGGGAGTTATGAGTCTTTAGGGTGATTTCTTTAGCTGCCTTTCCTTCTATTAGTTGTAACCTGATAAAATGCAGAGCATGTAATATAAAAGAGGATTTTGCAGTAGACTGTGTTGTTTCAGGCTAAGTTTCTCTTTTCATTGATGCAGTCAGGTGAGCTGTCCGTACTCAGAGATGAACTTGAACAAGGAGGGTTTGCTGCCGGATCGCCTCAGTGGGGAGCGCCCTCCCGCTCTCAGTGGACCTCAACCTCGAGGTCGACGTCCCGATTCTCAAACCGCCACTACCACACCCACCTCCTCTGCACCGGAGCAGCTGGAAGGAGCTGAAGACCCCCAGAACAGGTTTGCTGCCGAACACACACAGCTGTTACTCAATAAAGTATTAACACACACAGGAAAAACTCCCAAGAGAACTCCCATCACTGTTTTACATGCAGCTCTATCCACTGGTCTGTACCTGAGAGCAGGTTATCTGTGTTGCTAGGAAACCAGTGACATTGGAAAGTGAGCGTTCAGGACGCAACATCCAGCCAGAGCCAGTAGGTGGAGCCAGCGAGCAAAGCCACAATGGAACAAGGCCTAAACGGTACAGAAACCATCAAACCAAGCTGATGAAAATGTTCTCTTGATTTAGAAAGTGACTCCTGACTATTCTGTTGTTTTATGTTACAGAAGTGCTCCAGTTCCTAAATACCTGAAAATGCACTATGTAAAAGAGGAGATTGGAGACAGTAAAGGTGTGTGTAGACTCTGTAAAGACTCTTTAAAAGAGGGTTTAAATCACCATCTAACTCTCCTCCTTTTTTCCTCTCTTCAGCCTCTCCGGATGCGATCTCTCTCCAGCAGGCCCTCCACGAATCAGTGTTCTCCCCTGGTCTCTCCGCCTCCCCCCCTCACCGGGTGGCTCTCTGCTGGGACAAACACTGCCAGCTGCTGCCTGAGGTCCTGGGGCTGACTGCCAAGAGAGTGGCCACTTGGAGCGCTGAGGAGGTCAGACATGCTCACACACATGAAAAGCAGACACACACTCCTCATTGAGTCATCCCACATGAAGGCAGAGAGTTGTTCAAGCAAAGTGTTTATGTTGAACAAAGAAGAGATTTATAGTTGATACTTCTGCAGACCAGGTTAACAACTGAGCTTTATGAAGACTTGTGAGATGCTTTGATTAGCAAATATTTATTATAACATCCTGTTTCTGTAGCCTTTTGCTCCAAGGTTTTTTCTGTTTGCTTATCAGGTTGCGGGTTTTGTCAAAGGATTGCCAGGATGTAAAGAGCACGCTGCTACATTTAAGACGGAGGTAAGCTTCTTCGTACTCTGTGTCTTATTGTAATATGTGAAAATACTGACGCGATTCGTCATAAATATTTCAACTGTATTGATAATAAAAAAGAAACACAACAAACATGTTCTAAAAAAGTTGTAAAAACTGACAAAAAACCCTCACAGTTTACTTTATGGAAACAGCAGGGCTTATATCACTCTTTTTGTTTTTGAAATCATATATAGAGGAACACACTTGTCTCTGTTTTTAGTGTAGTGCATGGGTGCTAAAACATCAGAGCAGATACATAAGGTACACACACAGGTAGATACATTACATAAGCACTGACTCAATCAGTTCAATACTGGTGTATTGCTTTTGTTACTTGCTGTGCAGTCTGGGGTCTGACTTTAACAGCTTGGAGAAAAAAACAACTCTTAAAATATACATTATAAATTTGACAACCTAAGAAAAGGATCTGCTTAGTTTCAACACTCTGTACTTCTAAATATCTCCTAAAATAAATAAATAAATGCTGTTTCAACATCAGAAATCAAGTTTTCCAAAACTTCCTATTTTCTGTGGATTTCATGAAACAGTTTTGTGAAAAGGGAGCTGTTGCCATCAAGTTGAGGAGCTTTTGGATATCAAAAACAAAAGTAAAGACAACATTGTTGATCCAAGAAAAGAAAATCAGCAGCTGTGTTCACTCACTGTTAACTTTAAAGGATGGTTTGTCAGTGTTTTTTAATAACGTGCCTCTACTGCTTTTGATTTTGTCAGGCTCAGTAATGATCCCACAGAAAGAGCAGAATTACTCTCTGATGTCTGCCCTTCATTAAAACAATCAATGTTAATTAACATGGTTCATAATAGAGACACAATTACAACAGTTTATAGCAAGATTTCTTTTTTCTCTGAAGCATTTTAGATGAGGTACATTCTTCCTTAAAGCCACAGCTCAATTGTCCGTAAGTGTAAAATGTGCTACAAACAGCTGGGTTTTATTTTTGAAAATTGTTAAAGGTGCATCTAAAAGCTAGACGCTGCTGGGAAAGTGACTTGCCTCCAAACAAACACAAGTCACTGCAGAGAAAGGCTCAATCTGATTGGAATGACTAGATTAAGATGCATGTACAGCCCTACAACAATACAAGTTGTTAGAACATCTACCAAGTCCTGAAAAATTAAGCGTTTTTGAAGCAAATATTTTTTTTCTTCAGCAAATAGATGGCGAGGCCTTCCTGCTGCTCACTCAGGCAGACATCGTCAAGATTTTGTCCATCAAGCTCGGACCTGCTCTGAAAATCTACAACTCCATCCTCATGTTGAAGAATGCAGATGAGGAGTAAGAACGATTACCTCTGCTTCAGTTTCATCAATTCTGAGCTGAAGACTTTAAATGAAGCGGTCTCATCCGTGGAACTCTGCAGTAAGTGCAGCTACACACGGGAAACAAGTGGAAGCCATCATCTTAAGGAACATCCATCAACACCTCACCCATCCTGGTCTCTCCATAATTACAAGAACTGATGAACAGTGAGAGGGAGAGAGAGACTTACATGAAACCGTGACTATTTGTTGACTTTTTTGTGTTTGTTTACTAAATCATTACAAAAAGAACTACAGGCACCTTCAATGCTTCTTGACATTGTACAGTTTCTGGATTGGATTTAGTGTCATGGTTCTGTTGGATCTGAGCTCATAGAATATTAAAAAGCATCTTAATACGCTGTTGTTTTTTTAACGTGGCAACAACAGAGGTTTGGTTTTTTTTTTTAAACTGCAAAATACAATCGTGATGCGGTAAGAGGTTTTTAAATGTGAAATTCAGGAGAGCAGAAGCACTATGTTGTTCAGTCTTTGTCCTCCAGATGGAGAAAGTGAGCCTCTTTACAGGCCCGGAGGTAACAGTGATTGTTTAAACTGGAGTTGGCTGAAGCTAAAGGAGGGGGGCGTGGGGGAAAATTTGTGTGTTTGTGTGCGTGCAGATGTGACTAAGTGTGTTTGAGAAATGAGCATGTATTTTCCCACAAGCCTGTGTTTGTTGCTTTTCTGGTCAGGGGGTTTTGTGACAAAGCGGAGCTAAGGGCTAAACCTTGTATAACAGAAACTTGCAGTGTTTTAAGGTGGAGGGGGATGATAAACCAGCTTTGTTCTTGTCTATATTTTTTTATTTAGTTTTTTTGTTTGTTTGTTTTTTGAGAATGGCACATGAATATGAATGTTTAAAAAAAACTTTTAGATGTTTTGTTTATATTGATTGTCTGATTTGATTTGAACAAGCTCTGTCAACCACATTGTAAATAGTATACAGTAAATCTCCTTAAGAACTCCCTCACTCTCTAACAGAGTTTACTCCTGCTTGGTTATGCAAAGGCTTGAATTTGGTCCACATGAACGGACATTGTGACAGTGAACTGGAAAACACAAGCCTCAATTAATGCATAGATTTTGAGAAACATTGTCAGTGTCTTTGTAAATCAGCGTGTACTTCAGTGAGTTGGAATGTGTACATCAGCAACTGTTGATAGGCAAACAGCTTTTATTTATGTATTCTAATTTAAGGTAATGGTACGCTGTTTTGGCTCGGAGGTGTCCACGGCTTTTTGATGGAATGGGTGAAAATAAATGAGCTGCGCACTGCCTGCTGTCCTCACTTAATCTCAGTAAATTTACTCACATGCACATGTAGATTATCTTTGAATATTTATGGAATGAATGACCTCAATTACTGAATGTGTTAACTGATAACTAGAGATACATGAGAGGAAAAAAGACGACAGATGTGGTTTTAAAATCTTATTGGATACAAAGAGGGCTTGATTCTGGGTATGTATCAAGCCAAATACTGCATATCAACCTCTTTTGAGTTTATCTTCTATTAACAGTAGTGTCCTCTTATTCTGAACTCAAGTCAGCACAGCAGGAACAATTCTGAGACTGAACTATACTTATTTTAGTCAAAACATGGGGCTCTTTTTCCCTTTATTCCATACTCTTGCTCTGGTTGCTGTTTCTAAAGGCCCTGCTGTGAATGAGATAAATTTCAGATCATAAAGAAGAGCCTTGCTGCTTTTACACTGCACTTCTAGAAGGCAGCTGGTCTCTTAATAAAATAGCATAACAAAAATCATAAAACTAAAAATCTTAAAATATGGTCCCTATTGCATCAGACATACATGTATGTGTTGTTTTATTGTCACTTTTCAAGTACAGTGCAATAAGCAGTCCTGTTTGGTGCAAATGATAGCTAATTAAATAGAAGTAGGGGATTAAAAAAAGTAGTAGTAGTAGTGTCTTTTGCAGTGAGCTCCCATTTATCATTTCAGTCAAATGTCCAGCTGTGTTAAACCTGTAGTTGCTGAAAAACTAAGTCTCTATCAGAGAAATTGAAGCCCATTTCTGCAATGTTAACTTAAAAAAGCTTTAATTTAAAAAATAATAATAATAACAAACAAGAAGTTATAATAAAGTCACAACGAGCCCTCTTGTCTCAATTTTAACTTAATACCTTTTTTATACATCGGGCACAAGTGGGCTTCCTTATAGGCAGCAAGCTTTTTCTTTTCAGTAAAACAAACGCAGTCTCTAAACACCAATGGTGACTCAATGAGACAAGCATAGTCTCTCTGGAGTTTACAAAATCCTCATGGGATCTTCACGGAGACGTTGCTCCCAAACATGTAGTCGGTGATATTCATCTCATTTGTAAAACGATCAGGCCTGCTTCAGAATCCTGGGATTCTGATTGATGATTCTACAGCTTGTAAAATTGATTTTTGAAGCCATGACGGTTGCCTGATGATTATACCAACATGATAAAAAAAATCCTTACCTGGGCTTAATTTTACGAGACAAACTATACGAAACCAAACAAACATAATCTCTGAATAAAAAACTGAGGATGCGTTTTCTTCTGCAGTAAATTTGATGTCTGCTGATCTCTAAGAATAACTGAGCTCAGCGTGGGACTGGCCTGGACCGGCCACAGATTCCCACGACCCCTCCTCTACACACTGAGAGGCAAATCAAAACACAGGCTGCAGAGGCGCACAAGCAGCAAGAAGACACTGAGGCACAGAGCAGCTTTGCACCACTTTTAGTGAGACTTTTTTTTTTTTTTACAGTAAAGGCTTCATTTTGAGTTTCGCAGCACCAGCTGTTGCGCTGCACACAGGAAGGCAAAGGATAAAAAAAACCGTCTTAATCTGAGGAAGAATTAAGTTAAAGTCTGGATTTTATCGAGAATAAAAGTGTTGGAAAAGAAGCACGGAGGAGAGGGATGAATGACGAAAGTCGGCGTGATTTGTTTTAATAATGTCGAGGAAGGAGTTTCTTCTTTGGATTTACGTCCAAAATAAGGCAAGTACCCAAACTGCTTTAATCCTCACTGAGAGAAACCGGACAGTGAGCTGCAGAGGTTTTCTGTAGTCAACGCTGGTGCTGTCGAACCGCATGAATATGAATGTAACATTAAAGATGCATACGAAAGGGTGAGACTTCATGTCTAATCGTCATCTGTGTCCTGTTGAATCGTGTTGTTCTCACTTGCCTCTGGAGGAATTACATCAAGAGTTCAGCTGAAGCAATTGTTGTAGAAACGCTTCTCTATTTTGCTGACCACGGTGTGATTGTGTAGTGAGATCATGAAGTTCTGACAGGGGTCAGCTGTGTTTCAGCCCCATGAGGATGAATGAATTGCTCAGTAACAGTGAAGTCCAGGCTCAGGGAGGCTGCTGCAGGGTTCAGTAGAGAGCCGAGAGTCTCTGTGTGGCTCCACAGAGACTCTGGAGGAGCTGCAGAAGGTTTGGCATCTCATTAACTCAGCCACATGTCTTATTAAAGCTGCTATTTCCTGTTGTGTGCATTGCGGAGTAAACTATCTCCTCTTTGACACCCCAGTGCTCTCCCTCCGTCACTGCCTGGTTGTGTAATTTTTTTTATTTCTCCGTTTCTTGTCTTCTTTTTATTCAGTCTGAAACCAGAGGATGACAGCAGCCAGTCCTGTCTGCAGTCCCGCCTCCTCCCACTCATCCCAATCTTCCCCTGCCTGCCTCCCAACATGTCACAGACACCTGAGGGAGGGCAAATCCCTCAAGACCAAACTACACCTGCGCTCTCCCCCCGGGGTGTGGCTCATGCTGGGCGTAGCAGTCGTTTTGGTGGGGATGGCTGTTGCAGTGGCAGGTTATGTTTCTGCAGCACCAAAACCTTCAGGCGGGCGAGGCAGCACCCACGTTGAGAGGATGAAACTGGCCGGTCCCGTGGTCATGGGAGTTGGCCTCTTCATCTTCATCTGTGCCGCCACGCTGCTCTACGAGAACAGAGACCGTGAAGTCCTAAGACAGGAGACGCCTGATGACCTGGAGGATTTGAAAGGAGGAGAAGGTTGGGAGGATTTGCAGGAGCAGCCCAGCTTCAGCTGCCAGGAGCAGTGGGAGTGTGGAGATGGAGAGCAGGGTTGCTGGGCTACTCCAGCCCATGCACGCCCCCTCTTAGACCAGAACTGCGGCCCTCTTCCTCCTCCACCGTTTGGCAGGAACAGACAAAACATCAGCAGCAGACCGTCCCCAACGCTTCCTTCAGATGGAGGAGGAAGAAATAAAGATGAATACAGAGAGGAGGAGGAGAAGGAAGGAAGATCCACGCTTTTGGCTCGAGTTCTGCACCACCAGGAGCCGACTCCTCAACCTCCCTCCCCCTGCTTGTCCATCTCTCACTCCTCTGTCTACTCAGACTCCTGCAACTCCAGTGAAATCAACTTCAACATACGGACAGGCTCTCCTCTGCCGGCTCAAAACGGAACCTCCTACTGATTCAACTCTCATAAAATATGCATGACGAGATACATTGGTTTCACGTGCAGGCATTCAACTGAAGACAGAACGGCGTTTTCGTATGATCCAATGCCTCTGAGTGGCGCAGTGGCTGTGAGTCACATTCTGTGAGGGTTTTTTTGTCCTAAATCTTTCTCTGACTCACCCACGTTTCAGAAATGGGAGCTATGCTGTTTGATGTCAACTAAACCCATCTTGTTGTCTTTGAACTCACCGTGCCCAAAATCCCCAGAGCCACGGCTTGTTTGACCATATTAGGACGCGGGGAGGATTGCTGAAAACTTAGTTGGGTGCAGTATCGAGTGAGAATACACTCAAGACTGTTCCCCCCTTTTCTCCTGAACACACACAGACCTCCACTGCAGAGATACAGCAGCTATATTTCCTCACTGGAGAGGACAGTAAGAGGATGAGGCAGATTAGGTCTGAATGGAGTCTTTATCTAATCTCACACATAATGTAATCTACTCTTTATCTGAGCAAATTGGGTCTCGGTATAAACAAGAGGAGCACAAAGGACACACTGCTCTCACTCCACACCTACAGCCACACTATAAATACCAGCTGGTGCTCTGTAAGCACACGATGTGAACTCAAGTTTCTGCCTGGTTTTTGATGTATTTCAACAAGTTTTTGGCCATTTCAGTGTTAGCTGCTGAGTTTTGTCTTTATCTTCAAGAATTTCAATCAGATTGTAGATGAAAAAAAAAGAGCAATGACTCGAGGGTGGAAAAAAAAAAAATTCCAGCAAAATCTGGTGAGGCAGTTATGAATATTCCTGATGCAGCGTAACCGAGAAAACAGCTCTGTGAATCGTGTAACTGAAGCCTCACTCTCCCACCATCATGACCTTTTATCTCCTCTGGCTTCATCATCTGATTCCTACGCTTTTATTCAAATACTCCAGCCTCCATCATCTCAATTTGGCAGCAAGGACAAAACAAAACAAAACAAAGAGGAGTGGAATAATGTCAGGTCCATTTAATCCAAAGCAAGCATGTCTGAACAGGCTGAGAAGTAATGGGTAGGATTTTAATTATCACCAGCATTTTCTCCTCAAGCCTTTAATTACACAGGGGATCAGTCTGAAGGCTTTTATAGGTGCTTTAGGACTGCAGAGTATTTCCTTGTTGTTGGGGCCCATGCTGGGATCTTGCCATCCAGATGATGACTGAGACTAAAGTGTACAGTAATTTGAAGCCACATAGGTGATGTGTAGGTACAGTGTGCTGTTTTAAGACATGGATGAAACGTTCAGGGCAGAGACAAGTTGGGAAGATGACTCTGAATCTTGCAACAAGCCGCGAGCAGCCTCCTTCGCACTTTTTCGCTCAGAGAAGCAAAAAGCAGCTCCATCTCTTGCACTCTTTAACACATTCACACAAGTCCTGCTTCCCACTGTGAGATGATCTGATGTGTTTACACAAGAGGAGATGCTGCATCTTCACATTCAGCGGGTTTAAAGTTTATCTGACAATAAGTGTCCGATATTTATGTCTCAAATGTGAGCTGATCCCAGGGCTAAAACATGTGACGATGAAACGATTTCAGAGGTTTTCCTATCGTCTGTTCAGTCTGGAAAATAAGCAGATACATTTCCAAGTCCTTTTGTTCACACAAAAATAAAGAAAAGCATCAATACGTCACATTTGGGGAGCTAGGACTGGAAAATTTGCTACACATTTTGCAGTTATGATAAATAAACCTTTTCCAACCTGTTAGTGCAAAAATATTTGTGCTTCTGTCTCTTCATTAAACATGTTTGGTTCTCACACAGTTTGATTTAAGCAGAATTTGACTTTATTAATACAAGCTGAAAGGGATGTTTGTAAATCGGACAAATATGGATCAGATGAAGTTTTATATGTCACAGCACATGTGCAAGACGTAGAGGTTTCTCATGTGCGCTTCAGTATGTGTGTGTGTTCTTACCTAATTCAGCAACAATATTTTTGCAGCATTGAGAATATAACTGAATCACTGCCTTCCTTTGAGAGATTAAGTGTGGTGATTTCTTAGCAGACGGACCGGAGGCTGTAAGCTTCTTAGCCCTGCGCTGACTCAGGACCCATACAACGTCTCTGAATCCTTAATGGAGCGGAGCTGTGATCAACGTTTTTGTCGGTATGACAGGTGTGAGTATCCGAGGATCAACCAGCCTGATGATGAGTAGTTTTTCTTCTACGTAAGCATTTCACCTGTTTCAGCATAAAAAAATAAGAATCCAGTAAAGACAGCTTTGTAAAAACTGAGTATCTGCTTCATGGAGAAATTCTTTCCACGGATGTGATGTTTAAAACATTTGGTCTGTCATCAAAACAGAGGGATGAGTTACCAGCTTGGTCATATGCCGTCTTTTTATAAAACAGCTAATAACCCCAATGACATTTTCAGACAGAAACAGAGACGTCACTTTTTATCCCTTAAAGTCCAGGCGAAGTCTGTAATTTGTAGATTTTTTTTCCCCCCTCGTTTGATGTTGTCTCAGCAGCTGTGATCAGCGCAGGAAAAAGGGCAGGTGCTCTCCAGACTAATCCAATTTCAGCCCCTGAGTTTGGTCTTGTCCACAGTCCACATGGTGCGTACAGGAGAGGATAGGAGGGAGTATCTCATCCAAAATGAAAGGACTACTATTCTGTGTTTTTGCTGCTATAATGCTCACACCTGCTACAGGTAAGATGACATGGAAACAGTTTCTAGCTGGTGAAAATCAAACAGTGCTCTCTTTTCTATAAACTTCAAATGACTAATAGCTAAATGCATAAACTGCATGGATGTCTTACAAACAACATGTTTTTGTGTTTTCCAAACCTGTGAACGATCTAGTTATATGGAGCTGATTAACCTTGTCAGAGTTTTCAAACATTAAGAAGTCATACTCGGCCTGTCATCTGCTGCAATTAAACCTTTTTACCACAGCAATTCATCTTCAGAATACATCTGTCCTAATCTATTCACTGATTGGTCGAAATCATTAGTTAAGGGCAGAAATGTCCCTGCATTTATTTTGGTTGTTCTGAATGAACAAAATATAGTTTCATTTAGCAAAATGTCAGAAAAGAGAAAGCAGGAAGGACTCCAAAGACGTCATGAGGGTTGTGACGTTGACTTGTTTTGTTCAAAAAGAATCAACTATTTGATCTTGAAGGCAGTTGTTAAATCTACCCTCATTAGCATAATTGGGTTATGGAACGTACAGATAATATAGCATAAAAGCAGCTAAATGACAAGACCTGTCTGAAACTGTTGAAACAAAGAAAGAGGAATCACGGTTGGTTTAGAAGCGGATGTGCTGGACTGCATCAGGACGTGTACATAACAGAGTACCAAACACCCAAAACTGGCAACAACAAATTTATTTTGCAAGTTTTCACTCCCCACACTTTTCTTTATCTGCTTGTTCACCTGAGCTGGCACTAGCTAACAAGATAACAGAGGATAAGGATTGCTAGCCCTACTTAGCTCAACTCATGGCCCTGCGGAAGAGATTAATGTGCACAGGAGCATCATCCACTGCTTGTTGCAGCGCTGACGACGCCCCTTTCACAACGTGCCAAACCTGAATCTGAAATACCTGGAAATCAAACTGTTCGGAGTATAAAGGAACAGTTTCCTGCCATAAACAAATTCTTGTGCCTTTAACGTCTCTTTCATTTCATGAGCTTCACGCTGACTTATTCTGAGGTACTGTGCAGCACAGTGTGGCAGGGACAATTCAGGGTTTTTCCTGCTCCTTCACAGCGTTCTGCTGCCAACTCTTTCTATTAATTCCAGTATCTGTCTGTTTAATAAAAACATGATGGAGCCTGAAGACTTGGAGCGCTCCCCGACTAACACAAGTCATCCACTCAAAGAAACAAATTCCAGACTGCTGCAGAATAAACATATTTCTGCGATGCTTTCAGTGCTCAGCAGAATAAGGCTCCATGTCCTTCAACAGTGCTCCGACACTTCGCACATACAGCACAGCCTGAATATTAAAATATTTCATGAGCAGCGACATCAACTCCTTATAATCAGAACAATCCTAAGAATCTCTGCATCATGCCGATATCTTTAATTTGAAATATAAACATGGATCATCTATCCATTGCTCACTCATCTTGTAGTTTTTTGTCTTGTACTTCATCCTGCCATCTTGGCGAGGATCACTCGGAATACTGGCCAAAATTTATTCATTTCATTGCAAGATTCAGTGTCTTTTGGCTATTTGTTCCGTCAAAATTCATTCCAGTCAAGCCTGATTGAATCAAACTGTTTCTGTGGGCTCAGGTGAAGAAGAGGAGCCCATGGAGCTGCTCTCGGATTCAGCAGGACTGGAGCATGAGGAGGTTCTGAAATGTTTTTACTGTGAGCTTGGCTTCTGGGATCTTTGCTTTACCACAGAGAAGAACTGCAGCCACAAGGAGGTCTGTTACACTGGCCGAGGGAAGGCAGGTTGGTTGGACTGGAATCTTTTTAGTGAATCTATGTCTATTGATAAGTATCTCGCCATTAGAAAAGGACACTCACGTTCATATTTCACTTAAACTTAATGAAAATTCTGCAATTTTCTCTCCAGTTGACACTCTGGACATTAAGACTTTGGGGTGTACCCCGGTGGAGGAGTGCGGTGTTGAGTCAACGGTGGAGCTCTACTCCAACAAATCAGTCTTCATCATGACCAAACACTGCTGTGACACCGATTTCTGCAACTCAGCACATCAACTCTCAATGAACACACTTCTCTTTGTCATCGTAGCTCTTTTTAACCACCTGGCATCTCTCTGATATGCTATCACAATGAGTGAGCTGCTTTTATATCGGTGCTGTCAGAACAAAAAAGAAACGACTGTGAAGTGATGCTGTGAGGACTTTGACCATATGGTGAAGAAAATTACCAGCTTACTGTATTTTTATGCGGTTCAGAAAACCGCTTAATTAGAACCCACTAATTAGATAACTAGAGCATGAACATATCAGTGAAGAGCAATTTTAATCCAACAAATCCAAGAGTTTAAACTGGAACAAAACATCTAAACATATCAACCCTTCCTAACACATACAGTTTGATATATGGTTCAGTTATATGTAGTATAATTCTTGAGATGTGTTCAGACAAAACTATCCTGTTTGTAGGTGTAACATCAGTTAAAGCACGCTCCCCCACTGAATCAGCTGAGAACATCAGGAAGTAATTGAACAAACTGACCACAGAGCTGCAGAAACATTTCTGCAGTCACAGCAGAGCAGCTCAGCTGCGGTTCAGCAGCTCCCCAGCAGAGGGCAGGAGCTCCTCTTTCATAAAGTGCTGAAGGTCCAAATCTTGGTCCTCTAGGTCCAGGTGTAAGAACTTCTCAACCAAGGCTCTGCACCTGTCAGTCACACACACTAGTCTGTGTTAAAAGCTCTACACCTGCCTCTTTGTTTTGTCATCATTCTGTGCAGACCACTGTGACAAACCTGCTAACTTGTTGATCTGATGATGCTCTGTCAACGCTCTGGATGGGATGTCCTGTCCTGTACAGTTCAGACACCTAACCACACACACATACCCACAAACAGTCTGTCAATGTGAGTGTGTGTCTGTGGTTGTGCATCAGTGTGTACTTACCTCCACTCCTCTTTGTACAAGGCTGGTTGGCAAACCAGCCAGAGTGGCGATGTTGGCAGCGTAGCTGGACTGGCAGATCCCTTCTTTCAGTTGGTAGAGAAAAACCAACTCATCACCATCCACTGCTGTCTCTAGAGTCTATGCACACAGAAAGCCTTCTTATTTCGTATACTTTCAATGAGGCAAAACAAATCTCATGTGGAGCCTAATAGCTCATTAGTACATCATTCTATCACCAGGAACCAAACCCAACATGCAGGGCCGAGGTTTATCAGATGAGGAAAGTATTTCTGTTACCAGAAGAGACAGCAGGTTGGAGGATGGTAGGAGGCCCAGCTGCAGCAAACTATGGAAGTTAGTGGCCAACAGCACGTGGGGAACATCCACTGGAGCTTTTCTCAGCCAGTGAGAGATTGATGCAGCCAGCAAGGACAGTCCATCCACCTGCAGAGGCAGCATTATACTCCATAACTGACTGTGTTTTGAGCAGTAATGAAGCTGCTGATGGTTAAGTTTGGTCTCTTGTATTAATTTTATTTCACTGAAAATTGGCTTTTAACAATAAAAATATGTGATGAAACAATTATTATTGGTTATAAAAAACCACCATCTCAGAATATTTTTGTAAAAATATATCATTGTATTAGGAACAACATTTAACCCTTTAATCTTCATCATTTTTACAAGGATAAATTCTCTAAAAGTCATGACCTGGGCCATATGAATCTACAGTCATTACTCATAACATACTTCTATGGAGCAGCTTAAATAAAGCCTGGTACTAAACTAGGATACAAACTGAGTTTGAAAATTTTGTTTGTTGTCATGTTTCAAACAATAAATACATTAACTCATCACTTTGTATCTGGTAAAAAGTTGTCTTGAACAAAGAAAAGTGCAGTTGCTTCAGAACGACACAACAGTGGGTGCTTGAGCTCATGGGAAACGTATGCTGTACCAAATTGTGTACTTCTGTAATTATACTCACATGAAGTGCACTGCGTACACTCTGCACTTACTGGAACAGTGAAGGAAATCTTAAGGGGTTGTGTTGTCCCAAATCAAAGACTGCAGCTTTGTACTTACCAGAACTTAAGATCGTATTTCACAACTGTTCTCAGGTGTTCTTCTGCTATTCATTGATTTTGATAGCTGACGAATCAAAGCGCACTGCATTTTTCCATACTGTCAGTGTGGACGCACTTGTGCTCTCAAAATAGTATGCGTAAGTATAGAAGTACACGATTTGGGACACAGCAGCAGTCTCTACCCTCACAGCACCTTGAAGGAACTAAACAGTGATTGAAAGTTTTTGGATCAGCACTTCAGGCACTCGTCAGTAAACCTGTTAACTAGGAACTTTCAGCCAGATGCATCCTTCCCAAATGGCCTTAGATTATTGTTATATCTGGTGGGAATATTTTGGCAGTAATAAATAGGTAAACAAGGTTGCATTTCTGAAGACTCTTAAGTTTTTAAACTCAACAACCATTGACACCCAAGAACTACATTTTGGTCCCCGTTGATGAACCACACAGGGTTCCTGAAAAGGTTCCTGAAAAGGCCCTGTTCTCTGCGAAAGTTCCTGCTGACAAAAAGCACATTTTAAGTGACCTCAAACACTTTTTTGTGTGCATGACAGACACCTTTTTGAGCCCACTATAGTATGCATTACATTTTCACTGATTGTTATATATACACTGGCCTCTGCTGCCCACATTTTCTTCTTTTTTGAGAAATAAAATTGGTTTCAATGTCCTGCAATGACTTTCTTTGTCTATAGATGGCGTACATTAACACTTCTACTGTTCAATTTCAGGTCTTATCAGCTGCTGCTATTCTGCTGCTCATTGGACGCACACGTTAGGCTGAACTAAAGGTTTGCTTATTCTGCAGCTCCAAAGCAGAGTATTGTCTGAGACTGTTACCACGTGCGATGAGTTCGATGACACTGTGTGTCCTTGTTAAGTGTGTACATATGTATTTTATTCACAAAAGGCTGGAGCAGGTTTATTCTTACCGTGTTGGTTCCCTTTCCAAATTCATCAACAAGAACTAATGAGTTGCCGGTGCTGCTGTTCAGAGCCTGGGCCATCTGGAGAAGAGAGACCCAAACTGTTACCTTCCAATGTGCTGCTTTATACTGTGTGTGTGATGGTTGTAGGCAGCAGTTGCTGTGTAAAAATGTCTTGATAGGTGGAGAGTGGGAGTGAAGCTGGAGGCCACTAGTATTTGAAGTTCACATCTTGTATTTCTACACCATCTATACACATATAGTGAAGCCAGTGAGAGTGTCTTTGGTACCTGGTTGAGGTCTATCATGAAGGTGCTGAGGCCCAAAGACACAGACTCTTTGCTCTGCATGCGGGTAAAGATTCCATCTACAAGACCAATCTCTGCCTCCTTAGCAGGGACGTTTGAGCCAATCAGAGCCATGAACACAATCAGACCCACCTGCCAAAGACAAATCACATGAGAGCCAGTAGAGAAGGGTGAGAAGATTTGTGATTCTCAATAGCTATATGGAGCCCAAAGCTCCTCCCAAAGTTCAAATAAAGGCAGTTTTATTAAGGAACTCATTGACACCCTTATTAAAATATATAGCTTGCATTCTGATGAATCTGGGGTCATTGTTATAAACAGGTTGAGTATTATTGAGTTAATGATGATGATGACCAAAAGGTTTTCAGTTTACTTGAGACTTCAGATGTAACCGACAGGTCCAGAGACTCATTTCTAACGGTCTCACCTGTTTGAGGTAGATGCTCTTGCCGGATGAGTTTGGGCCTGTGATAATCTTGACTCTGCCCTGTGACTCAGTGCTCTGGAAGGAGTTGGCCACAAACATAGGGGAGCACAGCTCCAAGAGAGGGTGTCTGGAAAAAACGACCGACAGAAACACACTTATCAATCATGTGTTTTATTCTTGGATTAAACATCACTTCTACTTTTTCACTGAGAGCCCACCTGCCCTGTATGACTGCTATACTCCTGTGGCTGGTTAGTTTTGGCGAGGTGTAGCCGTACTCTTGAGAGGCGCTGCTCATAGCCATCAGACAGTCCAGCTCAGCAGTGAGATCCAGGACCTACACAGCATACAAAAAAAGCAGACGGATCCTCCTAATGAAAGCTGGATGGAGATGAAGATGGAGAGCTGTGTTGGAGCATAAGGCATATGTATTTATGTAAAAACATGAAGGTGTATCACTGAAAGTTTAGAGGGACTAATTAAAATATGGTGATTGTGAGATTGATTTTGAATGCTTTGATTTATGCTGCTTTAGAATGAATTGTGTTCATAGTGAGGGTGGGCCGGTGTTTCATTTTCAAAAAGGGTTGTTTTTATTTTAGTTTATCTTATACATTATTTTAACTCCCCTGTTGAAACCTGCTGAATAGTGAGAATATTATTACAGTCACAGAAGTGTAAACACAATTATTCATCCTCTGACTTCATGCTCATCCTGCTCAAAAAAAAAAAGAACCTAAAAACATTGCATACCACCCCTAGCCCCCTCCAAAAACCAATACAGACCTGTTTCAATATTAAATATAGCAGCAATCCACAAGAAACTGAAACTCCAAACTCAAATGAACACAATGAGGAAGCGTAAGAAGCTTACAAGTTCACAAACCCCAGAACCTGAAGGTGATGCATACCAACCTTGTAGAGAGAAGCACTCCTTTCCAGAATAGAGCTCTGCAACTGTCTCATCACTGACGTCTCCATGTCTGAGAAACAGGGAAGTACCTTTTGATGATTTTCAAAATACTGTGTACAAAGTAATCAGGCATTTTTTTTCTGTTGCTAAAGAGATAAATCACCCCTTATGTCACAGTGCAAGTCTCCAAGGAGTTCATCCAGCTCCTTTGTTCTCTGGCTGCGGTAGTGCAGACGATCCTCTGACAGAAACTAACACACACACAAGAGCAAATGAAAAAAAAACCTCAGGAAGAGGTCATATTCAAAAATCAAACAAATCAAGAAATGTCATCAAGCCCACACACACCATAAAATCAAGCCCCTCTATCTCAAAATCCTCTTTCTCCACCATGCTGGGAAGGCGAGGGACAGAGAGCAGGAACCCAATCTGTGAGGAGAACCACAGAGTCTTGATCACATATGTGGTACTGGAGGGGAACTGCTCCTGCCATACCCCTCTGACTACCACAGATTATACAGCTGTGTGGGCATTAAGTTAAGACCAGTGGAATGTAGATGACGCAGCAGGAGGGGATGTGAGAATCCAGGTGTTCCAGCTCTCTTCTGGCTACATCTGTGAGGAAGTCAGATAAGCCCATCATCCGCCTCTTCTCTGTCAGAATAAGGAATCTTTGGTTAAACACTTTATACTTTATTTACACAGGCTCTCGATCTTGAAGAATTATCATCAGCCATTTTTTTAACATTTCACATTCTCTTCAGATTTTCATTCTGTTTGGCAGCTCTTACTCTCATCAATTGCTGGGTCCACATTGGGTTTGATGGTGAAGCGATTCTCTGCCACGCTGCTCTCAAAATCCACCTACGTGTTCCAAAACAAAGGTGGCGTCACATCACTTCACGCTCCACAGTTTGCTTTTTAATTCTGATCCCCTGAGTGTAGGAGTTATCTTAGATTTATCACTGTGCATCAAAGTGTGTCTCACCACACGGCTGATGAGGGAGGCGATGTAGTGGAGGTCGTCAGAGAAGCCTTCACTGACATCACGGAAGAGCTGAATGGACTGAGGCAGGTGCCGCACTGTTTCCCTGATACACACCACACTGTACACTGTCTGAACAAACACACACCAATGCAACATGCTGTACTCTTTTTACAGAATCTATTGAACGTGGCCACGCTGTAGATCTCACCTTATAGAGACTCTGCCAGTCTGTGACTTTGGTATGAGAGAGAGACATCCTGCGCAGAAGAGTCTGACAAACACACACACGCACACACACACAGACTAGCTTTAGGGCAAGACAAAGTTTCCATGATCAGTGGGTGACACAGCAGGGAAAAGAATAAATGGTAGCAGATGTAGAGAACAAAGGAGGTCACTGGTCAGAGTTGTTACGGGTATGTTGCTGATGTTGCGCAGCGAGGACTGCAGAGTGCTCAGGGTGTCCGAGTTCTGGGGTGACGTGAAGAAACGGATCACTTCCTGTCTCCTTTGTAACACAGCCAGGTCCTGTGTAGGCCGCAGAAACCACTCTCTAACAGAAGAGAGGACAGTTATATTACTGATCTAAGATAAAAGAACAAACCTGTTCCATTCACACTGGCAGCAGAAGGCAAAACTTGAAATTTTTGAAAGATTTTTTTTTTTTACCTGAATCATATTAACGAATTACTACAGTGTATTTACATGCCTCAGAAGTTTTGTTTTCTTGCTGAGGTTATTTAAAATGTTTAATTTTCCTTGTAGCTGGGATAGGCTCCAGCCACCCACAGCCCTGAACAGGATAAGTGGTACAAAGATGAATGAATGATTTTTCCTCAGAACAAATAAAATTTCAGTTTTGTTTAATTTAAAAAAATGAACAGTTTTTAAATTGAGCATCACTGTATCTGTGCATGATTTACTAAATTAGCCATAAACCTGCATTGAATAGTTAGGGTTACAGCTAGGGTGAGGGCCAAAGCTGGGGTTTGTGTTAAAGCAAGGGCTCAAACTGGGATAAGGATTAAAGCTGGGGTAAGGGTTTAATAGGGTTAAAGCTTGGGTTAATGTCAAAGGTAGGTTTAAAGTTGAGGTTAAAGATTAAAGCTGGAGTTAAGATTAAAGCGGGGTTGTATATGTTTTCATAGCTGTCACTGCTAGAAAAAAAAAATCTTCTGTCTTTTAAATGCTGTCACCAGACACAGTGCTCAGCTAAAAAGATAATGCAGATAAGGAGAAAAAAAAAAGATAAAAGCAGGATTAAAGCTCTGGCGAGGACAAAAGTTTGGTTAGTGTTATGCTGAAGTAGAATAAAGGTATCTCTGTTGCTTTTGTTAATGTGTGAATGAATGTTTGCAAAATTTATTTCTCACCGTAGCAGTTTGGAACCAAACTTGCACCTGCAGCGGTTCAGGATCCCTGAAACACAAAATCAGAACTCTAGCAGTTCATGTAAACTCAGCTAAAAATGACAGTGATTTGCTACCTTCTGGGCAGCTTACCAAAAAGGCTAAGTCCTTCTTTCTCACCCGAATGCAGTTTGTACACAGACGGGTGAAGTTCTGATTTGAAGATTTGCAGAACACTGGAACAAAACACAACATCCACAGTGAGATCTCCATCATTACTTATACTACAGGATACTACAATATTTGTATTACATAATATGAGCACATATATTTTATATATTTTACAGAAATACAGTGTGAACATCAAAGTTACCAGATAAAAATCACAAATTTAACGCATTGTGCGAAGAAAACATTTTGTTCCTTATTTTGAGATGACTATTGATGAAAGTTTTTGAACTGACAAAAAATGTACTGGTTGACTGATTAACTGAAGTAAAAAATGCATGTCAGCTGTTTTAATACAAGAGGCTGAAAAGATGCTTTATGTCTTCTTTTAAAGTTCAAAGCTAAGTAAAATTCACAGTTACATAGTAAAGTGAAGAGAGATTAAGGATACCACTATCGGCCTCAAGGGTCATTGGGTCATGGCACTCAGACTGAGCTGAAACTTACCTGTAGGTGTCATGGTCAATGCAAACAACACCTTTACTACAGTGGGAAAAAAAAACAAACATTTTAAAGTGGCAATGTTTCTGAATCACAAAACTTATGCATTACTTACAACAGGTGTGTTTCACTTTTAGACAATTAGAGTGCAGCGATTAATCTTACTATAGATATACTAAAGGCGAGTGTACCATGAATATACAACACCTGAAATAAACAACAATCTTGCCTATCTGAGTATCTGAATAAAGAGCAGTTACAGTCATTATTCATTGACAAACTCATTAAGGACAATGTGTTATCACAGCTCTGTGTGTGTGTGCAGCAAAATGAATGTGTGTCTAACAGTGTGTAGGCGTGAAACTGTAGGATAGGAACTCCAACACTGCTGTCTTCCAGCTCCACTCCTACTCTCCTCCTGTCCAGACATTTGAGCAAAGCACCCACTGCCCTCATCTGCACAACAGTTGAACACACACACAAACACACATATTCATACACACATGAAAATGATGGACATCTCATAAAAAGGTCCTGGGTGAGGACTGACTGATTGATAGGATGATATTTCGACAGCTGGCTCACCATCAGGGGCGAGTTAAAGGAGATACAGGAGGAGAGGTAGGACATTTTGTCTCTCTCTGAAATGAATGCAGGAAGGAATGGCAGATTGGCAGACAGAAGTCGCTGCTTACCAGCTTCCAAACCTGCAAGATTCGCAAGGGATCTAAAATTATTCTGCTATTTTGGAAAATGCTGCCTAAAAATGAGAAGCAAATGTGGCCATTGTTAAGTGTATATTTACCAAAGTCAACAAAAGGATAAGTTACCACCTCTGGTTTGTAGTCTGGGTTCGTACCTTGAATATATCAGAGGGGGTTCCGAAAAAAAATTAGTTGTGTGAAAGAAAAATGTATAGGCCTACTAAAAGAGGCATTTACAGGGTAGAATGTCAGTATATTGGCCAATTTAAGTATCATACTATCAAACTGAAGTGATAATTCTTTGATTCCCCTCCTCTATTTAAATAACTTCTGTCTCCAAGAACTCACTGAGTTGTTGAAGGAAGCGTGTCATGCAGCGCTCCTGCTTTGCACTGGTAATTATAACATGGGGACGAACCTCCTGGATGACTACACAAAAAGAAAAAAGGAATTAAAACAAACAGTCAGACAATACCAGATAAAAATGAAAGGTTCAATAAATATCTGTACATGTAAACTATAAACCTCAGCTTCAGTTAATATTGTTCCTTTGGAACAAAAATAACTGGTTTGCAACAGGCTGTGCATTGTTTACCTCTGGCCAGCAGGTGGAGCTCGTAGTTGTCCGGTGTGTCTTTCATGTGGTGTAAAGAGGAGTCACTGCTGTCATAGAAGCAGAGGGCTACCTCTCCATGCTGGGCCAAAACACTCAGTAAAACCTGGACACATACATAAAGAAATAAAGCTATACTGCTGTTACTGTGAACTTTTCTACTGTCGAGTAGAGCTTACCGCAGGTGAGTCTCCCTCTTCTTCATCTCCATCCAGGCCTCTTGGACTTAAAACTAACCCTTCACTTCCTCTCAGACTGTCCACTGCTGCCATGACCAGTGAATTCTTGGTACAAAAAGTCGAAAAAGGTTGCTAATTTGTAAGCTGTCTAGTCTGGAGAGGTGCGATTTGCTTCCTTATTAATCAGGCGAGCTGATTGACCTAAAGCTAGCGACGTCGCCTCCCAATTACCAGTTAAATCTTGTAAACTGACATGTAATAACATTATTCTTCATTTAGTTTGTCCATATATACTTACAACAGACGCCGAGAGTTTCTTTTGTAATGCTAAATGTCTACAACATTCATTAATTCACGATTAACCGTTGATTTTTTTTTTCTCACAGGCAGTTACTCAGAGAGCCCCCATCCTCGTGCACTTTCTTTTTCACTCTCGCGTTCCCGCTTTCCCGCCTGTTGTCATGACAGCAGTGTTCCTTGACGCAAAGTGTGAAGGTATGTTCGTCGCCTGTGACTATTATCAACTTTATTGGCTAAACATAAAGCAAATGCAAGAAAGACAATAATATCGAGTTGTTGTATCAACTTTTATCAAAAATAGAAGATGATGAATACTCAAAACAGGTTCAATTACTACACAAAATAACAACACTCATTTATGTTTTAAATAAATACTCCCTGCCACCTGACAACTTCAGTGAAGTGAAATACATAAGGAACAGCAATCGTGACAGTGTGGTCAGAGAGGTCCAAAAGAAAGGTGCATTCAAAGTTTTTACTGTACACTGCTTTCATCAAAGAGCTCATAGCCTATAGTCAGTGGTCAGGACCAGAGACTGTGGTTAAGACACAAACATGCAAAATCCCCACAACTCTTGTGCTGAAAATGAAATTAATCTAGCTTATATTTATTTTAAAAATATCACCAGTACACATGAATAAATAACATAGATAATAAATACAAATGTTTGGTTGTAAAGTCACAAATATTTACATAATACTGCAAGAGGACATTATCATTAGTTATTTGTACACTGTAATTGTTAAAAAAAATCCTATTGTGTGTGTGTGTGCATGCATGTGCGCACACAAACTAATTACTAGAAATCAAGTAGTGCTGCAGACGAGGTGGTAGAGGCAGTTTGGCAGTTTGTTTCCATCTCTCTTGTCCTAAAACCTGACAAATTGACAGTCTGCATAAAGCCATCAGTCCAGGGGGATCACCTGGTATGGAGAAAAAAAGAAAGTTCTATTAGATAATTTGTTTTTTGAGCCTTGAGAAGATCTGAAGATCTGTACATCTGTATAAAACTATACACTCACATGTGGCCCCGTTCAGATATTGTAGTCGTATGTTGGCTTCTCCCCTCACACTACTCACAGCTGGGAACAGCTCTACTCCATGAGGAAGGTCTCCAAAAGCCACACCAAGGAAGCTGCCATCTACAATGAATCCCAGAGTCCCTGCATCTGTGTCCAGGACCAGCAAGATGTGCCCAGGGATGTGGAGGGGTGTCTTTCCAACCTCTGAGTAACCCCTTTTCCTCTTTTCTGGGTACAGTCCATGACTTTGACCAGCATGCCAGAGCTGATTGGTTTTAAGTTCCCAGCCCCAGGACTGTGCATCTTGCCCAATGAGCACATTGTACCCCGAGGACTGCAAAGGACAATTCTGTGTGGAAATGCCAATGACAGCATGACTTCCTCTGTGGTCTGGGTTCCACAATATTTCCCATACATGAAGACCACTCATTACCCCTATCTCAGCTCTCACACCATCGCTGCTCAGTTCCACAGATGAGCGTGTCACTTCCTGTTTGCAGGCAGACAGGAGGAAGTTAGGAGAGTGGTGCATTGAGCTCCATTGTGAGTGACCGTCATCAGAAGGGACCGGAGAGGAGGCCAGAATGACAGCTAGACGAGAAGGGGTGGGGACAGCCAGACATGAGAAGACTGATGGAGATGAGGAAAGGCTGTCATCTGCTCTGCCATAGAACCAAGCTGACAGTGAGAGACCCATTTGTTCGAACAGTCGAAAAGGCTCAATACACGGGTTAAGTAACTGCTTAGGACAACTGTGGAGAAAAAAAAACAAAAGTTAACATACACAAAACTGTATATACAGTTGATTACAAAATAAGTTTGTTAAAATGAATATTATCTGAACCTTTCAACTTCACTTTAAAATAGGATTAGCAAGTTAGAAAGTTGGTGTGTCATATTTTTTCCCTTAAATTGAGTAAAGAAAGATAACTTCAGAATAGATAGACTAGAAATGAACAGTAAATAATACTGTGTATAAAAATACTAGTAGAACAGAAAAAGTTATAGCCAGTGGTGCATATTGTATTTTCATTATTTCCCTTTATAAAAGGCTTAAAATTAGCAAAAAAAAATGAACTTCAAGAGTTTCTATATTTCAAGATTTTCTTACATATTTCTATCATGGATATACCAGGATTTTACATATAGGCTGTATAAAATTTGAAAAATTAAGATAAACAAACAGGTTAAGCGGACACATTGAACTAAGTTTAACTACTAGAATATCTGTGAGGTAGGTTAAAACTCTTCCTCTGAAAAGTAACTTCATTGCGGTAACTATCAGTACATAGGGTGTAATACTTAAAACTGTCTCAAAGTGCATTACTTTTCGAGTGAAACAAAAAAAAAGAAAATTCAAAACGATTAAAAATCTTGGAGTGCTATGATGAGAGTGAAAGAATGAGACGGATATTTTAGCTGTTTAAGCTGACTGGTATAAACAAACACTGTCATGTTAGTTAGAAACGAGTCTGTAAGTCTTACCAGTTGCTTTGCTCAGTGCCTCTTCGTGGTGCTCGTTTCCAGCCATGCCCTCTCTGTGTATATAACCGCTTCTTATCAAGCATCTAGTGCGTGTTATCGCTGCTCGGTAACGTAACCGCGACGTCCACTCCAGTGTTTCGATTGTTTTTAGGGCGACCTCCGAGACGGGAACAGCACAGTCCCTCACTACAAGCTGACGCCACACAGAGCCGCGGAGACAAGGACGAGGCATCCCCGGACGTGTTTTTAAAGTGGGTGCTGCCTTCACTCCATATCTACAGCAAACGTCATATCAATAATGATTATCCTGTCCGTTATCTTGTTCTGTAATGGATGTAAATATATATGGCGAAACATACGAAGAGGATCAAACTCGGGCATTTAATCAACAAAAAGATAAAGATGAAATAGAACCCAAAACGGCTCATTCTTGCAGAGCGCTTGCGCGAATGTGTTGGGTTATAAGCCCTGGATTGTGTCTTACAGGTAACGTGATGCGCTGGTGTCTAAAACTCATCCTTTTAGCAATTTTATTTTATCTGAATTATCAAAATTTTATGGGCTTACCGTGACTAACTAAATCAAAGCTCATGTCAATTCTAATTTTCCTCCCAAAATCTTTACGATAGTCTTTTTTTTGGATGCCTTGATGGGGAAATTCACTTGAGGTGATTCACTTACAATATAAAAATACAAAAGACTGGAACAAGATACAGATTATGTGAAATATTAACCCTTTATTGCCGAACGTATCAAATTTGATACATGGGTTTCAAAGACCTCTATCTCATCAACATGATAAATATTTTCATCAAATCCTCTTTAAGTTTAAAATTACATTTTGGTTGCTCTCAGGAAATTATATACACTCTTTTTTCAGGAAAAACATTACTAATTTCCAAGAAATTGCCATAAAAATAACATCTAAACTTATTCTTTCTTTTTTTAAAAAAGTATTTTCTGCATTAAATTAATAAATGCTAATAATTCATGCTAATGCTTTGTTTAAAAAAGTTACCAAAACACCCAATTTATCAAATATGATACAAAAAATATGTAATTAAGAAAATGCTTTGATAATATTTTTTTTATGGATTTTGTTAAAGGGGTCAATTGATATCCCGGTCCCACAAATTTTAATTTTCTGACAACTTTTTGATGGGTCAGGCTATTAAGGGTTAATAATGACCCATATAAACGAATATACCTTTTTTAGTTTTGGTTTAGATCAACCAAAACAAGCAGTGATGACAGAGTGGGCAGACCTGGACTGTGTCATTAAATTTAAAGGAAGATATGAAGAATAAAGAGGAAAGAAAACTATGCCTAAAGCCCCATCAATGCTACAGTATAGTCCAAATTTTTCAGGATTAATACATTATATCTTTGATAGTGGTTTTAAAGAGCTATAAATAATAAGATAGCAAAAAATAATGAGTATTGATTAAAGTCAAATCAACCCCATGAACCCCACATACATTATAATATTTGAAATCTGTATGTTGATTTTCATTTTTTGGGCTGATGTATGAGTAAGATAAGTATTTTGGGTTTTTTGTTTCAGTGTAGGCTGCGTTGTAGTACATGATGGTTTTTATCCAGTTTAACTTTTAAGATCATGTGAAGTTTATAAAGGAGAACATTTGATTTTTTTTTTCTCTTGGGATCACAAACCATTGCCCCATCCAACATAGATGTGTCATATCAAGACACATTTACTTTAATAAAGTTCAACCTGCAAAGCTGCGTATACATTTTCAAGCAAATTTAAAAATTACACACACAAAAAATATATATTATGCAAAACTTTGATGTTTATATTCAACACTTTGACCTTCATGCTCTACAACAAAATAACAAAACAGACTGATACTTCATTTAGACAAACTGTTCTGAATGTGAGTTAATAGAGTTCAAAGAGAACATCCTAACTTTTTTCCAGGCTTTTAAGAAAAACTTGGTTCATTCTATATAACTGTACTACAAGATATTTGTTTCATGGAAAATGAGCCCTTTAAAATCGTCTTTTTGATCAGAGCATACAGATCAGTAAAGGTTTGCATATAAGCATTGCAAAGCATCAATCAAACTGTATTTCACATGTAGAACTGATTTTAGTTTCTCACACAGCACTTCATTCATTGCTGGTTGGCACCAACTGTCGCCCTAGAATAAGAATAAAGTAAAATCAAAGTCAAACATAAATAGACAGTTGAATCTAAATTAAATACATTTTTGTCAGACTCCTTTTACATCTACTGTAGTAGGTTTCCATGTCATTACTTGTACTTTATAACGTCATGCTTTATAAATTAAAATTTGATAATTTTTTGGTGACTTAATACATCAGTTTAAGGATGTTAAACAAAAATGTACAAAAAACAAAACATTTTAAAATATCAATTTGTACTTAAACGGTGTTCATTTAGCTTTACAGTCGTATTGCCTGAAATGCTAATAGTAAATGGGAAATAGATCTGGCTCACACTGCTTTTTGGTTGACATTTTCTCTCACCATTTGTTTTCCTCATGTAGTAAAACAGCCCAGCACCAAAGAAGACCAGACCCAGCAGCAGCGCAGCCGTCCCCACAGCAATCTTGTTTCTCTCATCCTCAGGTATCGGATCTAAAAATACATTTATCACAAACATCATGTTGGATTTTTCAGTTCTGCATGTACTATAACAAAACTCCATTCCAGTTAAGATTTCTATTGAGAATGATATTTTTTATTGAGTCCATGTAACATTTTGTCTTGTGTGGAAAATCCTATTGCTTGCTGATTCTTCTTTACCTGACTCAGAAAAGGCAGCCAAGAAACTGGCCTGGACTCAACTGGACTGTCTTCACTAATTAATCCAACATAAGGAACTCAGGTCAAACCTGTTACTCTTTTCTTACCCCATTCATGAACCTTTGGCTTCCTAAAACTGGCATGCTCAACCTGACATGCAATTTTGTCTCCAAATGAGTGTGTCAGCTCCAGATAAGAGTGGATCTGATAAAGCCAGTTCCCGTTGGGCATTTCCTCAGTGGATGTCACATCAGATGTCACCTCTTGTCCATTTCTCAGCCATCTCAGTTTGATTTGTTTGGGGTAGAAGTTGTATACGCTGCAGATGAGCATATTTGGATGTCTGCTGCCCGATTCATCGACTGACTTTATCCTGATAGAAGGCTCAATGGCTGTAAAGAACAAGTACACACATCAGACAGTCTTTTAAAACCAGTAATGCTGAAGTTTCCTGCTGTGGGAAACAACTGAAATTTCTTTAAGAATATGCTGTAATGTAAAATTACCTGATTTTGAGAGGAATTCAAGTGCAAGTGGGACATTGGCCTTGCACTTCTCTAAATTCTTTTTCTCTTGTTTCAGAAATGAAGGGTTTTTGTTTAATTCATCAACAATTTCTTTTCCTTTTTCAGTATAGCCGGTATATTTCCCTATAGTGCTGTTGTAGTCACCCCAAAGTACCTTATTGAAGAAGATTTGGACCAAATAAACAACATCGCCCGATGGGGTAAATTGACACCGAAGCAAACCACAACCAAAGAGAGCCGCCTCTGTGACAGACAAGCAACAAGCATTAGATCATGAGTGGAGTCATTGAGCTCTTTTCATACAAATAAAACTTTGATTTTAGTGTTACTCACCTGCTTGGGAGGATAGCAGAAAACCCAGCAGTAAAAAGAGGGTGCATGTGTTCATGTTGGCATGGAAAATGAGAAATAAATTTGTCTCTCATATAAGGAAGTCACGCTGCAAACTGGTGAACAACATTTTTCTAAGTGGGTGTGTCTCAGACTCAGTGCCGCTTCCTTTGTTGTGAGTGTAACTATCCTACATTAATTCCATAATAATAAGTTGATAGACGTGTTCCATCTTTTTAAACCAGATGTTGACGCTTGGTTTGCACTCTTGTTTACTTTTGTGGGTCACTTTGAGCCATTAGTATCAAAGCCAATCGGAGGATTTTTTTTGATGAGGGGTTTTTCTATCGAACATTTTCTTTTAATGTAATTCTTGTTCAAGATTGGTAAAAAGTTTTGCTCAGTAAAAGAGCAAAATGGCCATGGACAGAAATTGTTTCTGTGTATACTTCCCTACTCTTTAATGTCAAACTTGTTAAACCATGTACTTCTTAATGTTATTCAGGCATTTACTGGAAAAAACTTCGACAAATATTTGTTTTATTTTTATTATTTTGGGCTATTATGTTTTTGAATGGACTTTGAGGACAATCTGTTTGAATTGGATTGCAGGGACACTCTTTGGCTGGAATCGTGCGTACACTGTCGGGATGATATGACTCTTAACAAGGCGTAGATAGGTTGGTAGGTTACTTTATTTGTACCCGTAGGTAGATTTGTTTTGCAGTTAGAGGATGGCATCCACATTGACAGTAAATCACAAAAACAAATTTAAACGCAATACCCTACAAAAACAGTCAGAACTGACACACTATTAGGACACTGAAACACGATTTAAAAGGCGTGTTTATTTTGGAAATGAATGGGGATTGGATCATCTTTTTAACACTACCTTTCTAGGCATTTTTTACCAGATAAAAAGCGACTAGGTGAATTATTTATCAACAGTTACGCAGTGCTAACATTTGACAACAAGTAAACTTTGTCAGTTTGTACCGTAATTTCATAGCCGTCTAATTTAATGCCACTCGCAGCCTGGTGGTCTGAGATGTATCCGTAGGCTAACGTGTAACATTAGCAAATCAAGTTTGAACAGATCACTGCAGTGTAACTGCTGCATGTGGGTTGGAATGAACATAATCCCAAACAGTTTAAGCTTGTGTCTTAACCTTTAGCCTGTGCTATCACTCTCCTGTTCAGCTTTCTTCTGCTCTGATGTCCTTTTTCTCTGACAGTTCAGTTCCAGTGTCCACCATCACTACTAAATAAATCACAGACTTTTCAGCAGAGAAAAACACAGATGTCTCTTCTCACTACTAAACTTCAGCCGGTGTGGTATTGTCATAGAGACTTTGACGTGCTATAAATCAATCTGATTCTGTCTGACTCGATCAGGAAGCTAAGAAATAACATTTAGAAAAACCCTGTATTGGCGCTGATAATCTAACTTTATGTTTTAGATTATAATCAGGCATATATCTAGAAGTCTGACTTTTTCAAGATAACTTAGAGGGTCTGCACAGTCCCTTTAATGGGATAGGAGAGGACAGTGGATAGAGCAGGAAACAGGGCAAGAACGGGAGTGACATACAGGAAAGAGACCACTGGCTGGATTCCAACTTGGGCAACCCGCGTGAGGGTGAACCTCATGGAGGGTGACTTAGACCTCTTGGTCATCTGCACTCTATAAATAATTATTTCTAACACATTGATTCACTTGGGTCTGAAGACAGTAAATTGCACTTTAGGTAGGGGAACATGTATAGTGAGCTGGTACATATGTAGTTTAAAAACTTATCAGGATGAGTAAGACGCAGACATGACACATCTTGCGACAGCAGTCTGACCAATATTAAGTCATTTAGGCATTTAAGATGATAAAAGGCTAAATTTGTAACAGTCCTTGTGTGACTGTTAAAACTTGGCTCTGAATGCATCATTACACCAAGGGTTTCTGGCTTGATTTACTTTTCTTAGAAGGTAGCTTTATATCATATCTAGTAATGAAATGTTGATTTATATTTGTATATTACCAATAGCATAAAAGAAAGCTAAGTGTTTTGTTGACACCTTTTTATTCATGTTGGTTATCAGAGTAACAGATAAAAACAGACAGGTTAGAATGTAATGTTGGATTTAACAGCACTGTTCTTACATCAAAGCAGCAGGCAGTAGATGGAGAAAGAAAGAAAAATGAAAGAGTCCTTCGAGTCATATTACTCTGTCCTGTTAGGTGTTAAAAGAAAATACTTCATGTGACGGAAATACCTGTCATCTTTACTTTGAATTAACACTTTCATAAAAACAGAAGCTGCAGAGGCGAGCTGCTACTCATCTCTCCTCAAACTGCACAGCTCTTAAATGGGCTGTAAAAGAAAAACACAAGACAGGTCTGATAGTCATACCTCTCATTCATACCTGGATCACAACACAACCTAAGAAACAATAAACTATGTAAAGGTGTTTTTCAATTCAGATGATAGTGATTATCTTAAACTATATCATATGAAAAAACTCCACAAAGTTCCTGTGAGAACTTTTCTGATTGTCACAAATTTGGCCACCCATGAAGGCAAAGCAGAACATCATATCGCTCTGATGGTTTCTGTCCTGAACAAGTATGAGTGGTGTTTTTGTTAGTAAGCTCAGCCTGATGTCTTGTAAACAATAATTTCAGCATTCTCATAACTGACCAGTCTGATACTATCCCCGTGGCAGTGGTTACAAGCATAGAGATTAATGCGTTGAATTAATCTTTTATAAGCTCTGAGTCTTTATTTCATTTATACATCATTTAGAAAAATCGGTATTCATTAAATTCAGTCTGCTTCAATAGCCGGTTAACAACTCCTTTAATCCTAATTGTCTTATTGTAATGACTTTTAAATGTATCTTTGTAATTATCTTTTAAGATCTTTTGTGATGCATTTTAAACTAAAATGTGGCAAAAGTCTGCTTTATAAATGATCTTGATTGCCTCCTCACATAAGCTTTAAACTGAGTATTTATTGTCGTTCAATTGTGTAGTGAGTATATATAATGGGGCGCAAACAACAACATAAATAAAAAATAAATTTTTACAAACTAAGATAATTTGAGCTCCAAGATCTTGAATGAGCTGAAGGTAAAGAAAGACAAAAGGCCTGATATCTGCACCAATTAAAACCAAACAACAGAGTATCTATTACTGCTCAATATGTCCCTTGGCCATTAAAAAAGTTCCTCCGGCAACTCCCAACAATCCAAGAGTCAAGCCCACTCCACAGAAAACAGTTGCTCCAACACTGGGGTGACTGATTTCCACAGCTGTTGGGAGATTTTGAAATCATCACAACAGGAAGAAGAAAATATGTCACTTTTTATGCAAAAGTTCAAAAGCACATCACTTACTCCAGATCCTTGTTTGAGGCCGGTCCAGGGCAAAATGCTCCACAGTGCAGCTGTATATGTCCCCCTCCTCTGGTGTGAATTTCAGGGTGGAGAACTGGTGGAAGGTTTGATCGTCATTTGGAAAATATCGACTGAGCGACACCCCGTCTGTCACCGGACTGCCATTCTTGGTCCAGCTAACTTTGATTCCTGGTGGATAGAAGTGGTTCACAAAGCAGGTGAGGCTGTTCTCAACTCCAGGCTGAATGTCATCTGCAGGGTATAGGGCGCTCTCAGGGGGGTCTACAGAGGGGTCAGAGGTCTCACTTAGAACCTTCCAAATTTTTACAACAGAGCATTTTGGTTCCTCTAAAAATCATGATTAGTCACCTTTTTCCTCTGGTGGCTCTATCCGTTCAGCTTTGCGGACAGCATTACCAATAGTACATGTTCTATTTGCTTTCATTGCATCTCTGTACAAATGTGAGCCCTCAGATAAGATGGATTGGTCCATGACAACAAAGGGTGGACCAGTGAACACGCCGCTTTTTTTGCTAAAATCTGTGTATAAAAGCTCTTCATTATCAAAGTCATAATTAACTTGTATTGAACCATCAACGGAGCAGCCCACAACATAGACAAATTCATGAGCGACTGAAAAACAAGGAAATAAAGACAGATTAGAAACATAATAATGATGCATACAAAATAAAGAAAAACCAATAAGATAATATTATATCATACAGAAAACTGCAGTAAAAACATTTCTGTGCATGTACATTTAAAAGTTTTACCTTGTGAGGAGGTGCAGAAGGCGTTGAGCATCAGAATAAGGAGAGAAGAGGCCTTCATGATTTATCTGCAGCACAGTATCATAATCTCCTTCACTGGTCCCTGGTGATTTGGCAAAATCCTGCACCAAATAATCAGTGTGTCAAAGAGGCATTTGACCTTTTCTTTGAATCACTGTAAAAAACATTTACGAGAAATAAAAACTCTCCTGAACACTCCCTGTTTATGTGAATGTTAAAAAAAAAACACCCCAGATAAAAACCTGTTTTTCCAGTTTGCGCTACAGGTGCACTTCTGCTTGCAAATGTTTTGAAATGCACTCAACCAAGGCGCTGGATCAAGTATGTTGCTTTTGTGATGTGTGGCTGGCTGCTCTCTCCTCTCAGTGTGATAAATGCCTTTTGTACATTACATACGTTGAAGCAATCAGAAAAGTAAAGGGGGAAATGTAGCTGAAAGAGAATAACATGATTTTTTTTTTTTTTAAATTGTGACGGTCTTTCATTGAAATCTCTATTTTTATATGAGTAACAGGTATCAGTGAAGCAAAATGCCGTGTCTGAATAAAATTTAACTGCTTGAGAACTTACAGTAAAATTTAAGGAAAGACATAAACATGTTTCATTTATTTCGAAAAGAGTATTTGCCTTGAGTGTGTAAATGTAAAATGTTAATTGAAGATAAAAGAGTGTTTGCTTTCCTTCAAAGCTGGAAGCTGTACAGACTGAAAGGTTGTCTTCAGTCCTTTGGTGGCTGGTGTCACATGGGCTGGAGCCAGACTTTATTTTTCGGGTTGCCTAAATGGCATTAAGTATTTTCACACACAATCGAATGAAAAGCCTTCATTGGTCTTATTCTTCAGCATTCATATCTATTTTGGCTACTGACTCAAAAGTGTTTAAACTATTTTTCCTGTGTACTAATTTTTTCTCTGAAACAGAAATGAGCAGCAACATTTACATCTGGACTTTGTTGTTTATGGACTCACAAAAGGGATTTTGTTGTTGTTTTTTATGTCACAGTTTAAATGATAAACAAAAGGCAGTGTGTCACATTTAGATACAAACTGACAGCCTATTAAAACAGTCAAATAGCTTGTTTTACAAAAGTTTCAAATAACCAATAATACTTTCAGTATCTGAGGTGACACCAAGAATAGCCAATCAGATTTCAGGGGATGGGTAGGCATGCCATGCTTCCCCTGCCACTTCTCTGGACGCACCTCTCAGGACAAGTGTGGTAGATAATTCCCACAGTGTTCATAACAGACTTAAGTACACTTTATTTATTTAATTTCAGCAGTCTGTTTCTAAAAAAAAAACTATGCAAAATTTCATTTGTTGTAAATGAGCCTCATTTCATAGCTTAAAATAATTTGGAGTACTTTGTCTGAAGATAAAGAGATGACAATGAAACAGCGGATTAATTGGTTTATTTGGCATTTCAGGTAAGTGTGAGCAGATAGTGTATATAATGGGGCACAAAACAATATAAATAACAAGATCTTTACAAACTTTTAAACAATTTAGTCTCTAAGATCTTAAATGAAATGAAGGTAAAGAAAGACAACAGGCCTGAGGATCTGAGCCAATTAAAACTAAACAACATTTAAGGTAACACTTGTAACTAACATCAACTGAAATGTATAAAATCCCTTTTAAACAGAGTATCTATTGCTGCTCAATATGTCCCCTAGCCATTAAAAAAGTTCCTCCGGCAACTCCCAACAATCCAAGAGTCAAGCCCACTCCACAGAAAACAGTTGCTCCAACACTGGGGTGACTGATTTCCACAGCTGTTGAGGGATTTTGAAATCATCACTACAGGAAGAAGAAAATATGTCACTTTTTATGCAAAAGTTCAAAAGCACATCACTTACTCCAGATCCTTGTTTGAGGCCGGTCCAGGGCAAAATGCTCCACAGTGCAGCTGTATATGTCCCCCTCCTCTGGTGTGAATTTCAGGGTGGAGAACTGGTGGAAGGTTTGATCGTCATTTGGAAAATATCGACTGAGCGACACCCCGTCTGTCACCGGGCTGCCATTCTTGGTCCAGCTAACTTTGATTCCAGGTGGATAGAAGTGGTTCACAAAGCAGGTGAGGCTGTTCTCAACTCCAGGCTGAACGTCATCTGCAGGGTATAGGGCGCTCTCAGGGGGCTCTACACAGGGGTCAGAGGTCTCACTTAGAACCTTCCAAATTTTTACAACAGAGCATCTTGGTTCCTCTAAAAATCATGATTAGTCACCTTTTTCCTCTGGTGGTTTTTTCTCCTCATCCTTGATGATATCAACAACTGAAGGGCATGTTATCTTTGCCCTCATTGCATTTTTTTGAAAATAAAGAGTATCAAATGTTTCACTTGGGTTTGGAAGAATAAAAGTTGGCACAGTGTAAACAATCTCATCTTTTTCAAAATCCATGTATGAAATCTCATCATTATCAATCTTGTTTTGAACTTCTGTTTCTCCGTTTCCAAAGCAGCCAACAACAACGACAAGTTCATGGGTACCTGAAAATGAAGAAGAAGAAGAAGAAAAAAAAAAAGAAAACTAGAAATGTGCTGGTGTAAACAGCCTGGTAATTCTAACTTACTTTAAATAGCAGTACACAAGAACAAAGTTGTATATTTCATAGACTTACTTTGTGAAAATCTGCAGAGGGTGTTCACCATCAGAATAAGAAAAGAAGTGCGCCTCATGGTTCGGCTGCTGTGTGGTATCGCCTCTCAGTAACACAAATTAACTCTGTTATTGTAATCGGCCAAAACCTTCATCTGACAATGGAATATACTTACAGAGCCAGTAAATCAAAACATTTACTTATCATAAGGGCTTCCCTGAACACCTCTCCTTTATTTAAATGTTGACCGGAATACAACAGCAAAACCGGTTTTGCCTGAGCAACAATAATGAAAGTTGGCTGTTAGAGAGATGAGGAAGCGTACATCGTAAACTGTTGGTATAGTGGTCACTTGAGGGTAGATTAAAGCCATTTGTGGGAAAAAAAAACATTCTCTCAACGTGTATTTAATTTTCTATTTATTATTTTTTTTTAAAGAAAAAAAAAAACCGTGATGTCTTTGTGCAAACAGGAGACAGAAGGATATTTTGCATACTTCCAATGCAACAACAACAAACGTCTTGCTCGTAAAGATGTGAAAGCATTTCCCTCCTCTTTTACTTATTTGATCAGGTTTTTTGACCTCTTGTCTTGGAAGCCTCAGCAGGAAAACTGCCTTTTTGACACTTTTCCTGACTTGGTCAGCAGATGGCGCTATGAGTCCATGAAAGTTAGCGGTGCTGCGCTTTGAAGAAGCCGCCTGTTGGTGCTGTTCAGGGGCATGTGGCTCTGAGAGTGGAGCCGTCTTCCTCCCTGACCCTGGGCCATCCATGAAAAAACCGACCGAGCGGTAAAGGGGGCTGGGGATGCACAACAGGACGGAGGAAACACGGATTCACAGGCGAGAAACTAGGAGTGCTGATACTGCTAAAAATGGAGCGTCGACTTCACTGTGATAGAAACAGACTTTGCGCTGGTCAGCGATTTCAATAAAGCAAATTTATGTCGCTTTGTTTCGTTTTTCTCCGTTTTTTAACCGTTGGTAAAAACATCTGCAATGATGCGGACTGTGGACTGGAGAGGAACCTCTGCGATTGTACTCTGTCTTGTCGGATATCTTTTTTCCAAAGCTGTCGCCAAAACTCTACCAGAGGACACGGTAACTCAAGGTATGAGTGTTTTTAATACTTTTACATGCTCGCTTTGTGCACAAAATGGGAGCTAGTCAGCGGCTATCGGAGTGGCTGTGTGCCGCTAGCCTGCGCCGATGCTGATGTTACCTAAAATTAGCTAGCGTTAGCCAGTTAGCCTGTGGCAGAACAGGAGCTCAAAAACTTTGTTCATATGTTTGTAATCGATGTTTAATGAATAGCAATGAAAAAAGTTTGAAACCTACTGAGTTAAATCGATGTATAATAGTTTTATGTTGTTGTTGTTTGTTTGTCTCAATATTCGTAATCTAATGTTGTCCAGATAATGCCGAGGGGGAGTCCAGTCCATCCGCTGTGATTTGTCATTTTTAACCACGCCATGCCGAGAGAAATAAAACCAAACACCTTTTCTCCGAGTAAAGGTGGAGAAGGGTCACCTTTTTCAGGTGTCTGTCAGGGAGGAGAGAAATGCAAATGAGCGGGATCACGCTGTGTGGTTAATCTTTGTCGCCGTATGTAGTGAAAAGCAGAGTAAACGAATTAAGTCGTCTTCAGTAGGTTAATTGACTTTTTTTTTTTTTTTTTTTGCAGAATATTTTTGTAATTTTGCAAATCGACATACATTCCTTGTTTTTTTAATAATTTAAAAAAAAAACCAGTACGTTTAAGTACAGAAATTGACATTCTGTGTAGATACTGTTTTAAGTTTTTTGAAAAAGTAGTGCTAGATAATAAAATTGAACTTATACATAAAAAATAGGTTCAGACAAAATCCAAACTGTCTTTTTGCCTTTTGTTCAAGATGTTGGTAATTTAACTTTGTTTAGCTCTTTATCAGAATTTTATGGGCAGAATTATTAACTTTTTAAATCAGTGTTAAAATATACCAACATCCTGGCTACATAATACGTGTTCAAACTCAAATCCAGATGATTCAAAATGTTTAGTGACTAAAATCTGAATTGAAAACATGTTTCCCCAGCACTACTGCAGCAATGACATACAAAAGTGTAAATCACATTATGTGTGAAGTAACTGACTACAAAGCTTTCCCGTGGTACTTAGAACTAAAAAGCACTGCCAAATCTGTTTTATTCATCACTTTTATTACATGCACGACCTACTCACACACTCACATCACCTGCATTGTGTTACGTTTTTATCTGGACTACAGCCAGCCCTCACATTCCCACATTGTTTACAGCAGGATTAGAGATATAAACTATAGTAAATATTGTTGTAGATCAATCATGAATAAATAGGAGCAACCAAATGTATTATTCTCTGAGCAGTTCTGGGCTTTTTGGTGCTCTTTTCTGTTCTTTTTACAGACATTTACATCATCAGCTGACTCGGCTAAATTAATTGTACCAAGCTCCGGTAAAGAGTGAGTTTTTATGGCAGAGATTAGAAGAATGGTTAGCTGTTGTCTGCTTTCTTTTATCCTTTTTGCTGGGTTTCTCTGGTATTCGGTTTGCCCCAGATTGACCTTCACTGGTCCCAGAGGCAAGGCAGAAAGAGTGTGTTTGTGTGCGTGTGTTCAGGTCGATACCGAGGACTTCTGGTCTGTCCAGCAGACATCAGGGATGAGTGGAGCCAGACAGACAATCTCCCTGCAGATATAGATCTCACTCACATTACTGCTGCCCATAATAGGCATGGCATAGCATCTCCAGCAGACAAACATTCACTGAAGCTGGACAGAGACAGCTAGGAAGAAGACCAGCAGTCAAATCATGTCTTCACCTGCTAGCAAACTTTGATTTTTATCACGAGTACCTACTGTAAGTGTTATTAGCAGCCTGCTTTGGGGTTGATGTATGTTGAGGTAATACTGTTGGTATTAGAATTAAAGACAGCAGAAATGATGGATAATTTCTGCATAACTTTCAAGAAGGTATGTTTGAATAAAAAACAAACAAACAGATAACCTAAAAAGAAGGCTTAAGCTATAACTAATCAAACATCCACTTTGTTAAAGTTAGTTATAGACAGCCTGACGTGATGAGCTTTATCTCATACCAAAACTCATACAAATTTTCGAGGCGTATGATGAGTGTGTGCTTGTCTAATTTTATAGCTTAATTTGCTTCAGTTTGTATTGACTTTGATGTTTCTTCGTGTTGCTACACGCTTTATCCTTGTGATTCATACTGAACCTCTTTGTCTCCAGAATCAGATGTTAGCTATTAATCGGAACAGCAAACAAGTACTTTCAGACCTTGTGTCTCCTTTTGCTGTGGTTGCAAATGTGCAGACACAAACAGTCTATTAAAGCTTGAAGTAAGAAGGACGTTTTTGTAAAAACTTCATTAGCTTTATTCCTTTCCTGCCTTGCTTTCTTTTCGGTGCAGATATTACCAAGATATTCTAAATACAACTGAAAGAACCATCCAGTTTTCACCTTTTCTAAACTCTGTGACCACAGCTCTCATGCTCTTGTCACATGGTTTCTGACTCCTCGTACTCATGTGCTCGTGCTTGCAGATGGTGGAAAAATTGTTGTGATGCTCGTGTTTGCTGTTACCATTGACAGTTTTGTAAGCACACTGATTCTGTATTATTAAATTAAACCAGTCATTCCCTTCTTATGAAGTTCAAGGAACTAAACAGTCGGTTGAATGTTGATGAAGAGGAAGTCAGTGTGTTTTAATTATAGGTTTTGTTGGGTAATTTTTATTTGAGATCAGTTTGGTTGATTTGAATATTGGGACTTTTCGTTTACTGAAGTAAATTTAAATTTATTGTTAAAATGACAAATAATGAACATAATTTTGTTCCTCTACCATCCATCATTTGTCTAATTTCCACAGTAGTTTAAATTCCCAAAAGAATGACACTAAATGCTTTTTTCAGCAGAGTCAGTCTTGTAATCTGCAGTCACTTTTCCTTGTTAGGGGTAAATGTTCCTTCAACTTTTTTTTTACTGAAAGTAACTTTCAAACAAACAATCCTCTCCCCTCATGTGCAGTAAGCATCTGTTTTCCCCTCCTCTGTCTGGAAGAGCACCAAGCCTCCCCTCATACACACAGTGAGGGCCAGTCATACCAGGCATTTCCAGTTTATCACACCTCACTCTTATGGAGAAGAACCGCTTTACCTCCCTTTAGCTTCTGATTAAAGACCTCAAGGCAGGATTTACAAGAGCTGTAGAGGCTACATAAAACATGCTCACAGTTTTTCAGTCCTCTTGAGTCTCTCTTTCACTCAAACACACAGAACCACCCTGCTGCTTTGGCTTCACAGGGATAATTGGTCTGAGATCACAGCATTGGTGAAGGAATACTCTTTTTGATGCATCCATCCTCCATATGGTGCTCAAACTACAACCATCAGGAGTGAAGAGTCACTGTGGGGTACTGGTTGGAAGATCTGTCTTCATTCTTCAGGACAAGCATCTTCTTTTTCTCCTGTGTTGGAGCAAAGAGGAGACTCCCAGCTTGTTTAACAATGATGTCACGACAGAGCTGATTTATTGGATGAGGATTGGGAGGGGTCTGTTGCATTTGTCAGTCAGGGGTCTCTCAGGGGACTTCTTTTTAAAGTGAGCACAGCTGGTACCCCTAACAGCGTATCAGTGGGAGTGGGACGGGAAGTGAGGTCAACACACACACACACACACCAAATCTTAATAGGATAGGGAGTTTCTGTCAAGGGGAAATCCAGCCGTCTTTTTGTTTTTTCCTATCCTCTGCTGTGCAAATGTAATAACAAGGAGGAATGAAGTGAAGGGTCAGGAAGCAGCCACAGAGCAGACCTTCACACCCGACCTCTCTGGGTAATGATGTGTTTGGTTTGAGATTGACACGAAAGTCTGCCAAACTTCGCCGCATACAAAACACCACTTAACTTCGAGCCCTGAAAAGGTATCATTTGATTCAGTTCTGTTTTTTTAAGTTTAAATCTGCACTCAGGCTGAACTCCAAGTAGACTGCCAGAGAGGCTCCTCGATAGGCACAGGGTCCTTGAGTGTGGGAGGAGGGGATCCGTCTAGCCCGGGGGTATGAATGTATGTGTAAGCGTGTGTGTGTCACAGAGAGTTGGGTTACAAGAAAGAGTTACGACAAAATTCAGTCGCATTAAATTTGGAGAGGCGGGCAGGGTTACGGTCCAGGGAGAAAAGTTTTCAGCTGTAATTGAAAGGTCATCGTGGGTCAGCGAGCAGCCAGTGATCAAACACTTTATGTTGTCATATGTACAAAGACAGAGGGAGAGTTTGGGCTTGCGTGGATGTTAAATTATAGCACTTTTTCAACCAAGTTTGCTTTTTTATTTCTTTGGGAAGCTAAAGCTGAAATTGACTCTTTGTTCATTTTTTCTGGTTTGTGGTGTTATAAAATAAGCCTCACCGAAGAGATGTAAACAGACTACTGTGCATCACTGCCAAAGTGTGCACACTTCAAAGTTCATTTTAAAATAGGGAGATTCAGTTTCTTTTGCTTTAGATGGGCATTTCTTTTTAGTTAGTTGTCTTTTTTTTTAGCAAGAAGACAGTGAGGGTTGACATGCTGCAAAGAGCTGTGACTGAGAGCTTCCAGCTACTCTAGTGAGGGCTATAGATAAGTTGATGTGTCATTACCTTAGTACAGCCACATGATGAAATTCAGACTCATTTGAATAATATGGTGCTGCCAATTTTAAAAAACTAAAATTTGAATTATTTTATTTCAGGGAATGTGATTAGGAATATCGAGGATGTCAGGGGGTTGGTCTTAGCGGGAACTTATCTTTTTTACAAACAGTTGCTTTTGTATGCTATTGCACAGACACAAGCTGAACAGCATAAAGAACACAAGTATGAATGAAAAGGATGATCACACAGGAAGTATGTCCTCTTACCTGATGTTTTTTTTTCTAATAATTAACCAAGCTTACCTGTGGACCAAATATTTCAAGACAACCTTTTTTTTTCTTTTTCAATAAAACTCACCAAAAAAGTGCAAATTACTGCTTTTACAACATGACTATCCTGGACACAACTTCAAAATAAAAGAGTTGTGTGGGAGGAACAAGGTTGGATCTTAAATAGGAAAAAAACAGGTTATGCTTTTGCTTTGAAAAGCATTTTAGAAGTGCTTTGGTATATTATATTTATTGTTCGAGGCTCGATGCTCACGCCTGGTCTGCCCTATGGATCGGCCTTTTCTCACCAATTTCCAGTCTAACTTTTTAAGTCGGTATCAGAACAATAAGTGATACCAGGGTAAGATTGCTGCATCCCTAAACTTCTTTACGTTATATTTGCAGGCCCCATCAATTTTTTCCTTGAAAATCAGTGTAGCACAGATTCTGACCAAGATTTATCCTTGGCATTGTAACATACCCTCCTCCATTCTTGCTCTTCATGCTTAAAAGCCTCTTCACTATGAGCCCTCCAACAGTCGGTCTGTTAAAGTCTTTTTTTTCCTCCTCTCCATTAGAAAGGTGTTTATATTATGTGCTTGTTTTTCCCCATCGCTCAAGGCTTCTTTGAGAGCGGGAAATGGTCCATTGTTTTAAAGAGGAAGTTCAGCTGGAAAAAGTCCAGGAAGCAGTTGGACGGTTGTCTCTGTGATTGGCTGGGATGTCGAAAGGTCTCTGAGGATTGGTGGCAAAGGGTCTGGCATCCAAACAAAACTCAGTTAAATACAAGAGTGTATTTTAGGAGGCTTTAATTATAACACCACTGTGTTTTCTGTCTGGATATCACGTCTGGTTATGGCGGAATCTGCTGCAAAACCTCTCTTGTTCCCATCCAGCTCAGTAAGCTCTCTCGTCTGTTCACAGAGGTGACTCTGAAGGTTCACCTGAGCGATGCCAGCACCCAGCAGCCCCTGGGAGGAGCGAGCATACAGCTCTTCGCCAACCAAACTCCTGTGACAACAGAAACCTCATCAGCTGATGGCAACACCTACCTGCGCTTCCACTATCGCCTTGGGACACCACTGGTCGTCACTGCAACCAAACAGGGATATGTGCCAAACTCTGTGCCCTGGAGTCCCACCAGATTACCTGGTAGGTGTGTGTGTGTGGAGGTGGGAGAGAGAGAGAGAGGGGGGGGGGGGGGGGGGTACTATGAGAGAGATTTAGGTGAGATGACATGAGAAGGCTACGTTTTGGTGTTGGTTTCCAGTTTCTTGATCTTAATATCAGCTGTATTGAAATGTATGTGTTGCTGTCAAATAAAGTTGAGTGAGTGTAAAAGTGTGTGTGTGTGTGTGTCAGGTGTGTGAGCTAATGAGTGGAGTGCTCCATTACTAATTTATTACAATAGATGCCAAAACCCAGCGAGGGGGCTGCTTAGGCTTCCCTTTCAGCAACACACACACACACTAGCCCACACCAAATACCTCCCAGGAGGTAGCAGTACAGTGTGTCTGTGTGTGTGTATGTGTCTGTGTGTGGACTGTGGGGTGGGGTGGTTATTATGAGCCAACCAAACAGCAGCCAATTGGATTATCACGCTTACCAGCTCTGAACAATGGAGGAGTGAAGGGAAGGAAGGAAGAGGAAAGGAGTGCAGTTTGCTGGGTCAGACTTGTGTCCTGCAGAGCAGGCTGGATGAAAGCAGGACGATTAAAAATGTATAAAGATGGTTTAATGACTTGTTACGTCTGATGGTGATCAGTAAAGTGGTCAGATAGCTTGTAGCTGCTTCTTCTCTGATAGCACTTTCACTTTATCAGTTAATGTTTTGTGTACTCTCCTGGGTGGTTTGTTTGTGTTGCAGTTTTTTCCTCCATCAGCCTGGACCTGCTACCAGAGAGAGCTGCTACTCTGATGGTGTATGATGACGTGGTGGAGATAGTTTCAGGCTTACAAGGTAACTGCAATGTGCATGTGGAACATTTTTAGTCTAATCAGCTGCATAAAGACAACTCAAGTGCTGCAGAGATTATGGAGCCTAACAAGGAAGATTGCATTACCAAAACCCAATGTGATTATCCATTCCACTTCAATTTTTAGGATTATATCATTATTTATGACATTAGTGTTTGGTTTAATGGGAAGGTCCAAAATAAATGGGCACCACTTCTATAATTCAAAGGCTCAAATTCAACATTGACCAAAATCCAGTGCAAACCAAAACACATAGCATGACTTCAGCATTTCAGTATAAACGAGAGGCCGAAACGCAACAATACTTTTGCTTTTCATCCTAATACTGTTCTTGTGTAAACACCACCTAAGTTTACTGCCATGCTCATGAGTTGTAAGGTCCAGTTGATGACACCACCCAGTCTGCTCCTCTCATTGGTTGTGGTGGTGAGACCAGGAGTTATAAATATGAAACATGTTTAACATTTCCAGATCAGGGTACGAGTTAATTGGGAGCTGTTAAACTGTAGAATTAGCGCCACACTTGAGGATTATTTTGACATATAATCGGTAACTATGAGCCAATAATCAGGCCTTTGTTTACATTTTCAACTGCAAAGATTCACAGTAAGTAAAAAGGATAAGAAGTACCATTTTGTCCACTGGCCGCACCAAAATCAACACAAACCTACAGTTTCTCACAGCAGCTTTGAAAAAAACATAAATAGATCTTTAACTTGTTTTTACTACAGACCTTGTGTTTACTATTTCAGTCATCTTATCAAAAAAGGTTTTGGATTTGCTTTGGAAAAAGATTTTGAAGTAATATCTGCTCAATCATTTTTGGTTTTTATATAGTAGCTGACAAGGAAAAATAGTGCAAATAGACTAACTGGAAAAAAAGTTTAAGAAATGAGCAGCCATTCAGAAAGAAAACGATACAATCGAGTATGATTTAAACACAGTGCAAAATTAATCAACAGGCTGGAGGCTACATGTGCAAATTAGATGAAAGCTAAATGTCAAAATTTATTCCAGATTTACTTTTTTTAATGGGATCTGTTCAATAACAAATATTAAATAATTAAAGAACTGTTTTTATGAATCTAGATTAATGTATACTATATGGTTTAATACCACTAAAAAATAAATGGCCTCATATTGAGTAGGATCTGACAGAAAAGATGATGAAAGTCCACCCTTCTCTACACAAACTCTCACACATGTAAATCGTGTGTCGGCCTGTCTCTTTGTTTGGGTTTGTGTAATTATATTAGATAAGGCTTTCTCACTCAGGCAGAATCAATAGAGTCTCTTTTGTCTGTTGGGCCTTTTGTGTTTATATGACAGACAGGGGAGTAATTTAACATGTCAGCTGAGTTTAGTTTCCCAAAAAAATGAGTTTAGACACAACAAATGAATTGGCAGACACCATTAACATCTTGAGTACACACACTACCCACAGCACGTGTCGGCGCCACGCCAAGTTTGTGCCCTCTGTCTGACACACATTGTCCGTCACGATGATGTGAACTCGTGTGCCCAGGGGAGTGATGAACCTCGGCATGTGGCACAACGGAGGAGAATAAAAGAGGAGGAGGAGGAGGTTTATACAGTATGTGCTGAAGAGTGGGGTTGTGGGTGGAGCAGTTAGAGTGAAAAGTGGGGGGATGGGCAGAGTGGTGTCCAACAGAAGGAGGAACAGATGAGGTGAGAGGAAAGTGGAGGGAAAAGAGACAAAAAGAGTTGTGGAATTGAATGCACAGAGAACAGAAAAAGGGGTCACTTCCTTTCACAAGAACAGAAGGAAAGAACATTCACTCCTAAATTTATAGCATAAAAAAAGCTTTACCATGTACTAGAAAGTTGAAAGATGCACTCACTGCAAAGGCAAAATTTATGTACAGTGCAACCTGAAACACTAACACAGTTTGAACACTCACACACAGCTGGATGTGTGTCTCACTGCACTGGAATGTGCACTCACAGTTGGACCACAATGACATCACCTTGCTGAGTCGAGCTACATGCAGTTTTTCTGACTGTTTATTTCTCCTTTCTGTAATTTGGTAATGTGGGCAGAGACTGGATGAGGAGAGATGAAAAGGAAACGATTCATTTTCGCATTAGAAAGAAGCGTCATGCAGGCTAAGACTGAAGGCATGTGAGGCATGCTCTTCATCTATCTGGAGTCGCCTCCTTCAGTCTAATATGATCATTAAAGTCACATGAAGGTGTTGGGGAAAGGAAAGAAGTAGAAATGTGATTTGTTTACGCAAGGAAGATTGATGCCTTTAAGTTAAAACTTTGCAACCACAGTTTTGTCAGATGTCTCTGTTAAACTGAATGAGTCTAAATTTTCAGCCAAAGCAAAATGTAAGAAATGCCCCAAAAAAGCTCAAATCCTGATAAATACACTTGATTTGTCTGTAGTGTCTGACAGCCTCCGTCTGTGACTCTTCCAGGCTTCAGGAGGCAGCCCAGTGTGCATTTCCAGCGCAGAGCTCTTACTCTTCCTTCCAACACTTCCTATGCAAACCTCACCGCTCTTCTCACTGTGACGAGCTCCCCCCAGCACATCCAGCACTTCCCCCACCTGCAGGTCCTCAGCGGCAACGGCACAGGTGAGGCTCAAGCAGATGAACTGTAACACAAACATAGTGAAAAGTTAAAACTTACTTGGAGTGTCAGACTGAGAGACGTCAGTGGTAGAAGGCTGCTGGGAGGCTGGGTGAGGGGTGAAAAGAAGACGCCATGGTACATCAGAGAGTTTCTGCCCCGGAGACCTCTATGTCTGACCTCCTGAAACACAATAACCCCTGTGAGTGTACCCGCATGCTTTCAGGCAGCCTAATCTTGATGTGTTCCTGTGTGCTGTATGAATTGGTGTGTCTTTGAGTCTTCCTCCTTCAGCTTGAATACTCCTCAAAAGCTCCCTCACTACAGCTCGTACCTCCTCCCCTCAGGCATGCTTGATTCCTTCCACCATTTTTCACCGTCCACCCTGTCTCCTTCTTTCCTGTCCTTCCCTTGTTTACCCTCCCGTCAGTCTTTCCTTTATGTACTCTACTTTTTTAATGTACATCCTCAGCTGGCTCCTCCTTTCACCTCTCCCTCTCCTGTGCACCTTATTCCACTTCCCTTTCCTTTCTGCTGCATTTTTCATCTCTCTCACACTCTTGTGCTTCTCTCACAGGGACAGAGAGGAGGTTTGAGTTAACTCCCGTGGCAGCCATCTCTGTTCACTTACTGGCCAGTGATGGATCAGAGCTGCAGGTGAATGAGCCAATCACAGTCTCTGTTCCCTTGCCGGACGACAGCGGCCTGAAGGAGAATGATCACATCCCTGCTTGGAGATTCGACCCCCGCTTGGGTATGTACTGGAACTCAGAAGCCTCTGTAAGATATTTACTTCTTGACAACTGAGGGCTACTCCCACTAGTAAATGATTTATGAAATTAACAGAAAATTGGCAATAAAACGCAGCCTGTGCTTATTCACCCAGTGTAGCCAGGCCTCAATTCATAACCGAGTTTCGCAGTGATGAATGCATTTATTCATGAGACCATGGAAAAATAACCAACACGTGGCACCACATTAATCCACAACTGAAAACACATCAGTGCCACATTATCAACAAGACTGGACTGTGGATGCTCACAATGTCAGAGCTTGGTTAAATGTTGACAAAGTGGGAAAGGTTTTGAGACCCATCATGTCTCTGTGGACCAACTGATTTATTTACTGCCTTAAATCTGCTTTGTCAGATGTCCCGGAAAGTGACACACCCAGTTCCTCATGGACAAGCTGAGCTGAAAGACGGCGGTTAGATCAGCACTCGAGTCAGACGTGTCTCTACTACTGAATGTCTTTGGTCTCACATTTCCACTTCTATATTGTCTCCATGCTGAGTCTGTGCTGTGGCTGTGTAGGAAAAACCTCTGTGAAATGAAATGAAAAAAAAGTGTACAGAGGAGTCTGATGTAAAACTGAAATATTTATAGTAGTTGGTGTGTTCCTTTGTAGTGCAAAAGAACAGCAAGCATGAAAACAAACAGGTGCTTGTTTCCACATCCAGCAGATAAAAAGCAGCAGCAGTAGAACTCAAGAGTTGTATTGGTGTCCAATATTCACTTTACTATGAGGTCTTTTGAAGTCTTCGTCCACTCCTCAAGAGAAATATCTGTCACTGACGCAAATTTGTTGTGGTTTGTTACTTAATGCTGAGTAAAAGTGTTTGTTGAAAAGTGTCTTTTTTTAAATTTTGTTTATCTAGAACATTGGATAATTAAAAAAGAAAAAAAGATAAAGTGAAAGTGGTAGCTTTAAAACCAAAATAATAACCTACAATAAGGAAAAACAATCATCTGAGTTCACATACTGTGCTGTGGATTTTTTTTTTAGGGTTTCTTGTGATGAATAAGGTCTTGTCTAGTGTCGAAATATGCAGAATAGTTTTGAAATGTCAGTCATGAAAAACAGAAAACTATGCTGAAAGCATCTCTGGTTCCTGCTTGTCTAATGTAAATATAAAGGTTAATTAATTTAGTTCCCTGCAGTGGGAACATAATCCTCAAACTCCAAAAACTGAAATCTCAGCAAGCTATTACCAGTTTTTCTTATTTCTAGAAGAAACATCTTACCAGAGTTGATATGAGCAACATTCACCAGGCAAGTTAGGAAACATGTCTTAATTAAAGTGTGTGTATGTATATGTATGTGTGTGTGTGTGTGTGTGTGTGTGTGTGTGTGTGTGTGTGTGTGTGTGTGTGTGCGTGTGTGTGTGTGTGTGTGTGTGTGTGTGTGTGTGTGTGTGTGTGTAGTAAAAATTGCAGGTCAATTTTCCTGAACAAAGAAAAGTAGTGTTAAAAAGATGATCTGATCCCCATTCATTTCCAAAACAAACACACATCTTGTTGTAAGAGTCATGTCATCACACTTCCAGCCTAAAGGCTAGTCTTGAAGGCCTGTTGATTTTTATTGAAACCATCCTGTCCTGCCAACATCATTAGCTTTTAATATTGTTTATTATTGCAGTCAGTGCTCAATACTGTGGCCTCCCTCCACAGTCATCATGGGTTGAACCAGAATAACTAAACTTAAATAGTGACTTAAACTAAACTAACAAGAACGTCATGTCATACTTTAAATATGTTTATGTCTTAATTAAACAAGGATTAATAACAGCCAACCTTTGAATCTACCCATAAAATGTTCATACCATGCATTTGGGTTAACCAGCCTTTGCAGTCTGGACAATCTTTGCTCTTTTGATACTTTTAAGGATCTTGAGGCTCAGTTTTAAAGCCTGAACATTCAAAGTTTATTAAAAAGGCTTTGATAAAAGCTCGGGGAACAGACACGCACACACTCAAAGTGGTCACACAGCCTTTAGCAGTGAGTATTTCAATAGCAGATGCCGTCCCAGGACCCCTCTCTGGGCTACATCCCTGTTTCTTAGCAACGCAGCAAATAAATAACACAACAGAAAGGCCCAGCTAGTGATTGAGGCTCTTCACGATGTGAGTGTGTGTTAATGAATGTCAAACTAAGGATAAGGAACATGATACAAAGAGCTTTCTCAGAGACTCTGGCTTTGTTTATGCAAGAAGTGCACATATGAGCAAAAAATGTTCACATATCCACACACACAAAACCTGTTTCTCTTGAGTAACTGACAACCTCTTTAGTATTGTTAAATGTTAATGGAGCATGGAGCAAAATGATGTCATATGCAAACAGATCAAGTTCACCTGTTTGTATCATTTGTAAACAGACACACCTTTATCCTGAGGAGCGTCGTTGAATCAGATGAACTCAAGAACTCTTCACTGCTGCCTGTAGATGTGAACAAAAAGCTCAGCTGTGTTGACTTAGCATGAATGGAGCCAGGAGAAGAAGTTAATATGCAGACTGTATTGACTTCATGACATTATTGACATCATAATGCATTGTGTTGAGGCAGTGTGCTGACTGTCTGTGGCGTATTGTGCAGAGGCCTGGGAACAGAGTCATTAAATGTCAGTATTAAATGGGTCAGTCGCACAGAGGGAGCTCTCTCCTGTGGAACCAGGGTGAATCTAGGCAGGGCTGGGCAAAGGACATTGTGTATGTGTGAGGTGCTGAGTCACACAGCATCTCTTCTCTCTGGTAGTATCTGTTTTTTCATGCCTCTTCTCTTATCTGTCTTTCCACACCTCCTTTTGGTTCACTCTAGTTTCCTCTCCTTGTTCTCTCCAGGCTTTTATATTTGTCTTTCCTTGATTATCCTCTACCTCTTTCCTTGTTTGCTTCCTCCCTCTTGAAGATCCTTGTAGATTCTTGACCCCTTCATGTCTTGTTACTGTAAACAGACAGATTCAAAGTAGCTCTCACTGGATGTTTCCTCTTGGAATAGATTTAGTGTTGGCAGATCAATCACAGCTTTGTAGTGTTTTCTTTTGTTTTCTTCTTGGACCTGGCCCTTTTTGGACTGCTGTTGTTTCTGTTCACAGGCATATTGACATTAGACTGAGCACACTGCTCTCTGGTGGCTGGATTCAGTACTGCCAAAATACAGGACATGCTCACTACTGCTCTTGAATCAGCCTCTTGAGAGCTATTAATCACATTAACTGTAATCCTGAAAACAAAGCATGTAATCATGTGGGGTTTGTTTAACTGTAGATTGTGTGTGCAGGAGGCAGTATTATAGAGTTTAACAATTAACATCATACAAGAAGCTAATTTTCGATGGGCACTGAAGACATGAGCATGACTTTAATGAGTTGTTTAAACTATCCACTCATTTCATGATCCTTATCTTGAATCAATTAACATTCAGTTAATTTATCACAAGGAGTTCATTGGCCAAAAAGTGATGAAAAAACGTAGTTAAAAATGAGTCATTCTAGGCCGTGTGATTTCTGCCTGCTCTCCATCTGCAGTGTTTCCACCATCTGCTGTTCTCCATCATTCAATTCAACCACATGTTGGTCTGATCAGCTTGGAAACTAATTTTTACATTTCAGTCACAATTACACAAAGATGTATCTTATAGCCGCTAAATGGAGTGTTGGTGTCTCACACAGTGCACATAAGTCTGTGACGATCACAAAGGCATTGAAATCAGGCTCTGTCTTTTTTTCATGTTGTTTTTGATGTACGCTGTAAAATGAGCTCTACTTCAAAACAGTGATTGGAAAATGTTTGTTCATACACAGGCGCCTGGATAAAGAGCAGCTGGGGTCATGTGCAGAGGGAGGGCAACCAGCTCAGTCTGACCTACATTGCGCCTCAGCTTGGATACTGGGTGGCTGCCATGTCGCCACTACACTCAGGTAAGATATGGACAGGTTTTTAAACAAAAGACATACCTAGAATAAAAGTGAATCATTTATCTTCATGAATAATGCATAAAAAATGCCCTTCTTGTCCATCCTAAAGGTCCATTGGTTGCGAAAGACATCAGCACATACCACACTGTTTTTCTACTGGCTATACTGGGAGGGATGGCCCTCATCCTCTTCTTCCTGCTCTGTCTTCTGTTGTACTACTGCAGGTGTGTGTAAACACTTTTGGTGAGATTTGTTTCCTGTGATTGGTTGTGAAACCAAAGTTCAAGATCTCATTTCATGCAATGAACAATAATACTTTGAAGCATTAGTTTTGGTTTTCTGCAAAGTGACCCTGTTTTTCTATCCACTGATGTGATGTCACTTCAAAACACTTCTCTCTGTTATGTTATGTCAAGCAGATTCCTCATATTTGATAGCAACAACTTCCAACAACTTCCACTGTCTTTGTGTTTTGAAGGCGACGTTGTTTGAAACCTCGAGGGTCACACCGCAAGCTAACCCTGTCCTCTGGTGTGGACAACAGCAAGAGAGACCAAGCCACCTCCATGTCGCACCTTAATCTTATCAGTAACGAGGTCCGTCTGACTTATGAGAGAACAAAGATGGCACATGATTCTTTTACTCACTTCCTTGTGATCAACAGAAAACACTAAAAACCCTTACCATAAAAAATGAATAGATCCAAATTTGGTGTTTCTAGAGTTTATTGTGTCTCTGTCTTTGTTGTCTGTAGGGGCAGCTAGAGCTCGTCTCCACGGCGACTGAGCCTGACATGACTACACCGATGCTAAAGCCTTTCTCATACGAGCTCCAAGACAATCATCGCCAACACAGCATAATCCATCAAAGCAAACACAGCCGCTCCTCTCTCGGTAACAACAGCCACCACGGTTCATCTCTTGGCAACTTGACTCCTCGCAGCAGAGACCATCGGCAGTCTGTGGAGACGTTTCAGTTAAAGTCTGCACTTTCATCCGGCACTGAGCGGGGCTACCGTCAATCATACACATCCGTCTGCTCATCAAGCAACCCAGTTTCAGACCCACTGTCGTCATCCAATCACGGTCAGGCATCAGCTCACCAGCTGAGCAGTGTGGGACATGCTAACTGCATCTCTCCCTCGTCTCCTCCTCACTCACCCAGCAGAGGGGAGGGATGTGAGTGCAGAGCTCCTGAATACCTTCTGTCCCGCTCTGTAGACCACCTGGAGCGTCCCAGCCCCCCTCTGCTTTCCAGGCCCGGACAGCTTCTCTGCTGTGGCTCCGTGGACCTCCTCAGTGGAGGAGATGGTTACCCAAGGGTGCGTCCCACCTTGGTGATCCCAGCACACTACATGCGTCTTCCAGGGGAGCATCCTCTCTCTGGACAGGCCCTCCTGCTGCAGACTGACCAGCAGAGTGATCTGGAGACCATCCAGGCCGAGCTCAATGCGTCTCATTCCCAGCAGCCCCTTGGGCAAACCCCAACAGACTGCCCCCCACGGCCCACCAAGCAGGGTGACACAGAGGGTCTGGGTCTGCCAGAGTCCTTGTCGATTCCAGCAGCACTCGGGGAGACTGCTCTGGTGGAAATAAACAGTGAGGACACCTTGTTGGCTGAAAAGACTCTGATGGAGCTTCGAGGTGGGAAGCCTCTGCCTCACCCACGAGCCTGGTTCGTCTCTCTTGATGGACGCTCCAACGCTCATATTCGACACTCTTACATAGACCTCCAGCGGGCGGGGTGCCACAGCAATGCACCCAGTGGAGGAGGACGCCACGTCAACAGCGGCAGTGGAAAGTGTAGCAATGGCAATGATGCTAGCCTTGACTCTGGCGTGGACCTAAATGAGCCGAGAGTGAGTCGCAGGGTGAGAGATGGAGAGCAGGAGGAGAGAGACACTGAGAAAGACAGGTCAAAGGTCATGACACCAGCCACGGCCTACACTCAGCTGGTGTATGTGGATGATGTGGATGGTGGAGGCAGCGTGGAGGAGACACCCAAGAGCAGCCCGCTGGACAGTCAAACGGGACCTTTACTTTCAGAGGGGCAGAGAGGGGATCAGGGGGATATGGAGGGGAAGAGAGAAGAGGAGGTACAAATACAAGAGGAGCCGCCTTCGCTGTCCTCTTCATCCCCTGCTTCTCCTCCTCCTCTGCCAACACCAGAGGGAGAGACTTTCAGGACTGACAGTACTCTTCTCTCCGTTTCTCCGGATGATGAAACGGGACACGAGGATGGAGAGGAGGAGAAGAAGAGTCCATGGCAGAGACGAGAGGAGCGACCTCTGCTGGCCTTCAACATGAAATGATCCACAGGTTACCACTTGGAGGATAGATTTGCATTTCTTCTAACTAGAGCACTCACATCCTTGTATGAACATGAATAGGAAGGTTTTTGCTTTAATTGTTTCTCCTGTTCAGTGAAAGGCATGAAATACTTATTTAAACATCATAGTATTCAAATCATTAGGTAATGCTAAATAACACCAGGGGTGGGATGAGTTTGACTAAACATACAGCATACAACAGAAGCATAGTCAGACCTTTGAAAACCCTGCATAATTGTGGAAATCTAATAGATGAGTAATTTAAGAATAAGCTGTAACTGTTGCTTAACAGGAGGAACAATTACATAAATCAGCACTGTTCACTTGTACATATAGGTAGGTTGTGTTTAGAAAATGTGAACCTGCCCTTTAATCATGACTTCCACTCAGCCTGGGTTGTAACATGAAGGAAATTGAAGCCCTTTGTGTTTTTTTTTTTGTTGTTTTTTTTTTTGTAAAATAGCACTGAGAGACTATTTCAGCACTGGGATCCCTTCTAGTCCAGTGCATGAAGAGACGATTCAGATCCTTCTCAAACGTCCAGGGCTCCTTAATGAAGTGACCATTGCTGTCACCCTCTTCATACTCAAAGAGCTCTTAGAGTTGGACTTACACTATGCTTGGGAGAGACAAACTTTGGAAGCAAGATGTTAGATATTTTATGCACAACATATATATGCCTTTTTCAATGAATAGCCTTATAAGCGGTAAGGAACTGTTGTAGATACAGATGATGGTTATTCTCACAAACAAAAACTTAATAACCTTTAATCTCAAGCCATATTGGCCTCAGACTACCCTAACACTACCCTACTTTCTTTTAAGTAAGGTTATATTGTTTATGGAGGCTTACTGGCATTCAACATTGGGAGCATCTGTCCAAACACAGCAAGTAATTCCACTCTTCTCACAGTAAATGAAAATTCACTTTGAGTGTTCCTACACATGAAGCAGCACTGGCAGGAAAAATAAGGAAAAGTCCTGTGCTTTAAAAGGTTTTGAATATGTTGCTAGAATTTAATCTAGCGCTTGAAGGTTTTTTAAGTGTTTGCAGCAAGTTTTCGGACTGTAGAAATTAAACCACTATTCGCACTGCAACATAATCAGATAATGTGACACACCACCGAGCTGGTGGGTAAGGATGTAATGCCACTACAAACTAGTTCAGCCTGAAATATTGTGCGGTGTACTTATATGAAGGTTTTGTATTTGTTGAACCACTGACTGGCATATTTTTGCTCTAAAGGCTATGCATCACTTTTATATGGCTGCTTGAAATGCCTTGTTTTGTAATTTTATCATTATGATTTTAACTGGTATGAAGTATTTTACCCTAAAATAGGCTATTTTTTATTTCTTTGTTTCTTTTTATATGTTAAGGGCCCTTTTCTCCATTTGCCTTATTATTGGGGCTAAAAAAAGCAAACATACTGCATTTTATTTCCTGAAACCAAATGGTTTTTTTTTGCATGCTTCTTTCCGCTTTTTATTTTTTTTTATTTTTTTTATAATATCCTCATGTTCCAAGTGCCTTTGAACAACCTTACTCTGCGGCAAATTTGTGGAAGAGATAACTTTATTTATTTCTTGCCTTCTCTTGCCTTCAGCTTTCCTCCTCTACCTCAACCCTCCCTTTCTCTTCCACTGGTGAAAGAAAGCATGCAGTAAACTTTCCTCAGCACTAGCTTAAGCTACACTGCAGACAACTCAGAAAATGTCTACCAGCTGCTGCAACCGTGAAAATCCTCTATAGTAATCAGTAAGACAACAATCTCTATTTGAAAGAACAGTAGGGGATTTAACATGTAGATAGATGGAGCTAGGTGCGATTTGTATGTGAAGCCAAACTGCAGGTCTTTTCGGTGCATTTTCTTGTACATGTGGTTTTTGAGAGTATGTTGGTCTTACATGTGTTTATGTGCACCTGTGTCTGCAATGACGCCAGCAGTGAGCTTGTTCTATCAGACTGAAAAATAGTCAACATACATTCATTCAAGGTTCATCATGTAGTTGTAGCAATCATATTCCAGAGTGTGTATATTTCTTTCCTCGACCTCTTGTTAAAAGGGATGTGTTGAGTTGGTGTTGTGAATGGCCTCCTCTCTCTAAGTATCCACAGCAACCTCTAGTCCTGGATGGAGATGCAGTTCAGCATCCTGTTACTTTGGAGCTTTCATCATATTTGAAGCCTATTATTCTGAATAAACAGCCAAAATGGAAGTTTTATGTGAGTCTGTATTTTTATTAAGTATTATTTTGTCTCTGACAGTGTTATCAACATTTGTACATCCTTTTATGATAATTATAACATTTTAAGGACTATATAAAAGCAATAAAAATCTTAAAATTGTTTTGTTATTAACAGAGAAAATACTGTTTGACTATTTTTTGTTTTTCAAAATATATCATCCCTCTCGAAAAGTTTTTACCTTTTACTTTGTCAAACAAAAAATACCATTAACGCATGTAATCATGTTATTTTAATACCTGAAATGAACACTGGAAATACAAGTACTTTTTCAACTTATATTCCTATTATTTCACATACAAGCAAATATGTATATAATCTGCAATAATCAGGTAAGCTGTTAGTGATATGATTACTAAGAAATATATCTTGAATTTTGCCCCCACTCAAACGACTACTAAAGACAGGCTAATAATATGGCTTTATTCTTGTCCTGCAGATGTTTTTTAACACCAAGCATCATAGATATTTCAAAGTGAAGCAGTGTGAAGTACCGTAATTTTCTTTCAAACTAATATAGAAGTAGGATACTGTTATTGCCCATGCGAGTGTTGTTGACCTTACAACAGTGCATCGTGTAACCTGGGTACCACTTCAAGCTCTACGGTCTGAGTCTGGTCTGACTTTGCTTTTCCTTCTCTTGGCCTATAGGCGGTGCAGTTTCCTTCAGCATTTTCTTTGTTTTTTCCATCCCTCGCTCGTTGCCCGAGATCTCAAATCATACGGTGGCTGACAAAATTTTAAAAACACTTATATGATGGCGGAGGACAGTGAATCTGCGGCCAGCCAGCAGAGCCTGGAACTAGACGACCAGGACACCTGCGGGATAGACGGAGACAACGAGGAGGAGAATGAGCATATGCAAGGGTGAGGATGGCCTGCCCGGTCCGGCTAGAAAACGCAGAACCGTTATTTCAGGGAGCCTGTTTGTGTGCTCAGTAGGGGTGGCTAGCGCAGTAAAGCTAACGCTAGCCGATACAAATACAGACAGACAGCTCACCTAAAGGCCGTTAATTCAAGCTAGTAACCCCGGGCGAAGTGTCGGTTCAGTACGTATATTAAGTGTTGTTTTGACGTACATGCCTTTGCCCACAAATTCACACACAGCTAAACGAGCGCCCCGACTGGGTGACATTATGACAGCTAACGGTTGAGACAAACAGTTAGTTAGCCAGCTACCGTTAGCCTAGCTCAGCTGTCACTCGTTGCTATGGTAGCTAACGTTAGCTCAATGCTGCTGTGGTTGTGTTTGCTATCGCGCGTGTTAGGACTCAAACGAAGTGATCCAGCTTATCATTAAAATGAGTGGTTTAGTGATGTTCTCCACTTGTTTGTGCTCATGTGAGCAGAAGTCCTGGCGGAGACTTGGGGGCAAAGAGGAAGAAGAAGAAACAGAAGAGGAAGAAAGAGAAGCCAAGCTCGGGCGGAGCAAAGTCTGACTCTGCCTCTGACTCCCAGGAGATAAAGGTACGAAGAAGAGCTGATGAAAATGTGCACAGACTCTATAATGACAGAAGCTAAACCCAAAAACCACCCTTAATGCATAAAACCCCACGATTTCATTACTTACTCATCATGCCCTAGCTTTAAAACAAGTATGAACATTACAGTATCTGTCACTGCTTGTGTTCCTTAAACAGCTTATCCGTGTCTCTGATATACAAATTGCAATTGCAATAGCACAGATCTGGCTATTTTCAGGTTACTGTAAACTTGGGTATAATTTTCCATTTAAATGTTATATCCTGAAAATGTCAAAATCTTAGATTAAGACAGAAACTTTGTGCATGTAAACAGTTTTTCATCTTACCATCTAAATGGTACTCAAGCCCATCACGAAAGGCCTCCTTTAGGCACTTGGTTTTAGTGTGTACATTAGGAAATCTTTTGAAATTAATAGGTTATTCTGTCTTATATATACAAATATGTATAGCAAATGTGCTGTTGACATAGCATATAAGTCCCACTATCTTTGATTTCTCTCTGCTCTCACTACATAAAGAATCCAGGCTTGCCCATACAAAAGCTGCAAGACATCCAAAGAGCCATGGAGCTGCTGTCCTGTCAGGGTCCAGCAAAGAGCATCGATGAGGCTACGAAGCACAAATACCAGTTCTGGGACACCCAGCCAGTGCCGAAGCTTAGTGAGTGCCCACAGAAATTTTGATAGACAAAAGCTTATCTACAAATGATTTGTCTGATTTTCAGTCCAAACAGTCTTTTCTTATGAAAGATGCATTTGCTTCCTCATAAAATTTTGAGAGTTAAGTAATTATTGTCCATTAGTTTGTTTCAAAGGCTGTTAGCAGAAAAATCTTTGTCATCATCCTCAAATAGAATTTTTGTGAACCAGTGCCATCTACTGGTTTATTTTTTTCCACAGCTAGTACTGCTCAAAGGGTCCCAAGAACATCCCAGATGAGAATTTCAGTCAGGGTCCAGGCATGCTGACTGTGCAAGCTTGCAAATGTACAAAGGAAATATGATTTTGGAAATTGACATATTTAGCCTTGACATGTGCTGTTCTATTTTTGCAGATGAAGTGGTGACAAGTCACGGGCCGATTGAAGCAGACAAAGAGAACATCAGACAGGAGCCATATTCCTTACCTCAAGGCTTTATGTGGGACACTCTAGATCTCAGCAATGCGGATGTTGTAAGTACAGTGTTAGTCACAGACACGTAAACATATAGAAAAGGGCTGCAGCCCATGTCAGTAGTCCAACAAAGTGTATGACAAAGTCAGGAATTTTAATCATTGCAGCTTAAAATTACATTTTTGTAAAATATGTTGATCAACACAAATAGTTGTCTCGTTTTATTTTCTCAGCTGAAGGAGTTGTACACATTATTAAATGAGAACTACGTGGAGGACGATGATAATATGTTCAGATTTGATTATTCTCCAAACTTTCTAAAATGGTAAGCAGTTGTTCCTGATGTTGCTCCTAGTTATTTTTTTGCTCTCATCAAATATGTTGACATTGCACCTGCCTATACTCTCACTTCACATTTCCCCCTCTGCAGGGCTCTGCGTCCACCTGGCTGGTTACCACAGTGGCATTGCGGAGTGAGAGTGTCGTCAAATAAGAAGCTTGTCGGCTTCATCAGTGCCATCCCTGCAGATATACGCATATACGACACGTGAGCACTCATAGATAAACATAAATATTTAAATCAGAGCAGTGAATGAGGCAGTATGAACCCTCTTGCTGTGATTAACCAGTCTACTATTTTTTTCTCTCTGCTGCTCCAGAGTGAAGAGGATGGTTGAAATCAACTTCCTGTGTGTCCATAAGAAGCTGCGTTCAAAGCGGGTTGCCCCTGTGCTAATCAGGGAAATCACAAGGAGGGTGAACTTAGAAGGAATATTTCAGGCAGTTTACACAGCTGGAGTGGTGCTGCCTAAACCTGTGTCCACATGCAGGTATGCTTAATTATACAGAAGCCATGAGCCCCTTTCAGACATTAATCCCTGACAATATGATGACTGTTTGTGTTCAAACATACATGTAATATAGATGAAGTTGAAGAAAGTAATCAGTAAAACTAGTAATTTTTGTGTCTTTGCCTCTTTCCTTCTCTGTGTTTGTCTTTGTCAGGTATTGGCATCGTTCTTTGAACCCCAGGAAGCTTGTGGAGGTGAAATTTTCCCACCTGAGTAGAAACATGACCCTGCAAAGAACTATGAAACTCTACAGACTACCTGATGTAAAAACTCAACACTTGTCTCAACACTTGTCAGTCATTGATGCCTGCATTTATTATCAGTATCAGAAACTTACATGGGCCCTTATTTCTACATCCCATTACAGAGCACCAAGACTCCAGGTCTGCGGCCGATGGAGAGGCGTGACATCCAACAGGTAACCGAGCTGCTACAGAAATACTTGAGACGTTTCCAACTTGCACCGTCTATGGGAGAGGAGGAGGTGGCTCACTGGTTCCTGCCTCAGGACAACATTATTGACACATACGTAGTGGAGGTATCTGGAAAGAGTTTCTCTCCTCAAGATACTCACAGCTCATGTAGTTTTTGTTCTTTCTTTCTTTATTTTAAAACTTTTTTTTTCTCTTTTTCAGGGAGCTGGTGGTTTACTGACAGATTTCGCTAGTTTCTACACTCTGCCCTCAACCGTGATGCATCACCCTCTTCATAGGAGCCTGAAGGCCGCTTACTCTTTTTACAATGTTCATACACAAACTCCACTACTGGACTTAATGAATGATGCACTGATTCTGGCCAAACTGGTAATGTTTCTCTCCGTGCAGATTTACTGTTGAGCACATTTCACTACCAAATCCAATAGCTACATTATGGAGGCTTTGTGAAGTCTTATATATATTTTTAAAAGGAAGATCATTGATGTCCTGTGAGAGGCAACTGAAAGTGAAACTGAACTTGTCATCACAGTGCTTGTGCTTAAACTATCCTGTGCTCTATTCTGTGTTCAACAGAAAGGTTTTGATGTGTTCAATGCCTTGGATCTAATGGAAAATAAGGTGTTCCTGGAAAAGCTCAAGTTCGGCATAGGAGATGGAAATCTGCAGTATTACCTCTACAACTGGAAATGTCCTCCGATGGACCCCGATAAGGTCAGAAGAATGATTTTTAGTCTTAGCTTGGTTACCAAATATGCCAGCACCTGTTATCACCTTTGCTCTGTGTGGTCAGATATGTAAGCTGAGCGACTTCAAAAAGTCTTCTGATTCGATAAGAAAACATCACACATTTACATCTTTACTCATCACAGATATTATATCAGCAGTTTTTAATGAAGTATTTTTACTCTCTGTTTTCAGGTTGGCCTGGTCCTTCAGTAGCTGGCCTCATCCAAGCTGCTACACAAACACTGATCAAGTGGTCAGAGGTCAGCGACCTCCGACCACCTTACCTGGAAAACACAGGTAGCCCAAGCTAGACAATGAGAACTGCAACAACAACAAACAAACAAACAAACAAAAAAAATACCCTCCAGAGTCTGGGAGGCGGTCCAACTGGCACTTGTGTCATCAAGAACAATTCTCAGTTTATCTGAGGGGGGAAACTCTGAAATCATCAACATCCTGAATGTGAAGTCATGCTATGCTTGAGATACTCATACAGTACAATGCTCCTGACATGCACACTCACATTTACAATACACACCAGTCTGACATACAAGAGGATGCCTTGACATTGTGAGTTTTGGTTAGTTTTGTCTCCCTCAGAAGTCGTGTTGTCAAAGGGACTGGCATGTTGTTTTAATGTTGCTGATATTGAATTATGTAAATGATAATCAACTGGTTAACCTGACCACAAAACAAATATTTAGTTATTGTGTCCTCACTGCAATTGCACACTTGCAGTGTGAGAGGATCTTGAAGGCAACTGACGAGTTATTATTTCTGTCATCTCATATCGTTATGGCTGTGAGTTTGTCCACTCACTGTTTCTGGCTGTCAGTAGGTTACAGATACTAAGAACATCACAGCTGAAATGTAAGATTTTTTTTCCTCAAGTATTCTGAAGAGAAATATCAACTTTTAAATGTCAAATACTTTCACACACTCACAGACGCATACACAAAAAGAAAGGTCTCATCCACACGGTGCATTGACAGACATGTTTTTGTTCAAAAATATATAGTTACCTGTACATTTAAAGCCAGATCATATTTATTCCTGTAGTGTGAGATTGGGGTTTAGGAGGGCTGATCCAAAGTATTTTCCTCATAAGTAGTGTAGATGTCATTGAGTTTGTTCAGACTATGTGGGTTTAAGTGATTTTTGATGAAGAATGTATTACATCAAAGCACAATTTTTGAGTTCATACACAAGCAAAAGGGTCTATTCTTTTTTAAAGGGTCAGATTTCAATACAGATAGGCTACTGTACAGACTGTTCAACTTTCTTTTCAAAGGATACGAGCTGTTTTTATGTTGTAAACATGTCTCTGGAGCTGAGTGGTGTTCTGTTTGGAGCACATGTTTGTTAAAATGGGGACAAAAGTTCTGAAAGCAGGGATTGCAGGATGGGTACCCGAAGGGAAGGTAGAATTAGAAGAACAAAAAAGCTGGAAAAGATAAACATAACAATGAATATAAGCTTGTATTTTTATTTAGATTTTGTACAACCAACAAACAGTCATTTTGGTTTAATGACAGTTTTGTAACAGAAATATGGCTTTCTTTGAGAAAAGTGATATTCACAGTTCAACGTGTTTAAAGCAGCATGGGTTGGTTATCTTTTATAAACGGCTTCATTGTCAGTCAGTTTTTGGTTATTAATTTTTATAGCATCTTTCATAGCCGTGAACAGATGCCCCTGGAAAGCAGCTGATTATAAAAGAGAAATAAAAGATGTGGTTCATGAACTTTCAATATGTGACCTTTAACTTTTTATGTGTTCTCAAAATCTCTGATTAAAGAAAACTGAGCACAAGATTTAAGGTATTCTGGGATGAATCAAAGAGCATTTACTTGGATTAAAGTGGCAGCATTAACTAAAGCCTGTATTAGTAAGAGCGTCCTTGTGGAATTTTTGCTTCCTTGTTTCTGGGTCCATTTTTATTGACTTCTGTAGATGTTTTTTTTTCTTTTGAAGGTACTGTACTTGTGTGTCAAAAAAATCTGTCGGTTGTGTGTGTTTTTTTGTGTGGCTTAATGTGTGAAACAGTTCAAATATTTAAAATACTTCTTGCAAAATTTCGTAAAACATGATTTATTTTTGTTGTTTGAGAGTAATTCCCTTAACTTTCATCTTTAGATGGGGGCTTCACTTGAACTGTTGTTGTTTTTTTTTCAACTATTTGGCATTTCCTTGCATAAGATCTTTGATGAAAAGCTGTTGTCAGACCACTTGTTTTTTCAGGAGCTGCTTGTGTACTCAGAAGTTAAAATGTTTTATAACTGTCCTTTTGCTCTGAGTTTACTGTTCGTCTTGAACTTAAGTAGAAGCTGCTTTAATTTCTGTTGTCTATTTTTACTGTGCTCGATGTAGTTTCTACTCATCCCTTTATATATAAGCAAGAAAAGATAACCAACAGCAAGTGCTTCGGGGTTCATGTTTTTTTAATCCTTGAAAGGTTGAATGAGTTTCATTCTGGAAGACAGACTTTAACGGCATTGATTTATCACTGAATTTGGGTTACTGAGTCAACGGTGTGCCTCATGGATGTTGGTTGTGTCACAGATTTGTTGCCTGCAGCTGTTTGAATGAACTTTGAGCATGTCAGTTTTGCTGCCGTGACGATTTTAACGTTGTTACTTGCCACGCCCTTTAGTGAGAACTCAAACCCAAGGTACTTGCCTTATTTAAAAGATGTTTTGCTTTTTAATCAAGATTTTTGAGGGGATGGGAGGGTGAACTTTTGAAATGGCATACAGCTTTCTCTAAATGAAGAACAATATTTTTTATTCAAGTCCATTGTAAGCTGTGAAAAGCTGAAAACCGTACCAGCATCATTTAGACATAACCCCATGCAAATAATCTGTTTCAACACACTCGTCAGCTATACCAGCATGGATATTTGATTGAATAAACTCACTTTAAAAAGGAGAATGACTGAAGCACTTTCTTTTGACAAATATATTTAATTTTCTCAAATGTATGTGTACAACAGCTGTTACCCTGACTGATTTTTTTTGGTTTGGTTTTAAACATTTTGTTCCCCCCACTTTCAATCTAAGTCACCTTTACAGAAGAGCCCTAAAGAAATCTGAGTACCTGTTATCCAGTAAATGCATGATTGTAAATGTTCTTGGCAGAGCTGACTTAAAAGTATAAGATTTCAGTCATTTTCAACCAATTTATTCAATTCATGTAAACAGCAAGCCATCCTCCAGATCTTACCCTGCCAAAGAGCTTTACGGCTATTTCTACTCCAATCTGACTTCAGCAAAAACTAAAAACCTTTAGAAGGTCACTCACAAATGTATTCTTTTTTTGTTCTACTAACTTTTCTTTTGGTTGAGGTGATGAACAGCATTTCTGAAAAACAGACCCAACATCATCTGCTCATTTTATAATATCAAGCTCCAGCAACACGATTTTATTTTAGACCAACGTGTTTTGACCCCTTTTAAACTTCTTTTTCCTCTCCATACACCTTGGAAGTCTAAAGACTTCAATGTTTCGGCTTTCACTTGTTTTGAACTATCTTGAGATAGGAGATGCGTAGAAAGTGATCCGCAACTCACACTAAGTTAAGCCAAACACCAAAAAGGAAAACCAACAGCTGTTGGTATGTCTGGAGTTATTTCCTCTAAAATAATGTAACTGTGGTCTGCTCAGTTTATGAGAATGGGCTGAAGTAGCAGATCCTAACTCCAGGTTTGGGATGCGTCTGATCCAGTGCAAGACACGACATTGAGTAAAGAGAGAAAAAAAAGTTCAACAGAACAAAATCATTTATATAACAGTCATGTGACCCTCAAAGCATCTGAACATTCTTAAAATGTGAATACATCAAAATAAAAAACTCATGTCCAAAATAAAACAATACATAAGCTTTGGCAGTATTCAGTCAAAACTGTGGTCAGATGCTAAAGAAACACTGGAAACGGTTGCGCTTTGATTGAGCAGTCTCTGATTCAATCTACCACCTATGACTTCGCCTTTGTTTTTCTTTTCTTTGCTGGATTAGGAACCGTTTGTTTCACAGTGAGAGGCTGCAGTGAGCTGGAGGAGGTGGACTCTGTGACCTCAGGTTGACTCTCTAGTTTCCTTTTTTCCCCCCTCTTCTTGGTAGCATCCGCACCATCCTTCTCTTCAGGGTGAAATGGATCATCGGACTTCACACTTTGCGCCCTACCTCGTAACCAGCGTACATCTAGAGGGGGTATCCTGGGTGAAATTGCCATCACTGTGTCAGCGAATGCCTCATCTTCTCTGGAGGAACAGTTTCTGAATCCCAGTGCGAGGACACTTTTCAGCCCCAGTGGTTCAGACATGCTCTGGCTCAGCCGAGGCACCTGGCAGGCCTGGACATCTCTGGTTGCACTGAGAGCGATCAAATGGTCTGTCATGTGTTTTGGTTTGACAGACTTGCACACAAGCATCAGTTTGAGCTCGTTCCTCTCCAGAGCTTTGGTAACCTCGTTGATGCCGATGGCCAGTTGTCTTCTAGCTGCAACATTTGTCCAGCCATTTTTGGGGGAATCCTGCACAGCGGCGACCTGGGTCACTTCAGGAACACACTCTAATGTGGTGGCAGGATTCTTTTCTTTCTTTTTCTTCCAGGGGCGAAATACCTTAATCTCTTCTTTTTTAAGCCCCATGGAAACCAGTTTATCCTTTATGGTATTCAAGATAAAATGCATGTCCTCTTGAGGTAATGAGCTCCATTTTGGAGTGAATGGTGAGACAAAGTAAGTTTTGGCTTGAACATAGGTTTCTTTTTTCTTCTTCTCCCCTGAGGTGGCCATCCTCCCTTAAAATCAAGACAGAAGTTTTAGACACAAGAAGCAACTGCCAAGTATCATCTCGAGGTTAGTTGTCATTTCTTGAAACGTGAGTTTTCAAACAAAAATTAAAATATGTAAGCAAACAGGAAAAGAGTTTTAAGGAACCCCCCCCCCCCCCCCTCACAGTAGAACTGCTTTTTTTTTCAAGGAACACAGCATGGGTTGTAGTAAGAGAAGCTTTCACTCCTAAATTCTTTTAAGGTTTGTCGTCGGTTAACTGTTCTAGGAAATCACTGTGCTTTACGTTTTAGGTATATCGACGAACCATACCTGATTTTTATTCCAATATAAGGACTTTTTGATGAGTTAAGAGACTCGTTCCGATGCGCACTCCACTATCTCGGCATGGGCATGGGACGCCGCCATGTTCTTCTTTTTCTTCCTTTATTATTTCAGACAGTTCGACGCTATTAGGCCGTTTACTGCACTCCACTGGTCAGACTCGGTATCACAATCTCGCCTTATATCCTCACCATGATCCTCACGCACAGAGACCTGTCTCGCAAGAACTGTAAAAACTGCTGTCATGATCTGCTGGTGGTTGTCATCAAAACCAAAGACAGATTTTGTAGAAAATTAACTACTAAACAAATCTACGGAAGTTGGTTAGAACCACTGGACAAATAACGCCCAATGTTTGTTTTTTTTTTTTTTTTTAAATTATTATTATTCTGAGAAAAAAGTCAGAATTTTGGGATTAAAGTCAGAACTCTTCTTATATACTGGATATTTGTGTAAATGTGAGAGGACTGACAGGAAACTTCGGAACAGTCGTAAATTTACATTTTAAAGTCATTTTTAATCCTTTATAGGCCATATAAGTTTAGTCAATCCATGTTAAAAAAAAAAGAAAAAATACAACTTAAACTTGATATAAAGGAGGATTTTTTTCTAAATGTTCATCTCATAACAAAACAGAAACTAAAGATAATGCAGCTTCAGTTTTAGTGTGAACAAGTCAATTTTACGGATTTATCAATTCAAAGATTTTAACAAAGAAGAAAACATCAAAGAATCTTAAAATTCATACACTTATTTACTAAAAAAAATACATAAATCCGCCTTTTAGTTAGTTTAAGACATTTTGGGGTAATTTAATGTAACTATGCTAGGCAATTTTTTAAATTCTGAAACTGTTACCGATGCTGTTCTGTAAATAGCTGAAATGGAATTAAAGGGCAGATAGGTGAGTTGTAAAAATTGGGTCCAAATTTTCTAATTGTCTTCAGAGCAAAAAGCGAAGCACATAAATGCAATACTACTCAAACGGAACCGGATTTTTGAATGGACCCGCACAGAGCCATGACTTTGTACGTGCCTGTGCTTGTAAGCGTGCGTGTGCGTGTATGTGTGTAAGCAGAGCGTGTGACAGGCAGCCAATCAACTCCTCGGCAGCTCCCGGCTCCCTCCTCTGCACTCCTCTCATTGGTCGACAGACTCGCATCGATCGGCTGTGCTGCAATTACAGCTGCGCAGATCCGTCCAGCAAACAGGGGGCACACTGAATATTTATCTTATCCGAGGAGCTTCAGCTGTGAAAATGTCGAGTCAGGTACATTTTGTTTATCTTTTGCTGACATTTAATTGTTTTATGTCGCTCAAGTGTTGCGTGGTAGTAAGCAACAGTCCATCACGTTGATGTGAATAACGGTTTTAAGCAGGGGGCTTTTACTCGCCAGCTAGTGTAAATGCTGTCATCCATCTTTGACAGTATGGGATGTGTTGGGGAGACTGAACATATTTTTTTTTCATTTGCTCTGTGATCTCTGATACTTAAGGGTTGCACGACAAAGTGCAGCTGTAATTAAATGGAAACCTGAAAATCACTATAACATATCTAAAGGTCTACTTTAGTCTATAATTTTACTGGTATCAAATCCATCTAAATTTCTATATCAATATAGTTTTGTATGTTCCCTTTTTTTTATAGTTTATAATTGTCTGTTCAGCTATGCCACAGCCCCCTGATAAAGTAGATTATTCAAGTAGGCTCAAAAGCAAGCCTTGAACAAAAGCCTATTGTCTGGCTCTAACTTGTGCAACAATAGGTTTCCCGGGCTGTGCACCCTGACCGGAATACTACCCTCAGATTTCTCATTCATTTATGTAATCTGTATCTGATTAATATGCACATGCTTACGTTCTGTGATTACTTTATGTCCCACCACTGCACCACTTAGCTTTATTTATCTGAGTGAGTGGAATGACTTATACCTATTAAACGTCTTTGCTTATTAGATGCAAACAAATGAAAATGTTTCTAATTATTTGTTGAAACTGAAACTCAGGCAGTAACTGAAATGTTCCTTTCCTGACCACCTTTTTCCCACAGGCAGAGTTCGAGAAGATGGCAGAGGATGTGAAGAAAGTGAAAACTCGGCCAACAGACCAGGAGCTGCTTGATCTGTATGGCCTTTATAAACAAGCTAATGTTGGAGACGTTGACACAGGTGTGACTTGTTTGCAGAAAGCCAGAATTATTTACATGCAGTGTTTCCTTAATCTTGAACATTTCTTATGTGTTTATTACATTTTTTGTAGAAAGGCCAGGGATGCTGGACTTGAAAGGAAAAGCCAAGTGGGATGCCTGGAACTCCAGAAAAGGTATAAAAAATGTTTGTAGGTGTATAAAAGTAAATATAGGAATTTTTTGTATGGTAGTAGCTGCCAAGCTGAACTCAAAAACCCCTTTGATACTTTGAACAAAATGTTTCCAGAGTTCAATATTCACACAATAAAAAAACATTGTGATATGACATATCAAGGGCTCATTTTGAATGCGTTTCTGATCCCAGCAATCCTCACAAGATTATTTTACCATACCCTTACTTAACTACATCCAGACTGGATCTCTTTGGCTGCTGGATTTATTTTACTTAGACTACAGAGATCCCACACCTATTTCTACCAGTATTTATCAACAAGGGAACACAGTGGTGCTCCTACTAACATGCTCACAGTGAAAATGCAGTTGCTATATAGACTTGCTAATAAGCAGTAAAATACAACTAAACACTGCAAATTTAATTTTTTATTGTTGATGCAAGACTAAGAAGAAATTAGAATTAGTAATTTCTCCAGTCACTGAGCTATTAAATAGTCTCTAAATCTGTACCATAGTATTAGTTTCTTAAAAAGACCAACTAAACCTTATACCATGTTAGCTAAACACTGTAACACATTTACTATGTGCTTGTAATCAAAATATTTCTAATCTATGCTCTCTTTCAGGAATGTCCAAGGAAGATGCCATGACAGCCTACATTACACTTGCAAAGGAAATCATTAACAAATATGGCATGTAAGACTTGCAGTTAACTAAAGGGACCCATTTAACCAAGGAACTGTCTACTCACTCAAATAAATGCTGCTGTCAACAAAACCAGTAGCCCTCTGCTTTTAGAAGCCGTAATTTTTTAGATTAATGTGTGAGAAGTGAACAGATTTTCTTTTTTTAAAAAGTTTGATTACCCTTTATTGTATCTCTATTTGAATAACCTCTTTGTATTTTTAGAGGTTAAAACTGTAAGACTGTCAAAGTGCTGTTTAATCTAGCTCATGAGGATTCATGTAGTATACATGTTCACAATGTACTGTACTTTTTGGTACTTTGAAATGTAGCTTGGTTACTGATCAGAGGTGGACAAACTAAATGTGAAAATTCTGCACAATAAAACCTCTACTGCACTGTTTTTTTCTTGCCATTTCAGAAACTTTTGTTCAATGATTAGGGATGAAATAATAGAGGAAGTGAAATACAAACCGGATTCGGTTGAAGTTGGGAAATTGTGTAAAATGTAAATATAAACAAAATACAACGATTTGAAAATCCTTCTCAACCCATATTAAATTGAATACACTTCAAAGACAACATATTTAATATTCAAACTGATAAACTTAATTGTTTTTTGCCAAATAAAAATTAACTTATAATTTCGGGGCTGCAACACGTCCAGTAGAAGTTGGGAAAGATGGCAAAAAATTCAGAGAAAGCTGAGAAAAGCTCATCAAACACCTATTTGGAACATCCCACATGTGATCAGGCTAATTGGGAACAGGTGGGTACCCATGATTGGGTATAAAAGGAGCCTCCCCAAACATGCTCAGTCATTCATGAGCAAGGATGGGGCGAGGTTCACCACTTTGTCCACAACTGCGTGAGAAAATAGTTGAACAGTTCAAGAACATTTCTCAAAGCAAAATTGCAAGGAATTTAGGGATTTCAACATCGACGGTCCATAATATCAAAAGGTTCAGAGAATCTGGTGAAATCACTGCACGTAAGCGCCACGGCAGGAAACCAAGACTGAATGACCGTGACCTTCGATCCCTCAGACGGCACTGCCTTAAAAACCGACATGAGTGTGTAAAGGATATCACCAAATGGGCTCAGGAAAACTTCAGAAAACCACTGTCAGTAAATACAGTTCGTCACTACATCAGTAAGTGCGGGTTAAAACTCTACCATGCAAAGCAAAAGCCTTTATGAACAACATCCAGAAACGCAGCTGGGTTCTCTGGGCCCGAGCTCATGTAAAATGGACTGATGCACAATGGAAAAGTGTTTTGTGGTCTGATGAGTCCACTTTTCAAATTGTTTTTGGAAACAATGGACGTCGTGTCCTCCGGACCAAAGAGGAAGCGGACCATCCGGACTGTTATCAACGCAAAGTTCAAAAGCCAGCATCTGTGATGGTATGGGGGTGCATTAGTTCCCATGGCATGGGTGACTTACATTTCTGTGAAGGCAACATAAATGCTGAAAAGTACATACAGATTTTGGAGCAACATATGCTGCCATCCAAGCGACGTCTTTTTCATGGACGCCGCTGCTTATTTCAGCAAGATAATGCCAAGCCACATTCTGCACGAGTTACAACAGCGTGGCTTCGAAGTAAAACAGTCCAGGTTCTCCCCTGGACCGCTTGCAGTCCAGACCTGTCTCCCATTGAAAATGTGTGGCGCATTATGAAGCCTAAAATACGACAGAGAAGACCCCGGACTGTTGAACAACTGAAGCGGTTCATCAAGCAAGACTGGGAAAGAATTCCACATGAGTAGCTAAGAGAATTAGTCTCCTCTCTTCCAAAACGTTTATTGAATGTTATTAAAAGGAAAGGTGATGTAACAAAGTGGTAAACATGCCCTTTCCCAACTTCTACTGCACGTGTTGCAGCCATGAAATTCTAAGTTAACTATTATTTGAATTATAAAATAAAGTTTATGAGTTTGAGCATTAAATATGTTGTCTTTGTAGTGTATTCAATTAAATAGGTTGAAAAGGATTTTCAAATCATTGTATTTTGTTTTTATTTACATTTTACACAATTTCCAAACTTCAACCAAATCCGGTTTGTACATTACACTACAACAACAGCATGATCTACACCATTCAAAATCATCATACCACTGTGTCAAGACAGTCAAGAGGCAGTTGTTAAGAAACTCTGATTTCTTGCATGTTTCAGAATGGATAAGGTGATGTAGCTGCCCGTACCCAGAAATCTGATAGCTGGGTCAAGATCATATAATTATATAAAGTCCTCATCAGAATCACTCAGCTATCATGAAAATGTATCAGAATAATGAGACTCTTATTATAAGTGGCCAAACATTTGCATACATATCAGTACTTACCACTTATTTGTATTTTATTCTATTGCTTATCTTATTGTTTATCTTATCACTTATTTTATTTCCCTACTCCTGTACTATGTAAGAGCAACGGTCACACTGAATTTCCCTCTGGGATTAATAAAGTATTTCTGATTCTGATTCTGAAACTCTCTTTAAATTTCTTTCCTTCATTTTATAACTTTTTTATGTCATTGGATGTGTGTGAGTTTGGCATGTCCCAGACACTGCTCTGGGAACTACAGTGTGTTAAATGATACTATTTATTTTTAATCACATGCTTTTATAGCCCACAATGTGTTAGTAGAAAAAACAAGTCATTTTGATCATGTTTATTCTATTTTCATAACCATATTAAAAATTTTGCAATGGAAATTGTCTGAAATCTGAAATTGCTGCCCACCCCATCATTATGGGGTAACTGCTTCTTTAAGAAACTCTCTGCTGTTTTTGGTGATATTATAACCAGCAATTAGTCTTTCTTTATTGGAGGCTAAAACAATGGCTAGCTGCAGAGCAGTGGCGGCTGCTGGTCAGTCAAAGAGGGGAAGCTCAATTTTTTCTGGCCTACATCATAAATTTGTTTATTTATTTAAACGTAAATTCTACCCTCCGTTCCTTTTCAAGGAAAAGAGAGTGAATCTTTAAACACAACGCTCGTCGTTTATAAGAAAGGTAGACTCGCTGGGGATCGATAAAGCCTCTGGATCAGTCCAGAACAACTGAATGTAGAAGTTAGAAAGTCTCCGGTAGGGGGTTTTACTTCAAGATCGCTGATTGGCTCATTTCACTGTCAATCAAAAAGGGATTCAGCCTCAGAAAGATCATCCAATCATCATGCAGAAGCTGAGCGTCCAGGCCAGCCCACTGCCTCATAGACCCCCAGAGACGCTGAGCGTCCGATGGGCGGGACAAAGCCCAGCGTTTATCCAATGACCGTCCAGTTTCCACAGTGGAACAACCCACTCTACCCTACACTGTTGAAGTCTGAAGACGCTCAGCGTCCGACTGTGTTAAAGTGCTGAGACGCTGCGGGGATGAATGAGAAGGAAGTCGCACCAGTTATCTGTGATAAGTAGCTGATTCAGAACAAAAGATGAAGGTATTTTAGCGCATATTTAGGCAATGAAATGTACACACAGCAGGACATATCAACACTTTTTATGGGGACATTTTAGGGGAAGCTGAGCTTCCCTTGCAGTCTTAGAGCAATCGCCACTGCTGCAGAGTACATATTTATGCTCATGTTTCATATCTTTTTTTTTATATCATATTGTGGGTGTAGTTGGATGTTGTCAAGCTAAACATGTCTGCTGTCTTCATGAAATATCAGTTGATATAAAACATTTCAGAAATTTGTGTTTAAACAGTGTTAAACTACACAGTCAGCTTGCTAAATGAATCATATTGCTGAGTGAAGGTCCATCATGGGCTCATTAAATGCTCACATTAGCCAAAAATGTCCACACTGTTGTTGTCCACCCTGTCAACAAGCCTATGCAATTACCTTGTATTTACTATACTTAACTAACTTACTACGTAGTTAACTCATAAAGACAACAAAATTATAAATTTCAGATGGCCTTGTAGCTGAGACAAGGATAAAGGAACAAATACACTAAAAACACTTTGACCAAAGACAAGGGGAGTCAAAGTCAGTCCATGAAGGTTACAACCGCTGACAACTTTAGGAGTCAGTAAAGAGCACAAATAAGACCACAGGCAGCTCATTTATTATTTCCTTCTCAAGAAAACTATAACAGCACTCAATTCTTCTGTTGTGTAACAAAAAAAACCAACTTTTTTTCACATGACAGTCATGCACATGAAATCGTAGGCCTGAGACAAAACGCAATGCAATATGGTATACTGAGTCCAGCATTTTCAGAGAGCCTGAAACAGCATTTTCAAATTTTAAGGAAGCATTAAATCTGATTTATTGACTGATTTATATCTTATAAAGCTCCACTGTGTTTGATATTGTGTACATAACCCACTTGCTTAAAATACACCGCAGCCAATAAAACTAAATCTAGGGTCACTCTTGGGTGGCTGCCATAGGTGGCTGTACCATCAATGGCTCATTATTTATCTGACAAAATATAGGGCAAGCGTAATCTTCCGCGCATGCGTAGTAATGTCTTCCGGGCTGGTAGGACAGCTCAGTTCACTGGGGGAAAGGTGAGGAGTTCTACTGCGCACGAAAACACATATTTTGACCATCCTGCTGGACAGAAGAAATCTCAGCGAAGCGTTGATGTTTAGAGCTAAAGTCAGCATATCTTAAAGAAGGTAAGCGAACATGTGTTGAAGGCTTAGAAGGAAGTTTCCAAATTAGCTGTTTAACTGCACGTCAATGTTGTTATTGTTGTCAAACCGTTAACGAAGCGCTAACTACATGAGACATAAACGTTAAGCTACCGTCAGTGGATTTTTTTTTACTTTTTGGGGCTGACATTTTGTAAACATTTTTGTTTAGACCATCTTGCCTACCGCGTGAACCTGCACCGAGACTTATATCCTTAGTTCAAGTAGAGTTTAGCAATAATCATGATCAATTACTAGTGACTTTATGCACCATATCTATGCGGTATTTTGTATAACAAATTTTTATCAGTTTGTAAAAGAAATGTTTAACGTCAGTCTTGTTTTTCACGTTAACAGTACGTAAAATGACTGATATCCACTATTTCGGTTGTGGATGTGACATTAATTAAGATTTGGACAACAGTTCTGCACTGATTCAAGGCACTCGGAATCAGAATCAGAATCAAAATACTTTGTTAATCCTAGGGGAAATTTGGTATTACCATAGGTCTTCACATAGTAGCCTACAGCAGTTAGGAGTAAGATGGAACAGGATGATAAAATAAAATAAGTGATAGGATAAGCAATAACATAAGCAATAAAATAAAAAGAAGCATTAAGTGCCAGAAATAAGCAATAAGTATGAAACAAGATGGACATTATTTACATTATGGGGAAGGCAAGAAGAGCTATGTTAAACAGATATTGCACTTGTGAACTGAGTTAAATCGATACTGCGCTTGATGAGCAGTATTCAACTGATAATCACACTAAATAAACAGAAATAAACAGATATTGCACTTAATGAACAATATGAAATCCTCATTTTCATGTCAGTGTTTGACTTTTTTTTATCACAGGAAGAGGAAATGGCTAACAATTTGTCACAGTCCCTGCCTGAGCGGACCTTCCAGTACCAAAGCAGCCTGCCATCCTTGCCTGTCCCACCGCTAGAGATTAGTTTAGCCAAGTACCTGGATGCAGGTAGTATAAAAGTTATTTAGTCAAGGGTCATATTTAAACAACAAGGATAGTGAGTTTCCATATCAAGCAAACAATGTTAATAATTAATCAGGCCACACCGGCTGTAGCCATTGTGGCCTTAAATGATTACTGCTACAACTGTTTGTCTTTGGTCAATATTTCTGAACTGTCATATTTTAATGAACAGTATACCACATTGTGAGGGACAGAGAAATTTACTTCAATTTCTTCCCCACAAGTTCGCCCATTTGCATCCGAGGCAGAGTACAAAACTACATCAAATATTGTGGAGAAGTTTCAGAAGGGTATTGGTGAAGAGCTGCACCAGAAACTGCTGCAGAGAGCCAAAGCAAAGAGGAACTGGGTATGTTATTGAGCTGTGTATAATTTTTTTGTTAGAAATTATTGGTTCAGTCATAAATGTTTCGTAAGTTTTATTTTTTCCCCCAGCTTGAAGAATGGTGGTTAGATGCTGCGTATTTGGAAGTCCGCATCCCTTCTCAACTAAATGTGAACTTTGCTGGCCCGGCACCCTACCTGGAGCATTGCTGGCCTCCAGCAGAGGGAACTCACCTGCAGAGGGCCAGTATTGCCACATGGCATACATTACAGTACTGGAATCTGATCCGCACGTGAGACATGTTCACAAATATATATCTTCTTACAAACTTAGTTATTTTTGTATGTTACACAAAAGTTGTTTTCCTTTTCATATATTTCTAATTCTTTATTTTTAGTGAGAGGCTGCCTCCTCAGAAAGCTGGCAAAACAGCTTTAGATATGGACCAGTTCAGAATGCTTTTCTGCACCTGTAAAGTACCAGGTGTAAAGAAAGACACACTTATGAGCTACTTCAAAACAGGTAGGTTGGTTTAAGCTCTTATCTCTAACCTTTACACACACAAACACTCTGCTTTTTTTCAGCTCACATATCACTCTTGTGTAATATGAATTTTGTACTGTGTCATAGAAAGTGAGGGTCAGTGCCCCTCTCATATAACAGTGATGTGCCGGGGAAGGATCTTCACATTTGATGCACTCTGTGATGGGAAAATCCTCACTCCTCCAGAACTATTCAGGTAGTGTTTACACTCAAGTACACACACCAGCTGAGAGTGAAGCCCAAATGTAAACCCAAGCACTAAAGAGACAGAAAATTTCTCTGGCTTGACTATGTGAACTTAGAGGGTGCTACATTTACGGTGTCTTTGGAAAGCAGAGATGGGAGGTCTGTCACGCGGGGTATACAAGTACAGAAATAAAAGAGACTGACGAGGAGATCAAAGATAAATGGAAAGATTTAACCAAATCACTTAAGTTGACTTTGGTTGTCTCTCATTTAAAAAAGTTGTCAGGTAAAAAAAATCAGCTGTACTTTTTTTTTGAATGGACCAAAATTCAATTTGAATAACTACAAATTTAAAAATAATATAATTAAACATAGATTTTTTTTTTGCTGCATGATTTGAATTTCAAACACATCTGATATTTTTTCAATGACTCTAGAACAGCATTTGCTGCTATCATGCATGTTTTTAGGTTTAGCTTTCTTAATGGGAAGTACTGCAAAGACCTAACCAAATGGTGTAAACTCCATAAGCAGAAAAGTCATAAAAAACATTAAATTCATTTTCCTCAAAAAAGGATGAAATATTTTGAATTAAATTTGTCATAAAACATTTTTTTTATGTGATCAAACTCACTTGGGCTCCATGATTGCTGTGTTTTAGGAGTTCACTTCTGATTTTCAAATTAGATAGCTTCAGTTCTGCTTTATTAATTGGAAATATTTTACATTGGTATTTAATGATAACTTCTTCATTACTTTTACTTGTCAATCACTACATCTTGTCCCAGATATACAGGCCTAATTTGCATTCACTTTGTTTCTAATGTAAAATTAATTATCTGTGCATTTAAGGCAGCTGAGCTACGTGCAGAAAGTCTGTGAGGGAGAGCCAGAGGGAGCCGGCGTCAGTGCTCTTACTTCAGAGGAGAGGACACAGTGGGCAAAGGTAGGGGTGCTCAAGATTTGATACTCTGCTGTTTGTCTTAGAGAATGAGAGCTAATGTGAATTATTGATTTGTGAAAAGGTTCTCATATTGCAAGAGTTCCTTGAGGATCTGTACTGTGAGCATTTTGTGTCCCTGCAGGCCAGGGAGCATCTGATTGACATTGATCCACACAATAAGACCATCCTGGAGATCATCCAGAGCAGCCTGTTCATCATATCTCTGGATGAGACGAAACCTTACTCCTCTCCAGAAAACTACACAAACGTATGAGCTGCACTAACTTGAGTAATAAATGATTGCATGCCTTTGTGTTCTCTGACTTTTTTTTTTAAAGAGGGGAGCTTTGTTTTTTGATTGTGTCTTATTTTTCCTGATCACAGATGGCCCGGGAAGCTCTTACGGGAAACCCCACTATCCGTTGGGGTGACAAATCATACAACTCACTTGTGTTCTCTGATGGTACTTTTGGATCCACATGTGATGTGAGTGTGTGTTTGTGGTTTTCATGTTTGGGGAGTTCAGAAATACACTGGGAAGCATTTTGAATTTTTTTTTATTTTACTTTGTACAACCATCAAACAAGAGTTCAAAGTAATAGATAAACAGAATGTCATCCAAATTGTTTTGCAGCACGCACCATATGATGCTATGGTGCTTGTGTCTTTGTGCTGGTATGTTGACCAACAGATCAAAGCTACAGAAGGCAAATGGAAGGTAAACACTATCTGTTATTTTATTCTAGACACTTAATCATAACTTAGAGATATAATAACTTTGGTATCTTTGCTTCTTTAGGGCTCAGATGTTATTAGACCTATTCCCTATCCTGAAGAGCTGGTGTTTACCTTGGATGAAAAAGTCTATAGTGACATCCACCTTGCCAAACAACAGTACCTGGAAACGGTGAGGCAGTTATCAACACCAAACTTTACCAGATACTGCACAGACACTATGGTATGCTTTGTTAAACTGTGTACATTGTTGCTGGTTTCACAGACACAAGACCTGCAGGTTGTATGTTATGCCTTTACATCATTTGGAAAATCAGCCTTAAAAGAGAAGAGGCTGCATCCAGACACCTTTGTTCAATTAGCAATGCAGTTAGCCTACTACAAACTGCATAAAAGGTATGGACTGGTTGTAAAATTGGATCAAATGTGTCTTATGTCTAAAGATGAAGATGTGGCTGATCTCAGATGTCTCCTTTTTCTCCTCTTAGGCCTGGATGTTGTTACGAAACTGCAATGACACGCAAGTTCTATCATGCCAGGACAGAGACAATGCGACCATGCACTATGGAATCTATGAAGTGGTGTGAAGCCATGATGGACCCCAAATGTGATGTGAGTGTGCTGATGTTGCAAAACTGCCTTTTTTCACTCTCACACTAAGTAAAGTGGAAGCAATCTGAACATACATGACATCCTGTGTATATTATATTCTCCCGTCAGATAAGTGACAGGAGGAAAGCCATGCTGGTTGCCTTCCTGAAACACAACAAACTGATGAAGGAAGCCCAGGAGGGGCAAGGTTAGTATGCCTTTAATCCATGTATGAGCTTGATATTTTTTACTTTGCATAGTTCAGGAGCAGCTCTTTGAAAACATTAACAGATTTGCTTCATACCATCTTCCAATAATTGCCTTTACAAAACGCTTAAAAAACCCCATCAAATTCAAAAGATTTCAAAATGCATCAAATTAAACTGCTGAGTTTTTAGATCACAAGTGTTATATGAAAGATCAAAAGGAATAATGACATGAAGCTCTATGATTAATAAACAGAGAAAAACAAAAAAGAGAGAAGGCATACTCTAGGCAAAACTGAAAAGAAAGTGTACGAAAACAGCCATAACCACACATTCTTGTTCTATTTTCAAGCTAGTGTAATGAAAATGATTTGGAACACAGCCAACGAAACAGTGTGATGTCACCGCTTGCCAGCAGGGGATGCTATTAGACTAACTTTAAGTGGCAGAGCTCTCCTCATTGTTAGTGATGGAAGTATTTCTGTCAGTGCACCTAATGTTGCCTTTTTTTGGTACAATCTAATGATTTCTGCGTCTCTGATACAAATCCATTATTTTATTACACTGTCACCAGGTTTTGACAGGCATCTTCTTGGGCTGTATCTTATCGCCAAAGAGGAGGGTCTTCCCACTCCAGAGCTCTTCCTGGATCCACTCTATGCAAAGAGGTATAGTATGCGGAAATGATTATGCTTATAAAAAGACTGGTCTTTGTATTTTTCATTGTATTCCATTGTGTGTAGATGGAACTCGTGCAGCCTGTAAGTCTTCACTTTTTGTATGTATGTCCTTGTTATTGCAATGTTGAAAAATAGTTATTGAGTATTGCATGAAGCTGTGTCTTTCCATCAACCCATTTTTGAGTTCTGTTTGTGTTTGCAGTGGCGGTGGAGGTAACTTTGTGCTATCGTCCAGCCTGGTGGGCTACACCACAGTTCTTGGGGTCGTAGCTCCCATGGTGCCTCATGGCTATGGCTTTTTCTATCGCATCAGAGATGACAGGTAGACAGATGGGACACACACGATTTTATAATGCTAGTTCTCCATGTGAATATATTTATCACAAACTTCTGTTGTTTTTGCAAGAGGTTGTAAAGATTAAAACAACCTTTTTTTTTAATTTATTAACATTTATGAATGACCTTTGGTTTTAACTGTTTTCTTATTTATTCTATTTTTGGTAGTAGCATTTGTTTGTTTATTTTATTTTTATCAGGGAGAAGCATACAAATTCCTTTAAGCACAATTACACACCAAAAACATGGCACACACACCATTTGTGCAACTGTACCAAAACATACCCTCTCATCTATTACACTCCCTTTCATTTTGCAATATACAAAATAAGAACATCTGAACAACAGATATCACACTTCCTAAGTTTTCCATGAAGATCTACTCACAACAATTTTCAATTGTCACTATACTTAATGGTCTGGTACTTTAAAGCATATAACATACTCAAAGCTTAATCTTATGCATCTGATCCATAGTAGCATTTTTTTTTAAATTTCAGAGTAACATTCACGAAGCAGTAAAGCTTATAAAACTTTAAGAACTTCCCCTTCATCCTTAGAAACACTCTCCAACTTTATTTTTGTCCTACAGAGTCGTGATCTCTGTCTCAGCGTGGAAATCTTGCCATCAGACAGATGCTGCATCACTGTTCAACAACTTCAGTAGCTCCATGCATGAGATGTTCCACCTTGCCACTACATCTCAGCTTTAAACATTCACACCAGCACTGGCTGGATGACACGTTAATCTGTGAACGTCAATGCACATACGGTTTGAACTCGGTCAGTTTGTAGCCGACAGCTAGCGATAGTTATATTTTTCTCAGCACAGATCAATGCAAAGGTAAAACATCAGTGCCTCTGAGTGATATCCACTGGGTTTGGCTTTGAAAATTGAGCAAACTCTTTATTACTTTGAATGATAAATAGATTTTTGTGTAAATTTAAGTTTTGAATGTATATATTTCCTGATTTCAATGATTGTTATACATTTTTTATTGTAAATGTTTAATTTCAAGACCTGAGTGTTAATCCACTTTGAAGAAGCTTAGTTTTAAACTGAGGCCTAAGACTTTTTCTTCACAACCTCTCCCCTTAGTGGCTGGAGGTTGGTCTTACTTTGACTTTCTTTCTAATAAAATTAAAAATGTAATTTCAAACTGTTTTTGAAGGCATTCCATAATAAAAATCAAGCACGGTAACTGATTTCAATAAATAAAACTGGTTTACTGTCATGTGTTTGAGATCCATGATCTCAGCTGATTCTAAATGGCCTGAAGGTGTGAGCGTGAAAGGTTGTCTGTCTCTATGTGTCAGCCCTGTGATTGGCTGGCGACCAGTCCAGGGTGAACCCCGCCTCTCACCTTAAAACAGCTGGGATAGGCTCCAGCCACCCATGAAACCTGAACAGGATAAGTGATACAGAAGATGAATGAATGATTGTGTGATTTTGGCTACTTTTAAACCACAAAATGAAAATTAGATTTAGTTGAAGTCATGTCAAAAAGAATGACTCAGAAAATTAATACAAAATTTTTAATCTTTAAATATAAGCATACAATATATTTTCAGTTTCAGAACTTCTTTGCTTTAGTTATAACAAAACATTGATTAAAGGCAAAGGGTGTGAAGGAAGTTATAACCTACAAGGCTCTGAATATTTCTTCATGTTGTATTTTTAGGAACTTCTGACAGAATATTAACTGAAAGCAAGAGAAGCTACATTTTAACAATCCATAAATTATCAATTTGCAAAAATACACAAAAGTAGTACAACTTACACTTGACATTCCTTCCATTGTGTAAAGTCATGCAGTTTTAATATAGAATAAATCCAGTGTATTGTTGTCTCATAACTCTCATTAAGACACTATGTTGCACTTAAAAATTAGGAGTTAAGGCTGTTGGCATTACAAAACTACAGAGAAAACGGAAGTAGCCATAAAAAATCCCCAGGCACAAGGCACAAACTTTGATGGATGCTTAAAAAAACAAAAACATGAGAGTAAACTACATTTCTTTACAGCAGATGTTTAAACTGGCTACAGAGAGGACAACACTTCAAACATTCAAGTGTCCTTGAAATATGTGATGTCACAATACCTTCAAACTGAAGCAGCTGAATGGAATTCAGTCATTTATTTTAGTGATTACTCTTGTGCTTTCCTTTCTGTCTTGTGTCAAAATACCATCAGTAAAAAATGCCCTTAAACACAGCAACAGCAGTAGAGAACTTACACTGCATTGGTCAGAGTGATAATCAGGCCAATAAGGCCTTGCTGTTCAGTTATTCAGTGTTCAATGATTCTCATTGAAGCAAGGAGAGGGGTGATGATATAAGGCATGGGTGTTGAATCCACTCCTCTGGAGATCAAACAAACGCTGCTCCCTGCGTCTCTTTATTCCCTTCCATGGCCCATTTGTGTGGTGACCAGCATGTGATATACTCCCTTCTTGGCCAGCAGCTGTTGATGTGTTCCCTGTTCGACCACCACACCTCCCTGAAAGACAGCGATGCGGTCGGCGTTCTGAATGGTGGATAGACGGTGGGCCACAACAATACATGTCCTGCCCTTCCTTGCCTGGTCCAGTGCCTCCTGCACCACCTGGAAAGCACAATAAATACAACACAAACACAATATTGTCAAGAGTTTCTATTTTGTTCACCACATTTTATGTACCCATGGAGTTCATGTCTTTATCCTTGTCCTTAATCGTAAATTTGTAAAGAAATCAGTGTTAGGGAATATGAATTCTTCTTTCAATTGTTTGAATGATTTTAGGCTCCTATCCCCAAAGAGTTGGTGTAGCTTAGTGAATCCATGTTCTGACCACTTCCACTTCCCTGCATCCTTTTGGTAGGGAGCAAAATCCTTTATAAATGTAGTTTCTTCTATATGTCTTCTATTGTTTTTCAATGTTTAGCCAGGGTTTATCTGAGAGATCCTGGAGGGTCTTAGCTGTGCAGCCCAGAAGCAGTGTCTAAGATTTGGCAGTTTGAGGCCTTTATGGGATTTAGGAAGTTGTTGTGTTTTCAGTCTTACTCTCGGCCGTCCTCTTAGCCAGATGAACTTTGAAATGATTCTAATTTATGAAAGGGATTTTAGTGTGTTTGACAAATAAAAAAGCTGAAGCTTTCTTTGCTTTAACTCCCATATATTGTATTTCTCTACTCATAAAAAAAAACAAAAACATTCTTTGTCTTGTTCTTCTCTCATAACTGTCTAAGGCGCTTCAACAAGAAAAGGAAAAACACCCACCTTTTCACTCTCTGTGTCGAGGGCGGATGTTGCCTCATCGAGGAGCAACAGTTTGGGATTGCGAAGGATGGCTCGGGCTATAGCAATGCGCTGTTTCTGTCCGCCTGACAGCTGTGTTCCCTTATCACCTGCCTGAGTGTTATACTTCTGCTCAAACAAAGAGAAAGAGAGGAAAGAGGAAACATGACATTGTTGTATTGCCCAAACAATCATAGGCGAATCCTGTTATACTAAAGTTTAATTGTCATTACTCTTAACAGAAGAAATGTTTTCTAACTTTACTCATTCTTAGATTCTACAACAACACATCCCAGCAGTCACCTCTGGCAGCTGTTCGATGAAGTTGTGAATGTTGGCTGCTTTGGCAGCTGCCTCTATCTCCTCTATGGACGGGTTGCGGCTGTTGTCTCCGTAGGCAATGTTTTCGGCCAAGGTGCAGTCGAACAGCACGGGCTCCTGGGATACAAGGCCTATCTGGGATCTCACCCAGTGGATGTTCAGATGTCTTATATTCTTGTCATCCATCACCTGCAGAAAAGAAAAGTAGCAGAAGTTAATGCAAGGCGAGATGTCTTAAAAATGTAATACTCAATGTAAAGATTTGATTTCATGACAATTTTTTTGTACCAAAAAAATGTGCACAGCCCAGAAACAGCCTAACAACACAAAGGAGAGTATTAAATTGCCAGATTACCCAATATTTCCCTCAGGAGCAGATACAGACCCCTACAGAGTGGCCCAAACTTTTATTTTTAATACCCATTCAGCTACTTTAGTCTGAGACTATGTCCATGAGACTATGGTGGCTGGATTATAGGTATTACAACAAATTCCTATTCACTCTTGATGAAAATAAAGGGTGATCTGGCAACTAAATATTCTGCATTTTTAACCAATTATCTTTTTATTTAAAAAAGGAAAAAGAGTCAGACAGTCATGGAAAAAGAGAGTCAGATGATACCCATATGTGTGTTTGTTGATTCAAGCAAGACCCTTTGTGCTCAGAAATTGTTTGGTGACTCATTGTTTATACTGTAACATATTTACACAGCCACCAGAAAAAGTCCACATGTGACCAAATAACATTCAGTGAAAAGTCTAAAATTCAAGCTTTAAAACAATGACCTTGTGATAGCATAAAAACCAGGGGATATCACTAAATGTAATCTTTTTCTGCTTTAAAGGACAGTCAGCAGCAGTATGAATCCCATCAAGATAACATGCAATAAATGTGGCAGTAAAGATAAAAACACACATGCTACATGGACCCCTTTCTGTCTCCAGAAACCTGTACTGTTAGTGTAGTGCAGTAAAAGTGATCATAAATACACTGGCTGGCTAACCATTAGCTAACTGGCAGTAGGTTAAAAGGCACACACTTATTACACAAAGAGTTAGTTGTGTTTAAGTGTACTCACCACTCTCCCCTCTCTGGGGTCATAGAACCTCTCCAGCAGCTGGATGGTAGTGCTTTTTCCACAGCCACTGCTCCCTACCAAGGCCAGAGTCTCTCCCTTTTTCACCCTCAGGTTCAGGCCTTGCAGGATGGGCACCTCAGGGCGTGAAGGGTAGTTAAACTTGACATAGTCGAAGCGCACGTTTCCATCAAAATCAGCCTGGAGGGATGAGAGATAAGAGGAATGTGTTGACATGTACATAAAACCTTTGATATTTCATTGGTGTGTGGAGCTGTGTGTGTTCTGTACCGGTTTCTCTCCCTCCTCAGACAGATTGTCAATGAGGGGCTCTTTGTTTATCAGGTGCATGAGGTGGGCAGCCGACAGCTTAGCCTTAGCATAGTTTGGAGCGAAGGAGTTAGCCTCGCCGACAGCCATGGCACCAAACAGGATAGCAGAAATCACACTTGGGGGAGAAAGTTAATTGAAGATTATTTTTAGCTTCTACTATCAAAACTCCATGAAAGACAGGGTTCACAGTACTCGATGAAGGGAGAATAGAGAGTTTGTGCTCTGGCAGTTCAAAGATTCAAGATGCAAAAGACAATTATGAGTTGGAAAGAGATAACCAATTAACTATACAATTTTGGTTGCTTTTGGTTACTTAGAGCTCGAGTTGTTATGATCTCCAGTACTTTGGCCAAACACCTCTCAAGAATCACTCCAAGAAGAGTTATTTCTCAGTTCAGCAGTTGAGTAGTTGCTTAACTCATCATATGTCAAATATCTCTAGGATTATGTCACAAATTATACAAAAAAATTGTCCTATAGTTGTTGTGATGGTGGCCTTTGCTTTTAATTAATGAAAAAAAAATGGCAGGCTCCCAAACTGACTATAATTTTTTAACCTCAGATAGTTAGCATTTCAATATTACACTTTTGTAATTCAACTATTTCATTCTGGATGTCTTGATGTATAATATTTTATCATTTGCTTTGAAGCTAAAATGTGTAGATAGGACTATTTTGTGATATGTAGCAGTCGGATTCTACATTGAAGTGCTCAAACTCACCCCTCCAGTCAGTGAAATTCATATAGCAATGGTGGCCTTTGGGGACAAGAAACTCCTGTGACACTTAAGTCACAAGTACGATCCTTTATTTGTGGAGCTTGTACCACAAAAACTCTCCTACCTCTAGGTCATTCACATAAGAAGTTTCACACATAAGAAGTTACGTAAGAAGTTTGTCTTTTAACTGGTACATTTACAGTGGCCTTGAAAAGAAATACACATATGGCCCATAATAGTTTGTCCCTTCTGTGCTGCTATAGAGACATGGTGATGCAAAACGTTAGCATTCTTAAGGGGAACCTTAACCTTAAGGGGAGCATATACAATGCTCTAAGTTACCTAGAACAAAATTGATTCTCATTTTTTATGATGATTCACAAGTCAGGCTTGTGAGTATATACCCTGTGTAACCAGTTTGTGCACATTTCTTACCTGTGCCACTGGTTCTGTACATGTTTTTGTAATTAAAAGCTCTGTACATATTTTCGGAATACACTCATTATACCATTTTTACTCTTGTTGTAATGTTTACAGTATCCACTTTGCTGCTGTAACATTGTTGAGAGAAATACGGAATTAATAATTCTTAAGGATTAACATCTCATGGAGGTTAGAATATGTCTGTATTTTACAGTGTTGTATCACTTCAGGCTCTCTAGTTGCAATAAACCTTGAACTTCTCCTTTAATATAAAAAGGTAGGATAATAATAAGGAGAATGCTCCTCCCAGTACTGACACATTGAGTTATGTTATGATCTGAAACACGTGTCCTTGACACAGGTGTATTTTTGTGGCCCTGTGCTCAAGGTTTTTATCCTGGAGCCCTTCCTCCTGTTAAGCCAAGGTAATGATTAAAAGCAAGAAACAACCCCTCCTTTCAGCAGGAATGCTGCAACTGTAAGACAGAATTTTCATCACAACCTAAAACTTCTGGTGATGATTTAATGACCCTAGAAGGAGAAATCAGTAATGCCTGCTTACTCACAGGAATACCCCCTCAACATCCATCCTGCCCTCCTTGATGAGCCAGGCCCCAAAGCGAAAACAGCCTGCATAGGTGAAATAGATCATGGCCTGGGAGAAAGAATAGGTTAGACCATACACATGGGCTTTTTTCCGGGCAGCCCTGCAGAGAGAGAGAGAGAGAGAGAGAGAGCGCGAGAGAGAGAGAGAGAGTGAGAGAGAGAGAGAGAGAGAGAGAGAGATAACTCACAAAACTTATTTAATCTATTTCAACTCCATGAAGTTAATAAATAACATTATTCTCATACTGGTATGGCACCATGAGGTTTTCCTGATACAAAGTTTCAAACTTGGGTTCCCTGGTGAGAGAGGCAACAGTGCGAATGTTCTCAATGGACTCCGTTGCAATCTATAGAGAAAAAAAAGTATTATCTTTGCATCATCACTGGGTCCTTCTCAAGAAATAATGTTTATTTACAAACATTTATTAATTTACATGCTTGTGTTTAACACAGAGGACATCCATTGATAGAACTGTCTGTCAGTTTTACAGTAGTCCTTGGACAAGACTAAAAACAACATAACAAAAAAGTTTTTTTCTATCATATCCCAAAGTAAATTATTACCTTTCCAGCATGTTCTAGCTCTTTCTTGTCTTCAGCAGCATGCCCAGCAAGCAGCTGCATCTCCACAGCTCCAGCTGTGGCGATAATTGGCACCACAGCCAGGATTAGTAGAGTCAACTCCCAGCCGTACACAAAGGAGATGATAATACCAGTGCCCATGTTGGCGAAGTTCTGTGTCACTGTGGCCATACGTGCTCCTGTAGCCTTGGATCCATAAAGGTGGGAATGAAGCAGATCCACAATAATTGTTTCATTAGAGATTTGTGGTGCTCTGGTTTGTTGTGCCTGTACTGTGACTGTGCGTTGAGACTTACCCCTTGAACTTGTGCAGCGTCTGTCGCCAGTCTTGTAGTGAGAGCTCCAACACTATTTCTTGGGTCATCAAACCAGCCAAGATCCTACAAGAAAACAGGGATGACATTATTTTCCTTTGGCCATAGCATCTAATATCTAACAGATATTAGAAATATTACATATAACATTACAATCTAAGAATACAATTCAAAAAGATACACAGCAGCATCCGAAAAGTAAACATCTTGTTGTGCTCACCTGTCTCATCATAGATGTAAAGGCTTTGAGTCTCAGTTTTTGCGTCAAAATCTCTCCAGATTTACCAAAACAGAAACCCTGTTCAAATAAACAGATATTATCTACCATTAGAGAAAAAAAAAACGGAACCTGAAAGAAAAACTGTTTTTTCATCTACATTTGTTCATTCTGCAACAGCAAGATATTGAAAAAGCATTTGAGTGTGTGTGTGTTTTCAATTTTTTATCCATATTTCTGTTAGAAAACAACAAAGACATTTCCTAAAAGGTGAAACTATCTCACTTGAGTGCAGTGAAATATTAATGTCAGTCAAGGTTAATGTGTGTGTGCTGAGTGTACATACCTGTAGGAACATTGTGACAAAAGATATGCCTCCAATAGCAACAAACATCAGCGAAAAGAATTCAGAATTTTCCCGAATGATGTTTTTATCTGGCTCAGCAAACACCTGACGGGAGAGAATAAACTCCTGACTTCTGCATTTGATATGTAACATTACAACTCTTTCTTTTCTCAAAGTAACCTACAGTGATGATCTTGGAGAAAACGATGGCAAATGCTGGCTGAAGAGCTCCATTGATGACGGCAGAGATTGTTCCCACCAAAATGTACGGCCACTCAGAGAGGTTGAGACGCATTACTCTGGAGAATGGTACAAGGGGGACATTTTCATCCTGCAAAGGTGGGACAGAGAACCATTGTAAAGATGCTGCTATGATAATCTTTTTTGAATAATTGTGTATGTGGTTTGTTTCCACATGGATTTAGCATTTTAAGTCTGGGGGTTGCCGCTTGTTTTCACTCCAACTTACGTCTATCTGGTTTTCAGTCTTGAACTTTTCCAGCTCTTCTTTATCTCCCTCTGAGAGGGCAAAGGAGGATCCCCTTGTTGACTTCCTCCTCAGCAGAGATGACTGTGACACAGACTTCACCAATGGGCTCTTCTCATCAGCTGACAGCTGACCCTCTGCCTCTAGCACTTCCTCCTCTTTCTGGAAAGTCTACAGCAGGAAGAGCCAGGACATCTCATTAAAAAGTGACCAACAGCCCTGAAATTATAAATCATCCTGAAGTTTCAGTCCAAACAAATTAAGTTTCAGATTGCTTTACCTGCATGGTTACCAGCGAATGGTAGACCCCCTTGTGTTCCATCAGCTTACTGTGAGTCCCAAGCTCCACAATTTCACCTTTCTGGAAACCAGCGATGACGTCTGCATTTCTAATGGTTGAGAGGCGGTGTGCCACAACAATGGTGGTGCGACCCAATCGAACCTGTCAACGATGACAAACCAAGAGGAACTCTGAGAAGCTGTTCCGAAGAATGATGGTGAGTTTATTTGAAGACTAACATCCTATGGGTTGTGATGTAATGCTTACCATTGTCGCTATCTTTATTTAGCTAGTCAGAATGCTAATGATAAATCCCACACAGCATAGCAGAGATTAAGCTGAATATCATTAGTTTCTTAAATATAAACGGCAAAGAGCACAAATATAAGACTATTATCAAATTTTATTTTTTGTGCTCCAATAAAGAGCCTGTAGGGACACAAATATCAGAACTGATGTCCCAAAATTTACCCCAGTTCACTCTGCCCTGCTAAATGCTTACTGGCAAAATGAACTCTTTTTCCGCTCTTAAACAACACAAAAAGATAAGCTTATAAATAACGAGTGCACCAAAATCAGTCCATTAGTCCCAATGGATTTTGGTCTGTTGATACTATTCTATTATTTAATCAAATAATAACTTTGGGGAAGTAATTACAGGCTTGTTTCCACAAGAAAGTTGGATGTTTTCGCTCCAAGGGCCAAATAGCCATCAGCAGGGGGAAACCTACAGCTTTAGAGCACTGCCTAAGAATGGCTAAACCAGATCTATAAACACAACCACTGTCAAGACCATGTTGAAACCCTGAAAAATAATCCTCGGGTGACGCTATTGGAAAAGCCAGGGCGTCATCAGAGTAGGTAGATTTCAGTCACTGTGCATTAAATGCATGAAAGCCTTATTCTATGTAAACTTTTCAGAAGCTGTAGAGATATTTCAACACTGACCAAAACATGGATGGGTGACCAATACCATCCATCGAGCCACATCATCAATGCTGTTCAGACATCAAAGTATTGGTATTTATCTAAAGGGTGCTTTGTGGCATTTTATTGGCACATCAGCCCAGTGTCCGCATCATGTTCAGGGAAAACAAACGTAAATTATTACCTTATCGAGTGCGTTTTGCACAATGGTCTCACTCTCAGCATCAAGAGCAGACGTGGCTTCATCCAACAGAAGAATTTTGGGGTTGCGCACGAGAGCCCGAGCAATTGCAATCCTCTGCTTCTGTCCTCCACTCATCTGAGTCCCTCTGTCTCCAACCAGCGTCTCAAACTTCTGCTCAACAACAGGACTGATGATATCAGAATGCATTGGACAGCGTTCTTAACAAGCACTGAAGACGGGGATTGACAAATACGAACTTACGTCAGGAAGGGACATAATGAAGTCATAGGCATTAGCTTCCTTGGTAGCTTGCTCGATCTCTGCCTGTGTCACATCAAGTCGCCCATATCTGATGTTCTCAGCGATAGTGGTGGCAAAAAGGATGGGTTCCTGACTCACCACGCCAATCATCTCTCTCAGGTAGCGAATGTTAAGAGAACGAATGTCATGACCATCAACTGACACCTAAACAGAGCCAAACAGGTGCAGTGTTTTTAAAAACAGTAAGTGTGGTCTGCCTGCAAAGTTAAAAATAGCCAAGTAAAAAGAACATCACATTTTTACGACTCTGGTGGGAGGTTATACAGCTAACCATAACTTTGCTAAATACAGAGACACATCATGCAAGTTCACTCCAAAGGTCAAAAAAGAAAGCAAGCCCCTAAAAACAGCCAATGTTAAGCGCGTTATAACTTTTATCTTTCCACGACTAGAAGAAAAATGTTTTTAATTAATGTGTTGTGGTTGTTCCAGGAGTTATGTACCCAACTATTTCTATTTATAACAAAGACCTAACAGTAGAACTCTACTGATTGTACCAGATCGGAGCCTTCAAGAAATAATTTTGATCAAATAAGTAAAAATAAACTTTTATTTTGAGAGCTAACCTCAATGTTGATTCTGGAGATTTGACTTGTTTTTCCTCCTTGTTTTTAGAAAGTAAAGGAAATTGTGGCATAATCCTCTCCTCCTCTAAAATGTTGAGCATTGAAGAATGAATGGACCTGTGTGACCTTCTCCTCTACTTTAGCTAGCAGCCTGTGGCTACATTAGCAGCTGTTAGCTTGTAAAAAACCTGAATGTCTGACAAAGGGTGCTGCAGTCTAGCTGCACTGAAGACAAAGCTGCCAGATTTTGATAAAGCATATATATCTTCTTTTTTTAACTGCATACAACACTAAGATGGTGTTTGTAGGAACTATACACTTATTTACATATTTAATATTTGTTTTTTATTAATTTATTTAATTTATTACTTGCAACAAAAATACTCAACAATAGCAGAGTGAATGAACAAACAAAGCAGGGTTTCCAGTCACCCTTTGTATGCAGTGGTTCATTAGTTCAACTCACAGATCCTTCCTGAGGATCGTAGAACCTCTGCAGCAGCTGGATTGTTGTGCTTTTACCACAACCGCTGCTTCCCACCAAGGCAATGGTCTGTCCACTTTTCACACTCAGAGACATGTTGTTCAATACCTAGAAATAAAAAACAAGTCCATTTTAATATGCAAATGTAAAAAAATAGATTGTTTTTGTAAACTGTTTTTAAGTAACATACTTTGACGTCTGGTCTTGAGGGATAGGTGAAGTGGATGTCCTTAAACTCTATGTCTCCCTTGATGTAGTCTGGCTTAAATCCGGCGTCTGAATAGCTGTCGATATTCGGGTTCTGTTGAGACAGAAGTGAACAATATCTTGACTTCAAAAAACTTGGCCTCGTTTTCGTTTTGAGTTTGTCCACAGTTGGATGGGGAACCTGATTCTTATCACAACCTCAAACAGACAATGAGAGGAAGGCCGTTAGCCCTCCAGGTTAGGGTTCAGGTATGTAACAAAACTAATGTTTATTTCTACAACCCCCCTGTGTGTTTTCACTGCTTCTCTTGGTGCAGTTATACACACACACACACACACAAATGTTTCTGTGAAGTATTTCACACACATGAAGTATTTCTTTTGTCCTTAGAGACGTCAGCTCTCCTTATCTCAAAAAACACACAAAAGTGCATCCATTAAGCATCTTTTCAGCTCAGACATAAATCAACATTACAAAAAGAAAAAAAAGACCAAGAAAAAATTCAGAAAATAAAACAAAGCTATTATCGAAATTTGGCTAAAAATATCCTTTAAAATGTAAATAGGAGTTAGGAGTGGTGGCTTCAATGGAACAGCTTCCTGCAGGTTGAAGAATGAGACACAATGAGGCACTAATCAGCCCTGACAGGTTATTCCATACCATTTCAGTTTTGCTTAGGGCTGTTTTTATGTTAATATTCATTCAGGTGCAAACAAATGTACTACTAAATAAATAGTTTCTAAGAATCCAGCATCCTGCATTTGTCTTCCTTCATGGGCTAATTTGAGTGTGTAAATGTAGTGACTAACAGTCTCATTTTTCACTGGACACAGGCAAAAGACGCCTGAAAATGGCTAGGAACAAGAATCTGCATTAAACGAACCCACAAATGGTTCAGAAAAAACTGGTTATAGTGCATATTTCTGAGTGGGGTAGTGAAGCAATATTTGCAAAACCAGTACCTCCTTTACCTCACAGTAAATTACCAATAAGTTCACAAAAAAGAATAGTCCCAGCTGTGCAATCCCAAACAAATGACCTTCTACCTTCATTCAATCAGCGGGAGTTCCAATTAGAGTGAAATTCAACATCTCATTACTGACTCCTAATTGTCGGCTTTCTCAAAGCAGCTCCCCAGAGGGCCGGGGCACAAAAGTGCATGTGATGTAATATAAACTGACAGCTGCCCAAAAAAACTTTACAAAGGTAGAGTAAAAAATATAATGTCATCCTTACGTGATCAATAATGCTGTATACTTTATGTGCTGCTCCTCGGGCACTGGCAAAGGTCTGGATGTTTGGTGAAGTCTGACCGACAGTGAATGCTCCAATAAGCACAACAAAGAACACCTAAAAATGTAGACATATTGAAGTTGGCTGAACTTACTGGTATAAAGAAGTCTTCCTTGTGTTTACAAGAATTATAAATTTAAGTTATAAAAAGTCTACTCACAGTGAGCACAGAACCAATAGTGTACTCCCCTGTCAGGACAAGTGTGCTGCCATACCAGAAGGCCAGAGCGTAGGACAGGTAGATCATCAAGAAGGTGAAGCCCATGGCAATGTTAGCAGAGAGAGCCTTTTTTATTCCCATGTTCTTAGCATCTTCTAAGTTCCTGTTGTATCTGTGGTGAATTACACAAACAAAGCAAAGCAAGGGTTAAAATATAAATTGGATTGCAGAGACAAGAAGGCCCTACAGCTTTAGACAAATGACTACAGAGCAGAAAACACTAATTAGATTCCATGAGGTTTTATGGGTTTGGTCCATTTACAGCCATTTCCTTGAACCAGATTGTTTTACAGACCATCATTTTGTTTGCCTTAAACCTTGTTTAGGTTTACAGAGCAGAACTTTATTCAATCCTATACTGTTTAGTTATTGAATGTTGGTCCTGTACATCCATAAGTAGTGCTTTTCCTATGTTTCTAGTTGGAGAGGACATGATGGTGGATAGAGCAGGAAACAGGGTGAGAGTGGGGACTGACATGCAGGAAGGGTACGAATCTGCGCTGATGATTTAGTTTGTTTGTTTTTTTGTCGCTCATGTCATCTCATCCACTTAACTTAGCTGATAAATTATATCATAAAAAAGATTTGTTGGCATGTGTGCCTGTAAACATGTAAACCACACTTTACTCACCTCTTGATCTCTCTGTTCTGACCACTGAAAGCAAACACTGTCCTGACAGCAGAGAGCACCTCTTCAGCCACAGCTCCAGCTTTGGCATAGGCAGTCTGCTCTTTACTAGTGAAAGATGCCAGCACCTGTTCAGACAAGACAAAAGAGCACTATGTTATCTAGAACACCTACAGAGAGCTGTGTCATCATGAAACACCAGGAGAGACTCTCACCTTACTAAAAAGAGCGGCAGATATACCCAGTGCAGGGCTCACAGCCAGGATGACCAGAGTGAGTTTCCATCCTTTGCTGAAGCCAATAATGAATGAGGCAATGAAGGTGGTATATGCCTGGATCAACATTCCCGCCTTGTCACCAATACCCTCCTGGATCTTGTAGACATCGCTGTAGTAATGCAAATATAAGGAACATTTCAAGATTTGTACCCATAATTTTTCTATTTTTCACATCAGAGTTTTGAGATGTTCAGCAGAAATGTTGAAATGCTCAACAGATAATGGATTATTCAATAAGTTGTAAATTAGTAAGCAACAAGTATTTTAATCAGTGAATTTTAAGTCCTTTTCAAATAGAAAGAGAATTACTTAAAAAAAACAGTTTTGGTTGTCTTTCCTACAGCTTCTACTTGAATATTTGTTGGCTTGGGGAAATTAAAGCTTTTTAACTACATCAGCTTTGGTTCTGAGAAATTGTGATTGGTACTTTTCCAACCAGTTTTCAGGAACACCAAATGATTGTTTAATATCTTTTTTCAAAAATGATCACCAAATATGGAATTTCATGAATTATGTTTCTTCATCCTATGGTAATTGTAAAGACTATCGACAGGCAGAATCAAACTTGGATTACGAACATGAATTAGGAAATTGGAGGGATTCCTTTGTCACCCACTCTGTCAGACGTGTGTTGAGCTCTCCGGTGTCATTGATATCGAACCAGCTGATTTCCTGCCTCATGATGCTATGGAAAAACATCTGGCGGATACGTTTGACCTGCCGCCCAGCTGCAAGGGTCCAGAAGGAGACCTGTATGTAGGCTGCCACCAGCACCACAAACCCCATGATGGAGTAGTAGATGGCATACCTGAAAGATGCAAAGTATTTTAACAAACATGCCAAAGAAAAAAAAAGAAACTGCATTGGTCTGTTTGCAAAATCAAGAATAGACTTACGTTGTCATTTCCTTCTCCAAGGTGCTATTCCGAGGCATGGTGAAATCTGATGACACAGCGACAGAAGACGTTGTTGAAATGTGTTACAGAACTAAAATATTCTCTTAATTACCAGTCCAAAAACTCACTTGGGGAGGGGGGGTTAATCTGGGACCGCTTGGCGTCTTGCACAAAACTGTCTGTCATGTCTCCAAACACAATACACATGACAGGAAGGATCACTCCATTGAGCATGGCCATCACTGTCCCGAAAAAGAGCAGTACAAGGTCCCCGCCTTTTGCAAACCTGAACTACAATTACAAAAACAGAAGAGATAGCAAGAGACACACAGAGAGATTGAGAAAAACTCAAAAGTGGGGAAAAATCTGTATTTCTTCATTGGGAAAGCTTCAGATGATGATTTACTTGGTAGGAGAATTTCAAATTGTACAATCAGCCCAAGGAAATACTTTAAACTTCAAGGAGCTATTATATTTTCACAGCAGGGGTCTGGTTAAATTCACCCAAACAAGGGGAGGATGTGCCTCACTCCCATCCTCCTACCCTGCTTCCCAGACACTCACATATACACAAAGAGGCAAATTCACACGCCTACGCAGAAACTTTTATGGTCACAACTTCTCCACATCTCATAAAACTACCTTTGATAGTAATCTTTACCTTTGAATTACAGGTTGTTCCATATAAAAATAAAACACTTGAATTAAAACACATTTCCCTTTTATACCTCTCTCTCTCTCTCTCTCTCTCTCTCTCTCTCTCTCTCTCTCTCTCTCTCACACACACACACACACACACACACACACACACACACACACACAAAGACACACGCACACACACCGACACACATACACACACTCACATATTTGATAATCAGTTGCATTTCAGAGCTAAAACAGATAATGTGTAAAGTAATACATAACATGTACCGACTCAATGTTAAATTTAAACTTGTTTCATACAGAGAGATATCACACTGTGATTTCTGAGCTCACCAGAACGATGGGGCCGACCATGGGTATCTGAGACTCCTTTTCCTTCTTCTTCTTCCCATCGTTGCCAAGGTTCTTGCTGTTGACAAATAAAAAAGTTTGATGTCAAATATCAAATCAAAAATGAGACTTCTGTAAAAGTTAAAAATGTTACACTTTTCAAACTTCCCAATTAAACTTGGGAGGGGAAAATTAATTTAAAGTGTATTTACTCTAAATCTCCATTGTGTTCACGTTTGGCTGTAGACAGCATCTCTATCTCGCCCTTCTCATCCATGTCTGGCTCCTGTTAGAGGAAGAACAAGTTAACAGTTCAGTCTAAACAATTTATATAATCTACATTTTTCCATTAGCAGCCCAAGAGTTAAAGCTCACACGCTCTAAAAACTGAATCACAGCTTTAGCTTTCAGACTGACGATTGGAACAAAACACTACAATAAGGATGAAATATTACCTAGATTGATCCACCACTTCCCACTGTTGTAGTCCCAGACCAGCGTCTGTCCACTCTTCGATCTATTTTTAACTGCGGTGTCGATCGCACACGCGCCTGGACCAAAGGCTGTCCCTCACTCTCCAACCTCCTCCTCCTGGTCCCCCTCCTCACGTGGCTTTCTAACAGCTGGACGCAGTCGTAGGGAAATGGGAGTGTTGACTTTTTGCCGCTTCCGCCCTCCGTAAAATGAATGAATGAAATAAATCAAAATCTGGATTTTAAATTAGTCAGAAAAAATTATGATCAATCTGAAACTATTTCAACTGGGTTTCCAGTACGAGAGTCATCTAATGCTCTTTCATGTACGAGGTTTCGCAGGGCATAATCTCAGCCACTTAACAGTCAGGCGACAGCCAGCAGGGGCGTGGCTGAGCACACAGGGAAGGGATGTCTGTTGCATTGTCATATTGCCTGGAGAAATAGTGAAGGTGTTGGTTTTGATGTTATTGTTAAAAAAAACACCCAAAACAAGTATATAAGCATGTCTTGAGTCTTAAAGCTTCCGAATCACATAGAACACAAGTTTTCTGGGGGTATAAATACCTGTTTAAAATGGGACTCCTGTGCTACCGACTTGCATGCTCTATGTAGATAATTGATAAATTGTTGTAATTTTTTGGCCTCTGAAAAAAAATATTTGTTGTGAGGGAAATGGGGTGACATTTGAAATTAAAACAACAAGTACGAACTGACTCCTTATCAATAATTTACATTAGTATTAAATTAGATCTTTAGCTCACACTGGCACCTGATGGTGTCACAAGATAGGATGATGATAACTATATAGACTATATAGATATAACTATATAGATCAAGATTAGAAATAAATTGTATGAAAGCAGGCATTGTATGAGTCTATCCTTTAGGTTTACAACTATGTAGGTTTGTTAACTCAGCTACTAACAGTTCACTAACCACAGCTAACATGATCTGTGAATACAGTCAGTCAGCCAACGTTAGCATCAGACAGGAAGTTCTGCTTTTCATATTAAACTGTGTAATGTTACTAAAGAGCACTGTTAGCAAAGAATAGTTTCAATACTTCCATGACTTTCAATACTTATAAATTAGCATATTAGCTTGCACTGTGGTCATTAAGTATACTTTTGTACACAGGAAACTCTGAGTCCCTTAAAGCAATCATTCATTTTAAACTATGATTTCAGTGTAACATATACACTGTGACCTTTCTCAAATTTTGGGCTGATTTGGAGATATTTCCCAAGAGCTTGCAGGCTCTTATTTCCTGTTGATTGTGCAAATATTGTTTTTGATGTCAGGTTTGACATGTTAAGTAAATGTGTTGTTCCTTTGCTTGAGGTAAAAGTCTTAGCACTCCTTAATATTGTTAGTTTGGATCAAGGACTAGCCTAAATAATTCACGTTCATTTTTAAACCAATAAATTTTATTAGTCATAGCTCAGAGACAATGACAACAGTTCTGATTCTGCCCTTTTGAGGGAAAATCCACCAAAAAAAAGAAAGAAAATTAGCTCTTTATGGGTGAGAAGCAAGTGAATGATTAGTTCCATCTACCTATCTTATTCATAAGGATAATTGTATATACTGTTTTTTTCCTCATATTCGTTTTATTTCAGTGGTAAATATACTTTTAATTCACCCCCCCCCCCCCCTCCCCCCAATGTAAAATTCAGGTATATCTGACACTGGCTCATGTCATTAGTGCCACTGTATTATGAAATTGATATCACAACATTTATTGTTTTTGAAGTATGTCCGTTGTCATGATTCAGTCAAACACCATGATTTATATGTAAGTATTTTCAGTTTGGATTGTCAGTCATATTGCTCATATTTGTTTAAAATAGCCACTAAATACACTTGGAGCCATCTATCAGTAACCACACAGGGGACACAGACAGCAAATTATCATCTGTGCATTATCAGTGTTGTACTTTTTGAACTTTTTCACTAGCAAGGACCACACATCAACATGACAATTAATCAGTTTTATTAACAGAACGTGAATAAGAATTTTGCTGGTTGTATGACTTTGTGGGGAAGCTTCGAGAAGGAATCTGGGCACGACGGACCCCCTATTTTGGACCCTATGGAGAAAGAAGAAGTGAGAAACCAAGAGAGAAAAGGAGGGAGGGTGGAGATAAGGAAGCGAGGACAGACAGGACTAGTGGATTAGGTTTAAATACCGGAAGGGGTGAGGTTGAGGTGTGTTCCTGTTCCTAAAACTCTGCTTTGAGCTCCACTAAAAAATTTACTGTGAGTTTATTTGCTGAGTAACCATACAAATATTAAAAACCCCTTTTTGAACTCTGACATCCCTTGAGTTATTGTATTGTGTCTGTCATAAACACAGACTTCAACCTGTTGAGTCAGTCATCAGTTAAGTAATGTATTGCCGTATCATTTAACTTTTCTGTAAAAGTAAAAGTAATTCATTAAAGAGTGAGTAATATTTAAGATCACAAAAGCATGAGAAGAAGACTAAAATAAGCTTAAAAGCAACAGGAAGTTTTATATTGTCGCTAAAGCGCTCTGTTTTTAGTCTTGACTCTTAAGAGCATCACGTTTCTTATCACTGTTATAGATAACACAGGTCATCACATTTACAAGTGTCGTGTTTCCTTCAGAGATGATCTTTTAACAACGTAACAGTCAAGATGGAAAAAATTACTCTTGTGGGTTTATCATTGGTTTCTTGCAAACTTTCTACAGCACATAGTCTGGCTGTACAAAGGTGGTCTGAAACTAAAATCGCACACAGAAAGTATGTAACAAACTTAGACAAGTAGAAGCTGTTAAACAGATATACAACTTCATGTCAAAACATGAGGGATAGTCTAAAAGAAAAAAAAAACAGTGGTCATCTCAAAGTATACAGGAACAACTCATATATATATATATATATATATATATATATATATATATATATATCACTAACAAATATATATCACTAACAAATTAATAAGTAAGCATTGTTCATAATATCATATGAGGAAAAAGGCACTGGATTATGTATAAAGGTCACACTGTCGGTGAGTGATCTCTTGATCCTCCAATGAGAAATCTTCAGTCAAAGACTTCTCTTGCTGCATTCATGTGAGTGTGTCCTTTAGCTGGAGGTGATAGTGTAACTATGAGTCAAGTTGTTTGTTGAAGCAGTTAACCAGAGAAACTGCAATAAGTAGTCTAATATTCCTCTGGTTCTATTCATTACTCAATGATGGCAATGTAAAAAAAAACATTTTAACACTGGGACAAAAAAGACACACAGTGACTCTCTGAATGGTTAGAATTATAATCAGAGATTGTTCACGTGAGTCCAAGCCTGCCAGACAGGATCAAAGAGCTGGAAGGAGAAGACAGCGGGAGTGTTTATGTAAGCATAAATAGTAGATAACCTTCACCCACGTGTTTTTTTTCTCTTAGGCCACTGGAGGGCAATGTCATCCTTTAAGAAAAAAATTTAAAGGCGGCAAGGCGTACAAGATGACCCAAGCTCTTCTTTTTTCTCATACGCAGCCGGCCATTACTTTGACAACAGGTCCGTGCACGAACACGCACATCAGTGCTTGTCAGATTCTTTTTTCTTTTCTTTTTCTTATTTTTTTTTTTAAACAAGGATACGAGAAAGCCAGAGTGAACAGACTGATGAAGAAGTCAAGCTGTGTCCTGGACCCTGTGGAGGTGATGGCTAACTGTGGTAGAGGTAGAGAAATGCAAATGTGCGAAATACAGTTAAATACAGGGCTCCCTGAAAATAAACAACAAATCCAACAAACAGATATCTTTAATGCATTATAATCCTCAAAGAATCATACAGGAAAAGTCAAAAGCACTCTGCAGATCAAAAATGCTAATACTCTTAAATCCTTTATCAGACATTGGATTTACAACAACTGTTGCTCTTAAAAAATTCTAGCATAATCATCAAGGGAGTGTGTATATCAGAGAGCGAGAGAGGGAGAGCAAGAGGAGGAAGAGAGAGGGGGGGAGTATGAGAGGCTGGTGGAAGTTGTGGCGTTATTTGCAGTGTTCCTGGACAGTATAGTTCTCCAGGAGTGCATCTGTTCGTCTCATTTTTATACCTTGCAGTTGCACAGAGGAAAGAGTAGGGGACGCTGCAGCACCCTCAGCACCCCAACTTCTCGCGCCAATGAGAGATCTTGAATCCGCCCCATACAAAATGCACAACACATTTGTATTCGGCTTTTCATTAAAAATAAATATATGAGAGGGGAAAATGAACTAAAATAAATTTAAAATTATGGCACGTTCCTTTATATTTTAACGTAAAACGAACAGTGTATAACAGGTTAAATAGCTGATCAAGCTAGAATCTCTTAATCCTTTATTCAATTCAAATGTTGAGCACGCAGCAGCGCTAACTGATGTCATTCGGGCTTTTATTTTGTATGACCAGCCGGAAATTGTATCACATTTGATTGAGTGGGGTTGGTGTCTCTCCCACCTTCAGTCTCTCTCCTCCTCCATGATCAGCGTGATTTTTCGGAGGTGACGGAGACAGCTGGTCCTGCCCTGCTGCTGCTTCTTCTTCTCCGGAGAGGGAGCCGAGGGGAGCTTCTGCACACCGTCCGGGGGATGGCGTCGCTCGGTGTGGGTCTGCATTTCAATCGCAAGCGGGGAGCGGGCAGGAGCGCTGCGGTGGAGAGGAGGAACCTGCTGACAGTGTGCAGGTGGGAATATCTCACTCTTTCTATCATTGACAGGGTGGATGAAAACACCGTCTGCAGCTGAATGTCTAACGGCAGGTTAGATCTATCAGAGGCGCGTGTTTCAGGTTAGTTCGAGGAGCAGGACTGTACCGCGTGACTCCATCCTTTTTTAAGACGCATGATTTCATTTGCAAACAGACTTAAGTCATCCTGTGCGTGATGGACGAGCTGCATTGAAATATTAAAATGTGTCTCAGCCCCCTTATTGATCCCATTATATTTTGTTCCCTATATCTACACCCTCCATATTTTTTAAACATATGCAATTACGCTGTCATGAAAACCATCATCATCAGCATCATCATCATCATCATCATCAATCATTGTTGAAATTACATTTCACATGAAAACCCCTCATAATAAGTGCAGTGCAGGATCAAGGAATTTACAAATTCTGAGGCCAGGAGTCCAATATCCTCCATCACTTCACCACCCCCTCCCAAAGAATTTGGATTTGCAGTCAAAACAAAAAGGAAACGTTATTCTTTATCTGATTAAGTGATTAAAGTCATGTAACCGTGATGCTTCCTAAAGACTTTATATTCAAATACGTCCAATGAGAGTTTCTGACCCTTCTGTTCATCACCAGAAATGTCCTCCTATTCCAAATTCAGGATAAACAGACCAACAACATCATCTTCAAAATGTTTTGGATGCTGAGATGTGCACAAGCATGCAACCTGCGTATTTCTCCCCCAACTCTTTAGATGTACTGTGATCATATCGATCTGTGGTCTTCTTAGTGTTGCTGGCAGATGTCTCATACTCACCTACATCCCTGTGGTGCATTTGGGACAGCAGAGATGCAAAAGTTCAAAGAGGAAGTGCAAAAGTTGGACAGATATACTGATAATCCACCACTAGCTTAAGCTGATTTGTCAGGCAGCTGACAAAAGAACAAATGTCATTTTCAGGCCTCTGCTGCGTGACTGTGCTTGGTATAATTTCATCTGTTAGTGTCTTTTTAAACAGCAGTAAGGGAGGGCAGTTACACATGTCTTCATTGCTCTCTACCAGGTCTGGCCTGTCCTCACCTCACACCAGGCATCAAGTTTGACTGACTGGCAAAGGCTGGGTGGAGGAGGGAAAAGACTGATACTTGATGACTGACTGACAAAATGAAGGACAAGGAGATGAAATATTACAGGAGTTGGAGAAAGGCAGATTGACATCTTAGACACATTTATTTTCTCCTAAATAGATTTCAGGGCTGAAAATCATGCCCCCCCCCAAAAAAAAAACCAAAAAACAAAAACAAAAAAAACAAACAAACAAACAAACAAAAAAAACAACAACAAAAAACTGATGGACTTCATATTGAAGAGCTGAAATTGAAGTTTTATTTCTTAATTTTTATGGATTTTGGACTTTGGCCTGACAAGACAAGCTATCTGATTGTTACAAATATACATAAATTATCATTTAAAACAAAATAAATATACTATCCAAAGTTAATTTTACAGACCTTAAATCTGTATTATTCTGTATAAGCTTGCTGCAAGATTTTATCTAAACTCCACATGATTTGCCACAGAGTAAGATATTGTCCTTGTTCTTCTTTTACTTCCGCAGAGTCATTATGCTATGGATTATTCAGTTCATACAGATTTCGGGGTTAATGCATCACCTTCAACTTTAAGCTATACTGTCAAATTTGCAGGCACCACTTTTTGTGATTTTAAAAATGTTCCTCTCTTCTACTTTGAAAAAACATACCAAAGAGCTGCTGTGTACCAAATCGCATGCTCCTACATTTACACTCACTATTTTGAGTGTGTAAGCGCGTTCACACTGACAGTATGGAAAATCACAGTGCACTTTGATTTCTCAGCTGGTGCACTCAAAATGATCAAAAAGTTGAGTGTGGAACAGTGGACACGTCTCACACTCAATAGTTGCTATCTTGTAGAGGAAGGGGCGGAAACAGATAAACAGTGGTTGATGGATGTAATCATTGAATAGCAGAGGTGAATGTGAACGGTTGTGAATTCGAATGTTCTTTCTAGTAAGCGTGAAGCTGCAGTGTTTGATTTGGGAAAACACTACCCTGTAAGATTTAGTGCACTGTTCCAGTAAATGCAGCGTGTACGCAGTGCACTTCATATAAGTGCACTTATGAAAGTACGCGATTTGGGACACAGCAGGTGTTTGTTATTTTAGACTCTAGGAGCATATAAGTGATCTTGCAAAGTCTGCTCTGTATTTTTGCACACTTAAACAGTCAAATATTTAGACACTTTCAGATTAATACAACTGCTGGTTTTTCTTCATATTGAGAACTTATTTTATCAGAGGAATGCAAAGTGGGTCAAAAAAGGTAACAATAACTAATAAGTCTAGAAACATCTCTCTGCAGAGGTGACCGTTTCTGAACAAGCATCATAGTTTGATAAATGCTTCCAAAGACACTCCTCTGCTGAAAAGCAGTCCTGATAAGCACAAGTCTGGGACCTTTTGCGCAATTGGACTCGGTAGAATTCTTTCAGGCTTCTTCAGTTATAAATAGACTGGCGGTCAGAGCTAGAAAATATAAGCCTTTAAGGGTCATCAGTATATTAGTGATTGTCACATGAGGTCATTAAAAGGGTCGTTGACCTAATTCCTTAACAGTCATGGCACTCAGGACGGCGAGGAGAGAGCTGACTGTGGGAATCAGGAGGGCAAAAACCACATATGCTAAAAAAGACTCAGGGTCATTTTACCTCAAATGACCCCCAGAGCATGTGGTAGGGCGTAAAGTGCATCACGAATTATAACACCAAGGATACACAATGCCTTTATCACGTAGGGGAGGGACCCGTGATGTACTCAACAGGTTCTCCTCTTGCTTCAATGACCCCAACACCCCCTCCAGCATTAGACTCACACCACCTCCAGAGAACAAACCCCTCAGTGTGACCAGAGCAGATGTGAGGAGGACCCTTCTGAAGATTAACCCTTACAGAGCTACAGTCCCGGGACAGGTTTTGAGGGACTGCGCTCACCAGCTGTCTGAGGGGCGAACTGACATCTTTAACACCTCTCCTCAGTTAGCACTCATCCCTACCTGCGTGAAGACTGCCTCCATCATACCCATCCCCGAGGGCCCCACAGCGACAGGCCTGAATGATCATCGGCCTGTAGTCCTCACTCTGATAGTCACGAGGTGCTTTGAGAGGCTGGTCACGGCCCACAACAAGGACTCTGTAAGCATGACTGTGGATCTAGATCAGTATGCTTACAGGAGGAACCGCTCCACTGAAATCAGCTCTCACCCACCTAGAGAGCAAAAACTCATACATCCACCTGCTCTTTCTGGTTTTCAACCCAGCTTTCAACCCCATCATCCCACAGACCCTGGTTGAGTCCCTCACTTGGGAGCTGGATCCTGGATGTCCTGTCTGACAGACTGTAGACCGTCAGGATCCACAACACCGTCTCCTCTTCCATCATCCTCAGCGCTGGCCCCTACCTGTTAACTCTTCTAACATATGACTGCTCTATGAAACAACCAAGCTGTCATACAGTGAAGTGTGGACGACACAGCAGTAGTGGTACGCATCCCCGAATACACAGAGGGGATGGAACACCTGGTGGATTGGTGCAGAAAGAACAACCTCTGCATCAACATGAAGAAAACCAAGGAGAGGAGGAGCAGACAACCCCCCCCCCTTCCCCTGTGCATCAGAGGAGCAGCCATGGAAGTGGTCTTCGGCTTCAGGTACCTGGGTGTACATATGACAGAGGACCTCACCTGGAGCCACAACACCTCTTACCTAAATAGGAATGCCCCCAACAGCTCTACTACCTCAGAAAACAGCAGGGCCTCGGGCTGGGGAGTTCTGTCCTGAAGAGCTTCATCCTGAGGAGAAGCTACTGATGTGTGGTGGAGAGCATCCTCAGCACCAACATCATCATCTGCTGCTTTGCTGCAGAGAGGAAGGCTTTGAAGGGGGTAGTGAAGGCGTGGCCTACCCACCACCACAGACATTTACAAAGAAAGGTGCAGGAAGCGGGCCCCTGCATGGACTCTACTCACCCCATCATTCAATGAGCCATACCCACACCTGTCTGGACAGTTAATCACTTAAGTGCAATATTGCTGTCTACCTCTTGTATTTAGCAGTGCTAAATTCTGCTGCCTTAGCTTTAGTTGTTGTTTGTTGTTTTATTACTATGTTTAGACAGATGTTAGCATTTCTATGCATTTATAAGATTTTTTCTGAGCTCTCCCTTTTATTGCTCTTTTTTTAAACATATTTTTTGGCCTAATTTTGATCAGGCTTAAATATCAGGACCTTGAGAGTGAAATTCTGTGCTATCCATGTGTAAGTGTATGCTAGTGTGACTATAAAGCTCCTTTAATCTTTGAAAATCAGTTATTTCACAGGATGTACGACACACTGTGGTGACTGTGGTGCTAAGCAACCAGATAAAGGGATATGAAGTGAGATTATCTAGTTAATGTTAAAGCAACACACAATATGACACTAAATGCAGACTAACACTCTGAAGTCGCGTCTATTAGCTCTTCTTCCTGTCTAATTAGTTCTAATTGGATTTGAGTCCGTAAGTGCACATGAATGTTGTAGTGGGTAGCACATTATTGCTGATTTTATCATAGGTATTAATCACAGGCTCATTATAGAGGAGCCCAGAGATGACTTTTTGTGACAAGTTATAGACAACATCAAAAATCCCTTTATTAATGTTGATAATTAGATGCTAGGGTAGAAAAATGACACATGAAACTGACCATTATTATATATATTATTATTGTGTATTAATACGCAAAGGATAACAAAGGAAAAACAAAATTCTTTATGGTTTTTAAAGCTGTGTATGAGGCTTATATCAATTTGACCATTTAACACCTCTGTTGAAGCTACAAGGCAACAAAGCAGATCCACCCATGTTTTAAATGAATATTCATGTTCATTCTCAGAAGAAAGAAAAAATAGTAAAAGATGAAGTTGATGTGGCAGGAGACCCTGACTTTTATGTGTCAAACTGTAAAAGAGTTTGAAGTCCTACAGCTCTCTTAATGCCACCAGTTTCATGTTTCAATTATGTGCTGGTAATGATTCACACAGTGCTCAATTTGTTCTCCATGCCAAGACTGAAATACCATCAGGAGCATCTTCTTCTCCCCTTTATGTGCAAAGCTCATGAAGTGTCCCTTTAAGCGCCTGCACCAGAAAATGACTTAATACCCACTTTGTTCTCTCCCTCTTTGCAGATTTTCAGTGAAGACTCTGCTTGACCGCTCCTGTTTTGAGACAATAGATGACACGTCTCCAGAGTTTATTAACTTTGTTTCCATCTTGGAGCAAATCCTCAGCCATCGACTCAAAGGTAAAAACCAAAGCAGAGTGGGATGCTGTTTTCTTTTTTGCATTTTGACTTTATTGGATTGCTAATAGGAGAGTGTAAGAAAAGATGGATGATGTGTGATAACAGCTGGAAATGAGCAGAAGATGCTTTGATCATTTGTCTTCATACCTCCGCCCACAAGGCTGGTTTATTATGCAATAGTTCTCAAGTAATGTCAGCAGTGGGTGCACACTTTCTGTCACTGTAGAGCGATTTCTGTGATCCTTGGACATTTGTTTAACAAGTAGGCAGTAGAAAGCTATGAAAGAAAAATTAAATTTTGTGGAAATCTTTGTTTCTTTTTCTTTCTGTCAGGTCAGACGACTTGGTTTGGCTATGAGAGTCCTAGAAGTTTCTGGGATTGCATTAAAGTTTCCTGCAGTAAAGTCCCACACAACTGCATCCGGAGCATCGAGAGCATGGAGAACGTGCGATCATCGAGAGCCAAAGTGAGGATAAAGCTGTCTTGGGAACAGATATAATACATAGTGAGGTCTCATTTAAATAGAATATACTACATGATGATAAATTTGAACAGTTGTTGGATTTTGCTACAAAATGAAAAACATCAAGCACTTTAATCCACTTTGTGAGCTAATGTGTCCTGAGCTTTATTCATTAAGCTGAAACCAGTGTTTGTGATTTTAGCTTTCTTTGCATCCCTAAAGCAATCAAACCGTCAAAAGAGAGTGATGGGGCCACACTTGTGCGTAAAACATGACTCAGTCCTACCAGAGGGTGACTGAACAAACACCAGGAGCAAATATTGTTCAAGAGTCAGGCTGCAGGATGGGACAACAAGACGCTATTGCTCACACACAAACACACTTAGTGACAAACACACACAGGCTGTCTATTTTTAGAAGCTACTTTTTTGCCATGCGACTGGATTTGGAGAGCTGGTAGAGCTGTTTGATCTGTGTGCCAGACAGTTCACCATTTCCCTGGGACCGAAACTTAACATTAACTGTCAAACGAATAATAATATATTGTGCTGACATGTTATGGTGAAATGCTTAATAAAATTAGCTTCTTCTCAACACCTGAGGCTAGGTGACGAGTTACAGACACACTTGTCTTAATGCATGCATGGATGGATGTATATTGGCTATAGCAACTGGAACATTTAATGACAACAAACTCTGGTTGATTTTTCCAGCAAGAATAAATCATGATAGTTAAACTGATCAATTAGAAATATGGTTGGAAAACTGTTGTTCTATGTCTGATGACCCTCCAAACAGATAAAATCACTACCCATGCATGCTGTTTGATAACCAGGCAAGAGTCAGCCTCATTATGTTTAGCATGAGCAACTAAAGATGGTGATGACAACCGCCACCGGCTACGTATAACATTATAACATTTTCATTGTATTAGCTTGTTGAAATTTGCATTAAGTGCATCCTATTCTGAATTGAACTGGCGGTACAAGCTTCTAATGAGAGCTGTTTTTGTGTGTGTAGGGCAGAGCGTGGATCAGAGTGGTCCTGATGGAGAAGAGATTATCAGAATACATCTCATCTGCTCTGAGGGACCTGAAAACGACCAGGTCTGAGTTATACATTTTTTAAATTTTAGTCCCAGAGGGGGAATGAGCTGGAAAAAATGTGTGTAATAATGTGTGAATGTGTCAACTGTAGGAGGTTTTATGACGACGGTGCGATCATGCTGGGAGAAGAGGCAGGGCTGTTAGCAGACACACTCATCGGACTCAACACCATCGACTTCAGGTGCCAATCATTTAGAGCTAATTTATCCTGTAGACCTTCAGTCCTAATTCTTTTCCTGTTGCACACTTTTCAAGCATTAAAAAATCTTCTAGCAAATGTTCATCTGAACAATTATGTAACTTATAGCTTAGTTGAGATTTGAGATGATTTTATTATGTATACACAGGTGTGAAGATCAGCTTTTTGTCATCATAAATGCAAATGAAACTGCAGCAAGAGGATAAGGACTGATGCGTAAAAATTCTGAAATCACAGAGCATCTCTTGGAGTTTAATTAAATCTCTAGGAGTGTTGCACAGCTTTAGTCCTGACTGAAAAAAATGCTTTGATTTAACCGTCCTTTCTCTCTGTAGTTTCTGTCTGAAAGGAGAGGGTCTAGATGGCAGCTGCCCTGCTGTGATCGACTACACGCCTTACCTGAAGTTCACGCAGAGGTAAGTCAGGTGATTTGTATTTATGGGAAATACTTTGTAGTAATCAGCAGCAGAGCTGTTAAAGATCATATCGGTAGCTATGAAAGCAAAGACTCTTTTCAGGAAGCTTTTGGCATATTGTAGACTAACACAGGTCTGGCTCTCTGTGCAGTGCAGACAGCATCAGCAGTGACGAGGAGGAGATGAGGACTCTGGGCAGCAGCGGCAGTGAGAGCAGCACCCCTGACAAAGCGGCCACTGCCGCCTCCATCTTTACTGAGCAGAGCAACCTGGTCAGCAAGTGCAAACGCTTTGAGCAGAAGTATCGCATGGCGCTGGAGCAGAAGGTAGCACCTGTGTGCCTGGGCTATTTTTGTATGAATAAACAGTTGGTAATATATGCTGATGTGACATTTTGCCTGATGTCTGTGTGAAAATTAGAGGCTCAAAGTGTGGAATGGCAGCAGGGAACAGACAAACATTCAGCTTGATGTTATTTCTTGCACATACAGCACTTATAATTTTCCCTTTGTGGCTTCAGCTGTTATTCTGCCCTTCAGTTATTATATCTGCTTCATCATGAGCCATAGCAGAGAAATGCAGATGTATAATAGACATAGCAGAAAACAAACAGATGACGAACTCTGTGTCTGTATGTGTGTGTGTGTGTGTGTGTGTTTCAGGGTTACCTAGAAGAGCTGGTCCGTCTGCGAGAAGCCCAGCTGTCAGAGGCTGTCTCTCATAACAAAGCTCTTCAGCAGAGCCTGGCAGATGCACATCTCTCACACACACTGGAGAAAGAGCAGCTTGAGTACATTGTACTGGAGCTACAGGACCAACTGTGAGTTCAGGATCAGCTGTGTTTGTTTGTGTGTTTGTGGCATGAGGTCAATGAAGGTGCACAAGTTAAGGCAACTCTGCAGCAGATCCAGCTGTGAGTCTGACATTTAGGAGTCAGAACGCTGCATGACTCTGGAGGCTGCAGGTGGTTTGTCATTTATGTGTTGTTGAATCTTTCCCAGTTGGTGCTACTTATAGCCAAGAGAGGAAGCTGTCTCAGCACTGCACCTTTCCATCAAAGTTCTAATCAGTGGGAACAACTGAACACTAATTCAATGTAGGCGACAAAGTCTGTCAAGAGGGTTTGTGTCCCAATCTCTAGGAACAAAGCTGAGCTCTCAAGACAGAGCGATGAGTCAGTCGATGTTCGCAAATGCAGATCCTGTCATTTTCGACTGATTTCATTCACACAGTGCTGGCAGCTTTGGGGTTTAGAGTCTTGCCCAAAGAAAATTTAGCATGTTGACCCCTTGTTTTGTAATTGAAAAACTATGTTTTTTTATTGATAATTTATTTGAATAAGTAAAAAACAGCCTGTTGATCGGTGGTAGAGTTTGGTTGTCTTTTGATCAGAATGCTAGGGTTCAATCCCAGGGCCTTCTGTCTACATGCTGAAGTGTCCTTGGGCAAGACACTTAACCCACTGATCTGTGTCATCAGTTTGTGAATGAGATTAGTTAATAATGATGGGTTCTTTCCATAGCAGCCTCTGCCAAACCAAGACAGGAGAAAGGATGACATTAACACAGTTTATCTTTTATTTTACAACATATCATATGATGCAACTGAAGACTTTGGTACATTATGATCGTTATGATCGCACTCTTACGAGAAAAATTCCACTTTCAAAATAACACCCATTTGTTTGTTTAGTTTCAGAGCACTGAACGAGAGTTGTTGAAAGAAGAGATGACAAATCAGAGTCTCAAACATGACCCTGACTTTTTGGAAAATGTGTAGCAGGCATTGAGTTCAAAATAAACACGAAAAACTTACACAATCACATCATTTGATTTATTGCTTTGTACTAGTTTCACTAGATATAGGGTTTCATGGTTTTCAAATTCAGTACAATCACATTCATCATGTTTAACACAAGAGATGAAAGCAAAACCACAAAGAACACAGAAAACAATGAAAATAATGAAGCAAACTATCAAAAGCTCTCAGGGTAGAGAAACAAAGATTTTTACAATGCATTTGTGTTTTTAACGTTATTTTTGCCTTTGATGGATGAAACAACCAAAGAGTCACAGGTCATGGGGGGGGGCAGACATGGAGTATATCCTCTGCATATTTGGAGCTGAAGCTCTGACAGATAAATTCAAACCAGCACCCTGTTTGTCTTTTCTTTCACTTTGATTGAATGTGAAGTTAAGCACTGCCTTACATACTGTTGTCTCCTCTGTATATTTTAGAGTAACTAATAGTCAAACAGAAAAGAAAGGCTTGTAGCTGTTAGTAAGAGCCTCTTTAATGCTTTTGTACATTTTGGTTTTATTTCTGGCTTCTTGTTGATTTTGTCTTATCTGCATCTTTAACTCTGCATGCTGTCTGTATTTCTTTAGGACGGTATTGAAGAACAATGACTTGCGGTCTAGACAGGAGCTGACGGCCCATCTGACCAATCAGTGGCCATCTCCCGTTGCCTTGGATGCCAATGCTGTTGCCTTGGATACACTGTTGTACAGGAAGAGCAGGGGACAATGGGAGGAGTACGTAGATGCGTCCTTTAGCTTCAAGATTTAATTTAGTTCAGTCTGGGGCTGCAACAAACTTTTAATTTGTCAGAGACATAAATGTTATCAAGCGTGTAGGTTTTACGTATCAATGTGAAGAAAAATGTTCTTTATGTAATATTTATCATTTACATGATGACATGCCTTTGAAATCATCATCTCTAGAAGTGGTAATGATCAGCAATAAATTCACACATTTTCACTTCATGATTCTTACTTCATGTTTTGATATTGTGAGCTACTTCAGCTCTTGACAGTCCAGACAGTGTTGTGGTTCATACGAGCATGTACTGACAGACAGTCGATCATGTATGGCTCGGATATGCGGTGAATCCACTATGATAACAACTTTACAATCTAAGAATGTACTAAATTTGTGACCCATTAATCTGTGTCAGTTGTTCTACTTATCCTAAACCACAATGACAACCTTTGTCATAGAAATTGGTGGATACATCCACAGAGCAAGATGAGAAAATAATTCCTTTATTTGTTGTAAAAACTCAAGTTTCCCTGATTGGTGGTGAACACCTGGAGATCCAGGATGCAGTAGTTTTTGTCCCACAAAATCAAATTACTATATCAAGTTTACGATTTATTTAAAAGAAGGAAAAAATCAGATTTTCACATTATTGTTATTTCTTTTTATTTATTTTTATGTTATTTCGTTTAATTTTGACTATTCATCCAAAAGATGGGACAGGACAAGAGAGTATGAAACTATGAAGAGAGAGAGGAAAGAAAGACATGCAGCAAAGAGCCTTGCATCAGAACTAAGTCTGTCCACTTCCAGGACTTTAGTCTTTGTTCATGGGACATGCAGTTAAACTGCTATACCAACCCAGTGCCCCATCTGATTCTTTAAAACGTTCATATTTCAATCAATTAAAATAATGTAAAAAATTTTTTGTTTGTTTCCTGTCACCTCTTTCACTTTTTAAACACCAGTTTTCTGTAAATCTTAAATTGATCCACCTTTTTCTCTTTTTCCTTGAAGCAAAAGCTTTCAGAGTCTGGAGCAGCTGTCTGCGGGAATGAGCCTCTCCCAAACTTCTCTGGAGCCATCACACACTCTGAGCCTGGAGGCCCGGCCGGCAGGCAGCACACACTGGCCAGACCAAGGTAGGTGTTTACTCGACTGCTGTTTTTTTCTTTCTAATAAAATGAGCAGTCAAAGATGTGTGTCATCACGTTCAGGTAAAGAAGAAACCCCATCTCTGAGAGGTCTGTGTGGATCCCTGACGTCAGTCGTCAGCTACAAATCTCTGACCAGCATGAAGTCCAACGAGTGTTTGGCCAGCCCGGCAACAGAGATCTGCAGCCCTGGCATCACTCCTTCATAGCTGAAGGGAAAAACAAAACACACAAGCACCTAGCCAAACAATCCAAGAACTTTCTAAATGTAGGTGATATTGATTTGATGTGTAGACATGTATGTTTTGTTCATGGAGCCCAGAGCTTTAACAGATGGACGTCCAGACTGCCTGCTGAGAATGTGGTGTTGCATGTTGTTTGAACTGGTATGACCTGCACACCAGCTCCATAAAACCCAGTAATGTCTCATAAATGTTTACTTTTAAAGAGAGCTTCCAGCTCAATCAACGTGTTTTTGCTGATCTTTTTATTCCTAAAAATGACATTTGTGTTATCAATCTTGGCAATAGATCGTAATAACAGTTTTTTGGCTTGTAAATGACCCCGATAATCAACAGCGTTAGAAGATGGTGATGAGTAAGTTTATCTTGTCTCCCTCACTGAGAAGCTTTGCAGGAGATCTTGGCTCGCTGAGAAAAAAGATGACAAACTGAGCTTAAAGTTAAGAAGGAAACACAAAACAGTTCTCTTTCCTGCAGCTAAAATGAATAATTTGTTCTCGTCTGCCTCTGAATTGATTTTTCAAACAGGAATTTATTCATTCTCTGTATACTTCACATTTTTCCAGGTGTCTGTGTTCACAGTTTTTACTTAAGAAGTGTTATGTTGCCTGCAGTGGGCATAATGCAGTATCACAGTTTTGTTCTCAGGTAATGATCACTAGCATTAATGACCACCTCTTAATTCTGAGTTTTCTATAAAGTTCAGCTTTATCAGACAGACCTCTGCCTTTCTACCCTTTAAATAGTCAATCGAAGTGTTTAATGGATAGATACAAGAACTATATCAATCCAAACACTCTGACTTTTGATCTGACTTGGGATTGTTTGAGTCTGTCTTGCAACTGTGGGATTTTTGATGAGGAACATGTGTATTTGCAAAGCATCTGTATAATGTGATTCGTATTGTTGGTGACTAGCTGCATACCTCAACACTGAGCTCATGACTTTACCATTAGCTTGTTGCAGCAGTCGTTTGCACAGCCATGCAGTATTTGTTTTAATGGATTTCTTTGCTTTTTTATGCTTCATTTTGAATAAACGGCACTCATTTAAACAATCAAATTTAACAGTGACATTACAGTTTCTTGTCAACACTAAACAGGTGTGGGGTAGAAGCTTGTGTAAGGTAATGGAGACAACATTTCTCAGAAAAGGCTGTACTAATATTAAATGCCACAGTCTCAAAGGGTCAAACCATCATAGCATCACACTGTTGTCATGATGGCATAATCTGGACTGGACTGAAAGTGCTAAAACAGAGAGCCTGTGACAACATCTTTATACAAACACTGACTCAAGAGTGTCACAAACTCACAGTAATAAAATAAAGATCAAGCTTACATCTGTGATGTAAGGACTTCAGGCACAATGAACATGATCCCAGTGTGAGGAAAAACTTCACAGAGCTGTGGCTGCCATCTGCTGGCCACAAAATGTATCAAAAAGTTTTTGATAACATTTCATTTCAGCCGTGCACACAGGACCTATAGCGGTGAACATAGAACATTTACTTACAAAAATCACTAATAAAAGTTTTTCTCATATATTTAAATTATCTAGTACATTTTGTTATGTAGAAATTGATCAAGCAGCTCATTGTTTATTCTATATCCATTTCTGCTTGTTCTTCTTCTTTGGCAACACAAGGCTTTTCATTCCTGGTGTACTTCAGCAGTGGTTGGAGTGGTGTGAGATCACGAGAAATGTAACTGGAAAACTATTAGCTACTGCTGGTGTGCAGCGACCCGAGCATCCTCTCCTGGTTGTGTTTGCGGAAAAAGGCTTTCCCGTACTCGTAAGTGCTGATCATGATGGCGCAGGCTGGAGCCACTTTGATCAGCCGAGGGAGGAAACCTAGCAGAAAGGCAGCAGGTAAGGGAAGCCATGATATGCCATTCAGTACGGTACATCTATGGTCAATCATATAAACATCAACCTGCAAACAGTCCAGTGATGCCGTCCTGCGCCAAAATCCTGCTCATCACACTGAAGGTGGAGGAGGAGAACTTGTGTGATACTGAGAAGATAAGAGTAAACGTTAACTGAGCACAACAGATGGTTTAGATTATGACCATCAGCTCCATCAGATGAGCTCATGTGCCCCAATAATAACTCGTGTTTTAAATGTGTTCAATATAATTATTATTATTTTGTACAAGTTTTCCCTTAAAGAGCTGAAACATGGTATATTGACAGTAGCTCAAAGATGTTATGTAATAGACACTTGACTTGTTATTACTTTAGTGACTCGTACTGGGACTAGAATTTGAACACAGGGGACTAGAGACTTTGGACACAGACACAGTTTGGTGAACTGACTGTAAACTGTATATAAAAACGATAAATTCCCATCAATATTTCCCAGAGCCTACAATGAAATCATTTAACGTTCTTTTTGTTTACAACCTGCAAAGATATAAAGCCTACTCTGATTAGTAAAAAAAAAAATCAAACTTAAACTGGATTAAGAAAAGGTTACTGAAATGTCAAAAACCTACACTATACTAAATAAATTTGAAAAAACAGTTCATGCCATGCTCACAGTTTTTTGCTTGCAGCTCTCCCAGCTCCACCTGCCTTCTTGTTTTGACAACATCAAATGGTAACGTGATAATGGAGGCAATCTGAAAAAACGAAACACATCAATAATAATAATAATAATAATAATAATAATAATAATAATAATAATAACCCTTAAAGCCCTGGCCTCTTTTTTTGGGGTCTTTTGACACACCTAAATTGAAAAGTGTAAGTCTCTGCATCTACAAGGTCTATTTGAATCATTTGAGTCATAATAAAGGAAACACTTGTGAAATTTGTTCAGAGGTGTCAGAATTGGTATTTATGTCATGGCTCAGAGTAATAACTCAAGTATTGCTCAAACAAACAGAAGGTTCGGTTGAAGTATGACTTGATGGCGTTTGTAGCTGAGTTTCTCCTGTTTCATCTGATGTACAATACCACTACATTTATACGCCATAAGTGCTTCATTTTATGCCTTTTGTTGCAATGTGACCTCAGAGTCCCCCAACTGGGGAACCTTAGGGTTTAAAAGGTCAATTGATAGTTTAATTAGTTGATTACGGTGAAGAACTGTGGTATTGTCTTGCTAAATTTATTCAACATCCCCATCTACCCAGAATGGCTTGAAAATGCACTTACAGAGCCAGACAGCGCTCCAGATAAGAAGGTAATGGTAAATGTGGCCTCTCTGGTGTTGTATCGTTCACATAGCCAAGTCTTGCTCTTCTCATAGTTGTACCAATACATGGCTGAGAATGGCACATCCCTGTACAACGTGGGCCCCAAACCTCTCCATAGAGACAGCCAACCCTCTGTCTCCACTGCTGAGCGAATGCAAGCGGTCAGCTCCCTGTATGACTGTTTCTGAGACTGCAACTTCGTACGGATCAGTTCTAGCGGGCTGATAACTGTTGCTGACCCCACTGCAGAAGAGAAAAAAAAAGTACTTCAAAACAGAATGCAGACAAAAACAAGAGAAAAAAAATGCATCAAAAGTATTAACTGGTGAGGTATATTACAGAAATGAGATTTATGTTCCTAAATTAATCAAAACCAAGCTGCTGTTGTATCCTTTTTTACCCTCTCTTTAATAAATTCTCACTTGCTGCTATTAAATACATGGCTGAACCAAATCAGGGTTACAGTGTCCGACCAAATGTACAAACTCAGACTGCAGAGCAAAAAGAAGGAATCACTACCCTAGACAGAAATTCAGCCACCAGCAGCACCAGTATCTTAAGTCAATTATTCATAAGTGGTTAGCTTGCCTCTTGCAATGGCCCCAGCTGCAAGAGGAGCCTCCTGAGCATAGTCTCCCATCCTGAGCCTCAGTGCTGCACACAGCTGGTCGTAGCATGTGAAGTAGATCACTGTGGCAGGAACTGCCATCACACTAGAGATAACAAATATGTTATGTGTGCACAAATTACTCTTCCATTAAAATTAGTCTGGGCATGGAAAAAAAATAATTACACTCAAAACAACACATAAATTAATGAACATGATCTTTATGTCACATTCCATTTTCTTGACAGTAATCGGTCTTTGGTTGTCGGTCTTCAAGACAATCCTGGGTGGTTTGCCACTGATATGTACGTTTGAAACTAATACAGCCTTAATGAGTACATGAGCTATGGTGAAGTGACTTCCAGCCGACCACCTTTGCTCAATGAGTCAGCCTCAGGAGGAGTGTAGGCTGATGACAGTGAAACAATAAGAACTAAAGAGACACAGGAGACTTCAACTCACAGGGTTGGGGGTAGACCACTCCACAATGACTTCATGCCTTCATTGCGTATTATCTTGACAAAGGCATCCTGTATGAATGAAGAAGGTAGAGTCGATATAGGAAACATTAAAATGTCCAAGGTTTTCTTTCACAACAGTATGCTGCAGCTCAATAATTTTAAGACTTATTTTGAAATATGACTAGAAATTCTCACCAGTGTGCCACTGAAGTGACCTGGTGCTTTGTACCAGGCCTTGGAATTACCATTTTCACATACACATATATGGTCCATAAGCCCATTGCAGTAGACAAAGCACTTCCCTGGGAGACATTGCAACAACAAAATGAGTTATTTTACATGACATGTGTTAAACATGATACTAGAGCAACACAATTCTTACTAATCCTACCTTTGGGGAAAGGGTTCCTCTGTGCTTGCAGTCTGATCTTCACAACATCCAAAGGAGTGACTGAAAAATTGAGACACTTAAAACAAGCCTAATTGTGCAGTAATAACGGGTAAATTATGAAATTATCGATAAGTTTCATGTTTTCTTTGCAAAATGTAAATTAACCTTACTTGTATGATAAACTAATGGTTGTACGTTGGAAAGAAATCACGTGTTGAGATCATGCGCCACATTAGTTAAAACCAGTAGAACAGCAGTCTGTGTCAAAGGCAAATAATGGACATGGAATTTAATCAGCATGGGTATCTCACCGAACAAAGATGTAAGGATGGCTCCTGAGCAGGACGCCACCATCTGTTGGAGTGGAGTAATGCCATCGATGTCACTGGCTAAAGGAGGACTTTGACCACTCATTATGCCTTCTTAAAACAAGATATAAATTGACGCCGGACATGTACAACGTGTTATGTAAGAAGATGGAGTAACACAAAGCGACTGAAATGTTGGCGTGGTTGGCCTGTTATTTAATATTACCCTCGATAAAGATGACAAAAACTCTTCGACTATCTGTTTTTAGTTACTGTGTTTAGCTAACGACCGACCTTTTAAAGCAACCAAGCTACCATGAGACCTCCCATAGATACAGCCACCCCTCTCTGGCTTTAGAGCTTCCGAAAGTCTGTCTGATGCTTTAGTTTCGCCTTGATGACTCTAGACGAAAAGCACAACTTCAACATGTGTTAAGGGTTACTAGCTAGCTTGTCAGTCAACATTACATGATATCAGTTACGTATTATTGATTTCATCGGAGCACATTCTTATATATGAGGTTACAATAAACTCTATGAAGAAAATAAAATCACACAATTATCTTTTCAACTTTCATTGAAAATAAATGAAATATATATTTTTATTCTAATTTTCATGTTTTTTGTATTTATTTTATGTTGACTACTAATCTGGAAACATCACATTCGAACACAAAGTACACATTTACCTATTTCCTGAGTTGCCAGGTTTGGAGAGTTTTCGTAAAACACAAACATTTTTCAGATTCTGAAAGGTATGGAAATGCAAATCAACAAGTAACTTAAATGAATTACATATTGTTTGTTTTGGATTTTCAGCTATTAAGGCAATGATGCATGCAACTACCAAACTGTCCAATCCATTGGACGGGAATTTATTCCTTTCAAATGGGCTTGTGCATATGTTGAGGGAAGAGTCCGACATGGCAACTTACGCTTTCTCTCGTATTGGATTTAAAGCGGGAAAGACTGCGAAATAGTGGACTGAAAATTTAACAACTACTGGCAAAATGTTGCTGAATTTCTTTATGAACGATACTCGGTGGTTAAAACGCGGTTAAATACTATGTGTGCTGCAAATATTACGTTTTTTCCCCGAGGTTGAGCTGAACAGCCAGCCGCCAAGACTGTCTGCCGGTTTGCTAAACGAAACTGAAATATGAACTGTTTCAAAGTTAGTTAAACTAACCGTTGGATAAATTCTGTCGTTGGGAACACATCAACAGCATGTTTAACGCTACTTGCGTGATTTTATCCAGACCTATTTTGCTCGCTGTCTCTTTGTAAACAATACTCTTGCTTTGTTTACCAAACGGGGGACAACACACAGGACTTCCTGGATCGTGTTTACTGGTCACAGGAGTGCTGTATAAACATCTATTTATCTCTGTTAAAGAGAACAAAATGAGGCCGAAACGCGTCCAGAGACAATCGGGATCCCATTCACAAGGTAAATTATTGTTAACTAGTACTTTATAGGACTTCCATTGAAGCCTGTTGTGTTTTTAAGCTGAATGAAAAACGTCGCCAGTTATCACAGTAACTGAATATTATAATGATTAAAAAAAAAAAACACTTTTCATTATAATTTAACCTAACACTGACACTTCAATTCAAGACATTTGTCCCGGCTACCCTTATTTAGAGCCTGTCTATAATTTAAATGTACAGCACGTGACGTGTCTTACCGAGCTAGCCCTAAACTGCATTTGTGTTCGAAATGGTTTGTAACGTTTTCAAGACTGGGACATACTGATCAATGAATAGATATGAAAGTTGAGGACAAGTAATTTACAAAAGACAATAAATGTTCATAATATTTGAATTCTTTTGAAACACTGGTGATAATGTTTAGAAACAGGCTGACAACCCCCCCCCCCCCCCCCCCCCATAACATAACATTACAGGTATCATGGAGGTGTAAAGAGATTAATGAACTAACAACACCACTGGACTCTCTTTATTTTCATCTGTCTTTCTGAATATCTTTCAGGTAAAGACCTTGGTACTGGAGATACAAAGGCAAAGCTGAGCCAAAATAAACCCGCTCAGGTTAAACCATTTGCTGGGAAAGTGTTTTACCTTGATTTGCCAGCAAACAAGACAGCAGAGAAATTAGAAGGAGACATTAAAGAACTTGGTGGGGTAAGGAGGACTCTTCAAAGCTCAGAATTTCTTCTGTCTCAGCATGACGTATACTTTCAGCTGTTGGCACTTAATAGATTCCTTCTGAAGAGTTTGGTATTGAATTGTATATAGATCTTCTTGAATCTTTATTCTGCCTTTTGTTTTGTGTTTCTCGTAGATGGTGGAGAAATTCTTCAGTAAAGAAATAAAGTATCTGGTATCGAACAAACGGGAGGCTAGATATGTGCATTGCCTCAGACAGAACTCTCCAGTCCCCAGCCCAGACTCTGGACCCAGTTCACCTCACCCTCATTCAAACGTGCACCAGCCTGATAGTCATGGGGAAACAATAAAAAACAAGTCACAGGGACATACAGAAACTGTGAGTCCACTCTAAATTTCATGTGATTCTTTTTTAAGTGTCACTTTAATTTTGCTATGTTGGTGAATGTTGCAGAGATTAATTTTCTGTCACTGTCTTGCAGCGTGTTACAAGTCGGGGAAAGTCTTTGGTGGAGAAAGTGGTGAAAGAGCAGGTTTGTGAATTCCACACTAATGAGTTTAGAGGGAAACTGTTATTACCTCTTTTGTTTTCTCTGCTTATATGCACTTGTTTGTTTTTTAGGAGAGGGTGAAAATGAACAAGATCCTGTCAAATGCTTTGGAGTGGGGTGTAAAAATCCTTTATTTAGATGGTATGTTAAAAAGTCTTAATGTTTTTCTCATACATTTCATCAACAGTTAAGTATTCTTTAATTAAGGGTTTATTATAACTTGATTGATTGAGGTTTTTTTCCTTCTTGAATTCCACTTATAGATATATTGGCCTATGTTCAGAAGAAAAAAAAGACTGTCAGCAGCCGCCCTCCTGCTCCTACTGCAGCGAAAACAAGTGTAAGTTTACATTTTCAAAACAACCTGTTTTAACTGAAAAAAAACATGCTTAAATTTATTTATTTATTTATTTGTGTCATTCTTTGTAGACCAAATCTAAGGTGACAGCAAAACACAGCTCTCAGAGAGTCAAAGGTAAATGTTTAATGTTGATCTCGATGATTTTCTGAACCTCTGGCATTGAATCATAGACAGCCTTTTCATTGTTCTTTTGAGGTCGAAGAGTTTAGTTTGTTTTGAGGCTTTGTATACACTAATTAAAATTGTCCTAATGATATTTACGCCAGCAGGGAGGATTAATAGACCCTTCATCAAGGTTGAGGACTCCAGCAGGTAAGAGACAGTGAGATAAAATTATGTTTTTTTTTTCATCAAGGGTTTTGTTTTGACAGTATTTCTCTCACCAATTTCAGACACTACCGTCCAATCTACCTCACAATGCCAAACATGCCTGAGTTCAACCTGAAGACTCTTCCTCCCTATAGTCCTTTTTGTGTGGAGGACAGGGACCCTTCTATGAACAAACAGCAAGGACACAGGTACTGTAAAGACTGGAAAATCATTTTCCTGACCAGAAATATTTTTGACAATGTTAAAAAATGTTGTTTTTTTTCAGGTTATTGAATTAGTAAGCATCCTAACAGAAAGATGCACAAATCTGTAATTTATTAAAAAAAAGAGTGAAGTTTTAAGTGTTGTGTGTTTAGTGGCCTTATGGAGTCACACATCAAGACTGAATAAAAATTTTGTGAAAATGCTGGGACAAAAAATGTTTTCATCTTAGCTTTGTTTCATTTGTGCAACCTCTGGGCTTCTGTGGGAACAGTGAAGAGAGAGCGCACAGCCGAAAGAAGAGCAGAGACAAGAAACGAGGTGGCTACTGTGAGTGCTGTATGATCAAATACGAGAACCTTACAACGGTAAGAAACCACAAAGAATAAATTCAGAGCTTTCACTTGAAGAGGAAGTAAACATTGTGTAATGACACATGACCAATACATGTGTATGTATATACACCTCAAATTTATTAGACTACCTGTCATGCTGGTGGATTAACCATGACAGATACATAAAGGTGCTTTAGTAGTTAACTGTTAGGGCAGTGGTGGCAAGCACCTTACAGTGGGAGGTGGTCTAATAAATCTGTGTTTTTTATATATATATATATATATATATATATATATATATATATATATATATATATATATATATATATGTATGTATGATTTATATTAACAGTTCTGTATGGGGTTGTATTACAATATATATACATATACATAATTTCTTAGCACTTGCAGAGCTAAAGCCAAGGTTAAAGCAATGGTGCTCATTCTAAGCTTTCATTAGTAGCTGAATTTTATTTATCCAATTGCAATAATACTACTGTGCAATGAGTTGTGCACTGTGGTTCAGTGAATAATGTCAGGAGTTTAAAAAGTGACAGCTGAAGAGTGCTTGCAATGTTTCCTTTTTCCTGAAGCATCTACAGAGTGGCCGCCACAAAGCTTTCTCAAAAAGTGACAAGTATTTAGTCGTGGACAGACTGGTTTCCACCCTCCCGTGCAGCTTAATTCACCTCAAAACTCAAGTAAAGAGGTAATTTGTTTGATTTTTTTTTTTAATCTCTTGCAGGATAATAAGTGCACTGTGAATCACTTTTTTTTGTTGATGCATGCTTACTTACAAATCAAGCTATTTGTCAAATTCTTTCCGCTCATCTCATGTTTTCTTATTTCCTCTCAGACCAAAGTGCAGGGTTTCCTCTCTCGTGGTTACTCCTGGACCATGTGGGAAAACTGATCTCAGGCATGAGAGAGGACTGGATACTACTGAAACTTTTAAGGATGAGCAGCATCAAATTATGGACAAAGAGAAGGGATTTAATTCAGGACTCACTTTACAAATTGGATCAGGCTCTACTTCTGCTCCTGTGATCTGCAGAGAGAGGGACAGGAGGAGTTCTTACACACCCTCGGACAAATCCAAGAACAATCTTCTTGAGTATAAAAAACTGTGCAGACAGAATTCATTGACTGCTTGCATTCAAAAAGTGGGACGGACTCAGATGTCTCAGTGTGATATGGAAACAACTCTACCTAGGGGTGAAACTCTTGCATCTGGAGTTTGTCAGTCTGACCTAATGGAACAATTTATAAGTCCAGACAAGATTTCATCCTCTGGATTCAAAGGTTTGCACGGAGAGGACAAAGAGTCCTTAGAAAATCTCTCTGTAAAAACAAATCAACAGGAGGAGAAGCAGGACTCGTCTGTGTGTTGTGTTGTTCCTAACAAAGTTGGTGAAGGCTACTCAGACAAAGAAGAAACTGTCCCCACAACACCAAACTCTTCTCCAGTTCGGAAAATTAAAAGGAAGGTGAAAGTTTACATACGCAAAAGACGGAAAATGGAAACTCCTGCTGAACACGTGAAGTCAAATGACTGCTCTGAAGACTCTATGCTGAAAGTTTTGGAATTATTTCAGGACAGTGATGACATGGAGGTGGAGTTTCTTGGGTTTTAGCATGTGGGGGGTTAAATAGTAGGGATAAAGTGTGTTACTCTTGCATTTCCTATAAGTAGAACCAGCTCACAATTTGAGTTGTTGGCTCTACAACCCACAAGATCCAGTTTGTCTTTAGACATCAGTTCAAAGACAGCTCATTACTCTTTAACAGTGTTACATAGGATGAAACACAGCAGCTGATGTGCTGCACTTTAACTGAATAAGAAACTGATGAAGCAAAGACAAGTAATAACAGTTTACAGCTGTTATTTGCATCTTAAATGGTAAGTTTTAAAATAGCAGACATTTCTGCTAACAGTTTTTACAAGTCGAAGTTTCTTTGTGGCAGCATGTTCCAAAAGTGAAAGGCCAATCAATGTTGGCATCTCCTTAGTTCCTTAAAACCATTCAAATGACAGAATAATAATGTGTGGATCTTCAACTGGATGACTTTTTAGAAAAGTGTCAGATTGGAGTGTTTCTGTATCAGAATACAGGCTGCTCCATCAAAGTAACATGATGAAAGGAAAAAGCAGCATTAGTTAAGATGTTTTGTTGTCATCTGAAAGAAGAGGCCTTGGGGAATCTTATTGTGTGTGCACATAAAACACATGGTGAATATGTTTTCTAATGTAAATACCTATGGGTATAATGTTCAGTACCTGACATTATATATGACATTTTAGGATTCTTCTTAAGTGCACTTTTAATGACCTGCCTTTTGTGCTTTTCCTGATGCATTAGCTCAGCTTCTCTTGTCTCCTGGTATTTAGTGCATTAGCATGGTGCCCTTGTTTCCCTCTCAGCTCTCAAATGGATGCACTGGGTCAGATGGAGTCTGTGTGTCACTGGCATTAAGAACAAATACACAAGCAACAAAGTGTTTTAATGCACAAGAACAAGCGGACTGCAAACAAAAGGAAAGACAACACAGAATGCAGACATTTTTTTTTCTATTTTGCTCCTCTACTAAAGATTTCCTGACACCACTGTACTTTTAAGATTGTTGCAAAGAAAAATAAGCTATTTCTAGCTTATTGAATGAGCGTCTGTAATGCTTTTTTTTTCTAATTTCTAATCAGCAATGAAGAGTCTTTGGGTTAGACTGCTGGTTGAACAAAGGGAGTTCTGTCATGAAGGGTTCTGAAAAATGTGGGGATTTTTTAGCATGTTGTCAGACAGACAAATGTATATCCAAGTGCCTCTCTCTCTCTCTGTTCCACAACAACAAATAAGACCAACAGAAAGAAGATAACTTGTCTCTGGGGTCTTTTGAAGTCTGGAACTGCTGTGGCAGGTGTCACAGGAAGTCTTATTTGATGTTTCCTGGCAGAGATTTCCAAACATTTGCCCGTTAAAAGAAAGCAAAAGGGCATTTTTTTGTTTATTGGCACAAAATTGACACAATTTGAAAATTCCTCTCAGGAGCTTTATAAAAAATGTAGTTTTAGCAATCCTTATAATCTTAACACTAAAGGCAACGTGTAACGTGTTAAAAGCTATCATTGTGGTCCTTTAAATCGGAGCTCATTCACACAGAGACATATCCCATGATTTCTTAATGTAAAAGTTATGTTAAACCAGGTGTTTCAGGAAAAGGATATATAAAATGAAAATCAGGCATTCATCCCCTGGATGTAAAATCATCAGGTGTGTCCTCATATAAACGCATAATTTAAAGAAAGTTGGTCTCTTTATTTAACGATTGATTCACAAATTGTCAAGATAAGAATGACAAATATAGTAGACAAACAGCTCCAACACGAACCATACCGCCGCACGCGCGCGCATGAACATGAACCGGGTTTGGACTGACTCGTGTAGATAATAACAGGCAGGGTTTGACAGGAATGGCGTTTCTGCTTCATCTAAACATGGAGGAGGAGGCGGGATATGAGTCCAGCCGGCAGAAGGCCGGGCCGGCAGCTTTCCTCCACCCTGTCTACACCGCGCTCTCATATTTATGCATTAGATGTTTCTGCAGTGAGCCGCTGGATATTGATGTGTTTTAAGGAGGTGTTCCCAATCCTTTCCTCCCCTTCATCCATCCCTGCCTCCCTCCCTCTCTCTCACACACATACACACTCCCTCCCTCTCCCCCTGTCCCTCCTCCCTGCCTCCTCGGTGCTGCTGATCCGTGGGGTCTCGGTGCGCTCTCTCGCTCTCAGACGCGCTCTGCGTTCAGACTTGCGAGGACCCTAATGGCACCCATCCGGAGGGACCTCGCTAACCAAACGACCAGCCCCGGCTACCAGCTCCCCTAACGAAGGCAGGTCTCCGAGAGCCTGCTCCTGGAATACCGCATTGTTTTATAATTCCTAACAAAAGAGAGAGAGAGGGGGGAAGGTGATGATGCTGAGGATGCGCCCGCGATGGTGGATTTCCCTTTTGTGCGTCTGTGGATTGATGCACGTCGGTTACCAGAGCAGCCTTAATGCCCAAAATGGTAACTGAGTCTTTTTCAGATAACAACTGAACTATCATCGCGAAAATCATCATTAAAAGCCAGCGATTATTTTCCTAATTCACAGCAATGTCTACATCATCATCTACATCTAAAATATGCATGCAGCCTGTAGCTGATTCTTGTTATCAAAGCTAAATAAGAGCAATCGACATTTCGGATGGCGCTGTTTGTGATGAAGGTGGGCTATCACTTGTGTTATGAAACCAGTGTTTTCCTCGTTCCTCCTCTCTGACCAGGAGACGCCTTGTCGAGCTTGAAGGCTCTTCGTGATGCAGGCAGGTTCGCGGGGAAGGAGGACACAGTGCCTCTCCGTCTGCTCTACAGCAGACACAACCACAGCCAGATCACAGAGGACGAGCTCAGCACCAGGGTTAGAGCCAGCTCGGGATCCACGCAGGTACACCGTGTTTTCGGAGGAGGGTTTTCATGCACAGCTGTGACTGCCTCTTCATGTTTATGTTTAGCATTGACTCGTGCTTCCCCTCTGTTCCTGTTCTCAGAGGAGGAATTAATACTTATTTAATTACAAACAAAGAGGAAGAAAGCTTGAAACATTTAGACAGAAACAAGCAGCACTAATAAGGCAGTCTGCAGATGCTATTTGGGTCATAATTTTCCTTATTTGTAAAAAGATGCCCACCCTGCCCTTGATATCAAATATTCATTTTCTTTGATGTCAAGTTTTCTCGATCAGCACTGTATATTTGTAAATCATCACCCTTTGTCAACTGGCTTTTGGGATAAGCAATAATTTAGTGAGAACTTACATGTGTGCTCAGCTGGTTTGCTGTAGCCTACTGGGAGCTGTCTCACCCACACCAGCTCATATCTTAAATCCCATTTAGAAGCATTTTTCACTGTGTTTATGAATGAAAGACACTAATGGATCCCTATTTGGGATTCACGAAGTTGACAGTATCCTCACCAGGTGTAAGTCCCTCCTTGATTCATCTATATTTGTGTTTATGTTGGATGATAAGTCTATAGAACTTGCTGTGAATAAACTCAAGATAACCTGCTTTAAAGATAGAGAAACTGTTGGTAGTTCATAATTTCTTCACTAGAGGGCAATGAAAAAAATATTTTTATACTACTGAATAATCCACTTTGTTAAGGTTATGCCATAGGTATTCTTATAAAAGCATGTTTGTTAAGATTATGTGTTAATGCTAAAAAGCTAGGTAATTAATTATTATGGGCTATTTGAGCTCTCAAATTGGCTTCAGAATTCACAATCCTTCTGATACTACATGTAAAATATATAAGTATTTAGTGTCATACTGTCTAAGGCTTATGTTTGATGTGGGGTTTTAATTGGATGACACTTTAATTAAACAACAATATAAATCTTTACTTAGGCACCCAGTTATAACATTATGTGTACTGTCAGTGTTTGGATGGGAGCAACTCATGAGCAAGTAAAGCAATGTACACTAGCCAGTGAAGTATGGTATATATAGGCTACTAGTTAAACTCAAAGATATAATAAACTTAGTCTTGCAAAAATCTATTTGTAACTAGTTGAAAAAGCTACAGACAGAACAGTACTGAGTGATGAAAAAATCCTCCTGTTAATATAGTGTAGTAATAATATTCATAATAATAATAATAACAACAATAATCACAGCTCTACTGTTCTCTGACTCAGATCAGTGAAGCAGTATCTCTGTTGGGGTCACTTCAACAGATGAGTCAATTAGTATCGTGCAAACCTGTCATGCGTTTTTAATTTGTACTACTGAGGCCTGTGCAGGCTAGCCTATGGAGGACCAGAGAGTGGGGACAGAGCTACAGATGGTAGCAGGCAGGGAGGTGGTGCTAACCCTTTGTCTCTCTCACACCTCAGACAGAGCTGCAGCTCGATGGGTAAACAAGTTAACAGGAACCATCTGCCATCAAATATAATTTTAATATTTTCCTTTTGAAGCTGATACTAATCTCCATCACAGATTGGTCATGAAACCATCTTCCTTTGAACTGGATTTTAAAAACAGGAGGCTAATTCCAGTAGAGTGAGAGATACTTTTTTACTTTCTACAAAGGCTTTTAAGAGGATTGGCTTAAACTATTCATATCACGCCTAAACCCTCATACACACAAGATGCATGTTTGTGTAATTCCTGAGTTTACAGCAGAGGGGATGTATTTATTTTGCTCTGAAAATATGTTAACCCTGATCAATACTGATCTCAAAAGTCAAACTATGTTTGAAAAATATGTTGCACACAAGGAATATATCCAGGGATGAAGGGAGGAGACAGTTATTGCTATCTTTGATTTGGTCTCTGATGCTCAAAGTCTCCAATCCCCAAGAGAGTTGCAGATAGTTCAATCAGATGTGATGTCACTCGAATAAAGTTTAATCAGTTATTGGCTGTTTTTAGATCAGTAGCCTAAAAACAAATCTGTCAAGTAGATCTGAAAATGTGTGACACAGGAAGTTATTTATAGACTTCTGTTATTTTTCCTATTTTCAGTCTCAGACACAAACAGCTCCACCACTGAATGAGCAACGAGGAGTTCAGCAAAGTGATTCTGTTGTTTTGGTAGAAGAAAATGAATGCTTAGAATGAAATTAGTCCAAGCATGTGTGTTGATTTTAAACTTGCACTATCACATTTGTGTGTGTGTGTGTGTGTGTGTGTGTGTGTGTGTGTGTGTGTGTGTGTGTGTGTGTGTGGTACATTGATAGCACTTACAGTCATACTTTAAGAGTCAGAGTGGAAAGCCTGACGTGCCATAACTCAGAAATCAATGCAAGAAGAGTCAGTAGTGGTATCATAATATTGGCCTGGCTCAGTCAAACTGGGATATGCTTTCATTAAACAAAATTACTGCTACCTCCTCCCATCATAGATCCAATCTGCCAGATTAGATTTCATCACAAGCGTGCCATGAAAAGGGATTGCCCTTTGTATGTACTCACACACACACCCACACACACCCATTTGCTTGCTCATGTATTCATTGACACCCGTACCAACAATAGAGTCTGTGGTCAGTGGGGACCTCCTAGAGTGAGGTCGCCCTTGGGTGAGCACAGTGGCACCTCGTCAAACGGAAACAAAAAAAATACACTCCCCTCCTCCTCTTGTTGTCATGCCGCGTCCGGTCTGTAATGAAGGTAGCAGCCTGTGGGCTGAGTCTGGGGGAGGGGAGGGTGAGCTGTGTGATGGCTCAGCTTTGGGACTCCCTTCGACCTCTGCAGGAATGATTGTTGGGAGATCAGATTGACCTAAGGGTGTGTAATAAAGCTTGTACCATATGTGCCCAAAGATGATACTGAAAAGAGCACACTCTCCACTGAAATCAATCACACTCAGTAAATGCACATTTCTGTGATTGTGTCATGTGAGAAAAACCTTAAAGAGAGAAAAAAAACCTTAAATTCAACTTAGATGACAGACCTTGATGGCTTAATTAAATCCAGCTTTACTCACCACTGATTGATGAAAAAAAACCTACCAAGCCATTTGTCAATGTAGATGAGAATTGATCTTTGTTAGTGATACTGAATTGAGCCATAATTATGATAATGTATGCATGAAGTAAGAGTCAAAAACCTGTCTTTTGTTCCCTTCTAGGTGAACCATGTGGCCCAGGCAAGCTTTCAAGTGGATGCTTTTGGCAGAAAATTCATCTTGGATGTGGAGTTGAATCAGTGAGTATATTATCATTTAATCCATCCATCTGTCTGTCTAACTGTTTGGGTGGCTAAGTAGAAGCTGTCTGTTTCTGGCTACCAACTAACTGAATTTTGGTCCACCTAAATGTTTGACTTGTTTTAGGGCTGAACAGTATGGACAAAATTTCATATCTCAATATTAATGCCAGATATCTCGATTTTGATATGAGACAGTATGACTATAGGTTCAGTGAAAACTACGTGTTTTTCAGAAAAAATAAACGATAATAAAAAAGGATGATTTTCCGATATTAATATCTTGGACGTTCATATCTCAATATAGATACAATAAGAATATGTTGTTAAGCTCTAGCTTGCTTGCAAGCTTCCATCAGTGGCTCTCTACCTTTTGATGTGGCTTTCTATCAGTTTGTCTTTATTTCTGTGGATCTTGCTGTTTTATCGTATGACTGGCTAGTAGAAAACACTTGAGAAAAAAAAGTTTGTTTTACCTGCTAGCTTATTGTTATCTGTCAGTCTGTATATTAGCCTTGCTACTTGTCCGTTTGGCTTGATAGATAATGGCTTACTCTCTGGCTGTCTGAAATCACCAGTGACTTGCTTTATGTGCACTTGCCTGACAGTCTGACTGTCTCTCTCTTGGTATGGCTATCTCTTTGTTATTTAGCTGTCTGGCTATCATAATTTTCAGTCTTTTGTTGCATTGTTTATGTTCTATGTAGGATTCAAAGTTTTAAATATACAGTTTAAGGCTGGGAATCACATCATATGTTGCAGTCATCATCATAGTTCACTCTCTGGGGTCTGAACAGCACTCCTAAATAGAAATAACACTTACCGTAAAATCTAGAGTATAAGTTGCACTTTTAAGACTCAGTGTGCTGCGCCTCACACACCGGTGCAACTTTTATTCCAAATTTTATGGTAAGTGAAGTTTATCCTCTCAAAGGACGTGTAAATCTCAAATCTGAAGGTTGTCATTGTGATACTGCAAGTCCTATTTTTTTATGCACTCTTAGTTTATCTTTTATTAGATAGGGCTGTAATAAAGGATACTGTTGTATGTTGCTGGAGTGGACCACTGTATGAATAAAAGTGCATGCATCTTTGTGGATGTGTTTGTGTGTAGTGCTCTGCAGGTATTGTATATGTGTGTGTGATTTAGAGGTTTCATCATAATGGAAAGTGATTTATGGTAAAACCTGGAGCACTGCCCTGTCAGACTCTGATATTGATCACATCTTGGCTGATGGAAAGAAACTCTCTCTCTCTCTCTCTCTCTCTCTCTCTCTCTCTCTCTCTCTCTCTCTCTCTCTCTCTCTCTCTCTCTCTCTCTCTCTCTCTCTCTCTCACACACACACACACACACACACACACACACACACACACACACACACACACACACACACTGTGGCTCTGCCCCTGTAACAAAATAACAACACCCTGTGTTATCTTCCTTCCTTCCTTAGCATGTCCTCTGTTCGCTTTCTTTTTATCTCCTATTGCTAATCAAAAAGAAAGCTTGTGAACGTGCCAGACACATAAGGTGATGCTGCATGCTTGTCTCCGCAGAAAGTTACTCTTCTACTGAGTGAAATGTTGCATCACAGGAATTCCCGGGTTCAAGAGATTTGATTCTGTAAAGCCTACAGCCCAGTGTGACACATCAAACAGTCATAGTTATAAAATATGGGCCTGCACAATCACCTCCGTCAGCCCTCAGACTGTTGCAGAGCCATTATTCATGCAGTGTATGTGACATTGTGGACTTACAGGGTTTCTTTCCTTGACCTCTTTACTTCATGTAGTGCAAAATATCTTTCAGAATAAAAAACTGAAAGGAAACACTTTGTTGAACGTTCTGTTTATGTCGCCAAGGAGACCAAAAAGCTGATGATGTTAGCCTAGCTGTCATATTCGCTCTAATAACCGTCTTTTAAAAGGAAGAAAGCATCAAAAGAACAAAATCAGAGGTGGAGTCATAGTGCGGATGGTTTAAAAAAAGTTAACACTGAGCCCTCTCTAGCATTAATGGTTTCAAGCGAGTTGTTTTGAGCAAGCTTCCAGCAGCGGCAACTGGAATTTGATATCTGCTGGCGGAAGTCAACACCCATAGGCTTCTGAAGAAACGTGGATAGGGTTGAACCGCTGCTTATGATTTGAAGATTTAGAAAGGCACACACCTGTCTATATAAGGTCCCAAAGGTGACTGTGCATGTCAGAGCACAAACCAAGCATGAAGTCAAAGGAACTGTCTGTAGACCTCTGAGGCAGGATTATCTTGAGGCACAAATCTGGTGAAGGGTACAGAAAAATGTTCTGTTACTTTGTATTTCCCAGTGAGCACAGTGGACTCCATCATCCATTAATGGAAGAAGTTCAGAACCACCAGGACTCTTTCTAGAGCTGGATGCTCATCTGAACTGAGCCATCAGAGTAGAAAGGGCCTTATTCAGGGAGGTGACCAAGAACCTGATGGTCACTCTTTCAGAGCTCCAGCAGTCCTCTGTGGAGAGAGGAGAACTTTCCAGAAGGAAAAACCATCTCTGCAGCAATCCACCAATCAGGCCTGTATGGTAGAGTGTCCAGACAGAATCCACTCCTTAGGAAAAAGCACATGGCGACCAGTTTGACAAAATACACCTGAAGGACTCCCAGACCATGAGAAAGAAAATTCTCTGCTATGATGAGACAAAGATTGAACACTTTAGCATGAATGCCAGGCAGCATGTTTGGAGGAAACCAGTTATCACCTGGCCAATACAGAGACTGTCACCTTTGGGACCTTATAAAGACAGGTGTGTGCCTTTCCAAACCATGTCAACTGAATTTACTGCAGGTAGATTCCAGTGAAGCTGTAGGAACATCTCAAGATGATCAGTGGAAACAGGATGAACCTGAGCTCAATTTTGAAGTTTGTAGCAAAGGCCGTGAATACTTATGTACATGTGATTTATTCGTTTTTCTATTTTTTCACGTCGTCATTATGGAGTGTTATGTGTAGGATCTGGAAGAAAAAAAATAATTTATCAGTTTTGGGTTGAGGCTGTAACAAAATGTGGAAAAAGTGAAGTGCTGTGAATACTTTTCAGTTGCACTGTATAACAGCTTTTCAACATATATACCTGTTTTCTCATTCAGACTCCTCAGTGCATTTCTTTGTGTTTAATTGTTGCCATAGGCAAAGCAAAAGTAGCTTATCTCAGCATTGGATGCCTGTATTTTTGCAGTATCAACATCATATCCTCTCCCTCTCCTGAGTCTCTGCCTCAAGTCTCTGTTTTACCATAGACGGTGAGTAATAGAAGTGTAGGTGTTAGTTATAAAGAAATAGTTCTTGCACATGTGCTTTTGGAGCACATGTCAGTTCTTAAAATGTACGTATTTTACCAAGTGCTTTTATTTTCAGATGTGAAAATATGACTTGGTTTGTGCTTGCACCACAAATTTGTCTTCCTTGATAGAAGTGTAGATCATTGAATGGTGGTGTCTGATTGATAGCCCATCACTAAAAAATATCTGTAAACATTGTTAAAATTTAATATGCACATTCATAGATCAGAGTAAAAAAAATCTTACGGAACTTCCTCTAGTCTTTTAATGCTGGACCATCATGAGTTGCTTCATTGCATTGCTCTGAAGTGAATGTGAATAACAGTCCAATAAGCCTCCAGTTTGAAAATGTAAGCATGCTAGTTTGTTCATCAGTGCTTAGACTACTGTTGTTAACTGTGCTACATGAACAGAGGCCACTGTCCTTTAAATGGCCTGCAGCTCCTTATCCTACTCTATCCACTTTCCATCCCATCTATCTAGCTGTATTATTCCCCACAATCCTTTGCTGTTTCCAGTATTATACCAAAAAACCCTTTCCCATTAAGTTACTGCTGACAATGAGGTAAAATACTGTCAACATAAAAAAACCAGTTACCATGGAATAAAAAAGCAGTCTGGGAGGAAGACTGACAGGCATACACAAGTTTTACCTACATGCCATGAGCATGATAGTTTCCTTACATAGGCACACTGCTTTGTCTTACAGAGTTCCTGGTCTGATTTTGTGATCATTTTGGGTTTTCATAATGAGAAAAACAACTCATATTTACAAGCTAAGAAAAAAGCCTGAGAGGGTTTCGGTGTGATGCTCTTGATGCTCTGTGTAAGAGGGAGAGTTAACCTACTGAGGTTCAACATTTGAGAGGACAAAATTTAGGTCTGCACACAATAATCAACTATTTTAATGCTTACTGTAGTTGTTAACCCTGTCCTCAGCAATGTGCAGTATTTATGTTTAGTATTTATCCAAGTCTCTCATCTGAAAGGTGATTGTTTATAGAGGTAGTCAGGAGCAAGGTTATGGACCATGCGGTATTTCCTCCCCCTTGCTGTCTTTGTCTCCCTCCTTAGTCCTCCGTCTCAGCGGCCAGCTACAAATTTACCATTCATAGGACCAGAGTGAGCTGAAAATGTGTGCGGTGGGGGGTTGCCTCACTTTTTCATCATCCTCACACACTCACACACACACACACACACACACACACACACCCTCCACCCTTGATTACCCCTCCCTCCTCACCTACCCTCCATTCATCCATACCCCAACAACCCCTTCATCCCACCTCCTCCACCTGCTGTAGCTGAATAATAGATGGTGCTGTAAGATTAAAGAAGGGTGTGAACACGCATGTGTGTCTGAATTGGTTTCCGTCTTGTCCAGAGTGTGTCATGAAAGGGAAAAACTCTGTTGACGTCAGTGTAGTCTTAACCTAAAAGCCTCTCTATAAACATGCTGATGTTATACTGCTACATGTTATGAAGGGCAACACAATCATAACTGCAGTACTGTAAAAAACATTCTGCTATACAATATGTTGATGCTGCAAAAAACTCTTATGAAATTAATTCAAGCAGAAGTGTTTATTGTATTGATCTGTAGATTGATAAAGCGTCTTGGCAATAATTTGGGCAGCCATTTATCGCTAGTGTAATCATTTAATCAAAAGTTTCCTCCAAGAAAGTAATCTGAATAACAGAGTAGTTAGTCAGACAATACTGGCAGGTGGAATCACGCTCCAATCGCAGACAAAATTTTAATGAATAAAAAAAAGACATTTGATCTATCATCAATTGATTTTTAACAAAATCATCCAAATTGTATGAAAATGTCATGAATTAAAACTTCTTAAAGGAATTGTGATGATTATGCTGAGTTTTTGCTTTTCTGTTTTAAGGCAACTGTTCATAATATTTTCCTGAGCTCCGTCAGATTTAGTATTAAAAAATCTACAGGAAACGTCCCAGTTGTTGTTATTAATGATGGCAGGCTTCTAGAGTAGCTTAACTGTAGTTTTAACTGTCAGTGACTGATTGAATCACAAGCAGAGAGGACGTGTTTTTGTGAGTTTGTTTGATGATATGTGCGTTCAGACGGGAGGGAGAACAGGTGGGGAAACATGATGTTTCAAGTGTTGCAAAATGACGCTCTGCTGCATCATAAAGAGGAGACGGCTTCTCCCTCCCTCCCTCGCCATGCCCATTCTGACGCACACTCTGAGTTTGATTATTTCTGTGATGTCAGCTTCCCTTCTTTATGCAAATGCAGAGGGGTCAATTACGGGCAATGCCAAATACATTATTCATCATTTTGAAGAGTGGGTGTGTGCAGCAAAGGATGACAGAGTTGGTGGCAAAGGGGGTGGATTGGATCGAGCACAGAAACAACCATTGGGGCCATTCTACTGCCTCTATGCTAGATAAGTGGAGCTAACCAAACAACCCACAGTTCAGTGGTTTGATGAATGTGTGGATATGTGTCTGTGAGCCCAGGCCTGGGCAGGAATGTGTGTATGTGTGTGTGTATGGTGATGGAGGTTGTTTCTGTGATTACCAGTGTGTATGAACTGTGAAAAGCATGTGCCACGTTGTTGGGCCTCAGGTGCAGAAGAATCGTGTGAAGTGTTGTCTTAATTAGAGATAACAAGGACAGATCGACAGAAAATGAGCCAGATGGAGGAAGGCAGAATCAATATCTAAAGAGGAGGAAGAGCAATGGAATGACTTCAGTCCTCTGTTTTATTAATTTTTTTACCATAATTGTAAATTAGATTACAAATTTCAGTGGTCTTTGTTTTCCATTTTATCAAGCTTCATTAATCCTAGTGTTTTGTTTTTTTTTGTCAGCGTTGTGTCAATGATATTATCAATGTCCCTGTCAAATTTAGAGTTTAAAATACTATTTTCAACATCACAGGTTTTCACTTCACTTAGTTTTTTTTCATGAACCTGGTAAGTTGATGAATCTATGAAGTATGGTATCCATGAGTTATAAAAAGTTGGAAGTGTGCACCAGAGTTGTAAACAAGGCCTTTCACACACAGAGGGACACAAGATAGACAGAGTGACCCGAGCAGCACATAACAATGAGCGACCCACCCATCAAAATCTAATATCTTAAGCCTCTTTCACAAATGCATTCCTAAAATTTTCCAGAAAGATCAAGGAACCCTTCTTCTAGAATACACTCTTCCCTTTCAGGGTGAAGTCTTCCTCCTTTTCTCGGCAGAAAACGAAGCAGTGGACAGGAGTGTAGAATGAGTCTTGGTCGTCAGGAATGTTTGATTCCTGAACTGATTCCTGCAGCATTCATAATGGGGTTGGGAGGGAAAATTTTGTGTAAACTCATAGCAAAAATGTGTGTTTGCAGTCACACATGGAGAACAACCAGCAAATAGAAGAACAGCCCTTCATCATCATTGCACCGTGAAGGTCCATCACATGGCTCTACGGCTCTGCAGACATGCTTAATGTTTGAATCTGTAAAGATTTAAGGATTTTGGTGCATGTGTGGAAAAAATCCTGCTTTTTTTCATTATTTATCTCACAAGTGTTTACCTTCAAAGCTTTGTAACTGGATATCTGACATGGATGACTACATACATGCTTACATGCTTGTAACTTTTACTTTCTCCTTCCAAAGAACTGGATTTTTTTCTACCACATTGCTCTTTTTTTTATAACAGTGAGTCAAATGGTAAAGTGTCTTGCCCAGCAATGTCTTGGAAATAATCTGAATGCCAGTCATCAAACAGTGTCTTTGTGTAAAATGAGTGGGATTATGAATTTCTGGGAAATTATCTCCTCCTACATGTTTCTGAGCGAGCAGGAAACGGCTGGCTCCAAAAGTATTTTTATCAACAATGATTTCTTTTTCCCTAAAAGTAGAGATGATTACAACAAAATTCCGTTCAGCTGCTGTCATCTGCAAAATGACCTCATGACTTTGTGTGAGTGTGTGACTGCTCTGGATCATGAAAGGTGCTGATGCTGTGGTGTAATTGGTGGGCATCCCTGTGATGTACATTTATCATGTGCTGCTTGTACGTACATGTACCACACACACACACACATATGATTTAACTCCCTCTCATGTCACATTCCAGGATCATCTATCACCCACTCTTGTTCGTTCCCTGCATCCTGACACCCAACCCAACTCCACTCCTCCTTTTCCACCTCTATCTCTGCCTCTCTTCCCCTGCTCTCAGGTCTGTAATTTATTGCGGACAGGCGTGATCTGATTTACTGAGGACTTAATGAGAAAAACACAGAGAGGAGAGGGTGAGTGTGTGTGCATGAGAGAGAAAGAGGGACAGAAGAAATAGTTAAGGATGGAGAGAAAGAGAGAGGTGTGTGGACGTCCTTCATGCACCCTTGAGTTGTGGTGGGTGGGTTGAGTAAGAGCAGCAGAAAGTGTGAGCTATACTGTGTGTGTGTGTGTTGAAGTGTGTATGCTCGAGGGAGGTAGGCACTTGAAAGGAGAACCCTTAAAAGAAAACAGTCCCCGCTTCCCTTCACCTCCCCTCTTCTCTTCATCCCTGTCTCCCACTTCCTTGTTTCCTCCTAGCGTCAGGCGACAGTTGACTATGACTTTGACTATGAGAATTAAATTGGTGTGTGTGAGTAAATGGCTCAAAAACAGTATTTTACAGTTTATGTTTGGTATGTGGCTCACAACACATCGAGAACCGTGTATTCAGTCCTACCAAGGTAGTGACAGTGAGTGTGTGTTTGTGTGTATCTAAGTGTCTTGTGCACAGTTTATGATGTGTGTCAAGGACGGTGTATACAAATTAATTTCATGGAGGTGTGTGAGGTTAATTAGAAGAACAAATAGTAACACACATTCAATGCATGTGTGTGTTTTCAAGTGGGTGTTAAACACACAGGCATGTCCAGACTTTTTTCACTGGAAGAGCCTTACTGGGGCTCTCTGACTCATGCAGGGGTGGCGTGAAGTATGCACACACACACACACACACACACACACACACACACACACACACACACACACACACACACACACACACACACACACACACACACACACACACACAATCAAATCTACTTTGTTTACTTATGTTGAAGTATAACACAGATGTTATATTCCTGTATAACAGCTGTTAAAATCATGCCTGCAGCTTACCGCTTCAGTGCCTCTAGAAAAAGTTGATCATCGTAAGTCACACTTTAAAACAGCCCAAAAACTTCAAGCAAATTCCTACACAGTGTATTCCTGCACAAGCCCCTACCAACCAGGTGCATTCACAGACTGTTTAATACAATGACGTAGTCTCTGTGATGCCGCTTGTACGTTTCAAAAGTTAGTTTTGAAGCTTCTATTCAGCAGTTGCTATGTTGGAAATGCTGACTCAACACAAGTTTGATCAACCAAGTATGAGGCGCACAGGTGGAATTGAAGCAAAGCTTTAGCCTCTTGGCTAACAGCAAACAGCTACAGCGTGCCATCATATCCTTCAAATCAGCTAGTTATGCAAGTTGTGTTTACTCCTACCCTTCATAATTTCTTAATGGATGTATTTTTGAAAAAACAAAATGCTCCCAAACAGTGTGAATGAATCTTAACCACCCTCCGTTCTAAAAATATGAGACAATGCAGAAGTGCAAAAATCTGCAGTCAGTCTAGTGTCCGCTTGAGGCTGGCTCTGGAATTACCTGAAAACCACATCCACACCGAGCCAGAAAGAGGCACTTTTACAGCAGAAACAAACATGTTCACAGCATGGTACAAAAAAATGACTTAAGTCTGAATCACTAATTTCTCTAACAGCACACACTGTACAGAGTGATTTCTTTTTCTATTGAGGTAATTTAGAAGATATTAAGATGGCAAGTTTACCCATTCAGAGGCACAGCGCAGCTGATTGACAGGCGGGCACTCTATGGCTGTTGGTTTGGAGGCTCAAAGTCTGCCACATTTCCAATATGATCCCCGCCACCATCACGCAGACTACACCCAGTTATTAGCCTAAAACTGGCCGTAGGGCCTTGACTTTTAGCATGTTAACATTGTTTTTTTTTCATAAAATACAGCTAATGCTTGATGGGATACTGTTCATTTAGCAGGTACATGCTCATAAACTAGAGTAATGGACGGTTCAAAATTTGACCATTTTAGGGTCACCAGAGTGATCACAGTTTATCTCAAGGTGAACATGAATGTATGGGCGAGCATCCAACACTGGTTTAGACATTCAGCCCAGAAAGGCCAGAGTCAGTCTCTGTGTGGCTTTAAAGGAAGAGTCAGAGTATCACTATAATCAGCAGGATGCAACATCCAGCCACAATGAATTTCTGACTAAATTGTAATGGCGATCCATCCAGTAGTTGTTGAGATAGTCCACGCAGAGCAGAGGTGGTCTGTCCTTGGAGGCGTGTGTCTAAAGATGTAAACCTTTTAAGGGAAGGGTTTGTGTTTGTAATGTTTGCAGCATGTAAGGCACTGACTGAATTACCAGCCTTTCCTTTTATACTCTTTCAGTCGTCCTCGCTGTCTCTTTATATCCCTTTATATCTTTACCCTCTCCATCTCTCCCCCCGTCTCTTCTGTCGAGCCGTCTCATCTCAGCATGGAGGATTAGTGGAGACAAAGAGAGATCCAGGAGCTGACGTGAGCTGAGGACAGGGACAGGAGTAGAGACTGTTGTTTTCTCAGCAGGAAAAGATACTAATGCCTCTCTAAAGACCATTGTCTCTTATAGATTACTCAATTTTTTCTGTCATGCTGCATAAAAATCAATCGCAAGTGTGGTTTACCAAAAGGAGATTAACTATTTAACAAAATTAACCACTGTGCAAAATTTGATTTAGTCAGAGGATGGAGTGCAGGTTTACCCACATTGATACACATATTGATAAATGCGCATGCATTAAAAGAGTCTGATCTACTGAGTGAAAAATAAAAAAATAAACAGTAATGATTACCCCATCCCAAGTGAACAGGCCTCCAGAAGTCTGTCTCTGTATCTGTTTACACAGAGTTCACTTACTATCCACATGTTGTCACAGATACAGATCTCCATGTTCTTCCTTGTGCCCACAACATCTCCATCTGCTGCATAATTCAGGAGGCCTCTCTGTTTGCCTGTATGTTGCATGCTATAGACTCAGCTGCATAATAGACCCAAGCCTGCAGATAACAGGAATATACAAACTTCTGCTTTAATTTCCTTCTTTTCTTTTGCCCTGTTAGCATTAACATTCCTTGTTTGTAAGCATCAATATTCCCTGTGCAATAAGAGCAGGGATCCCGTTGTGTGTGCTGGTGGAGATGCATGTCTGGTAAGTGATTGGAGAGTGAATGAATTATTGCCTGGAGACCTTTAATGAGGCCTCAGTGGGAGGGATGGAGAGGGAAGAGAGTCAGGTGAAAGCAGCTGCAGCTTTCCCCAAAGAAAAATCTCCACCACCGTCCCTCCCCCTCCCTTTTCTCCCCTTCACTCCTTTTCACATCTTTATTTCCCTTATCCACCTTTCCATCTTGCTTCCCCCCTCAGCAGTGTTTCCTCTGGTGCTCTTAACCCTTCTCTCCGCTCTCTGTTTCCTCAGCACTCCTCCCCTCCGCCTCATTATGAACGCCTGACACAGCACATGTTCAGCCCTTTGTGTGCCGCTGCCCTTTTACTACAGGGTTAAATAGCCCAAAAATCCATACATGAACCAGCACTCTCTTTGATGAGCATGTGTGCAGATGTGTAAACACAAACAGATGCATCAGATTAAACCTGCTTCACGCTTTTTTTGTTCACCTTTGTGTTTTAGGATTTTGAGGTGTATTATGGAGAGTCTTTGAGAGCAGCAAGAATGGACTGTGCGCAAGCTATGAAAAGCCTGCTACCCCATCTCTTGTGCCAGTTCACACACACACACACACACACACACACACACACACACACACACACACACACACACACACACACACACACACACACACACACACACACACACACACACACACAAAAAAAAAAAACATTAGTCCTGCCAATCTGTCCTTTTTGTGCTGTTTTTCATCCCAGTGCCATGTCGCTGCCAGGCGACACAGATCGTGAGAGGAATTTTAGACTGCATGAAAACTTGGTGTGTGTGTGTGTATGATTCACCTCAGGAGATCGAACATGGTTGCCATAGCAGGCGTCTTCATCCAGAGCAACTCTAAACAAAATGCTTCAGAGAAAGGGCAATGTTTGAATGTGACTGACAGCCAAAATGGACTCACTGTTTGGTTTGGGATTCTTTTCCCACCTGAAGACTCGCTCTATAAAGTTACATAAGTCTTTGCTGAGCAGCATCATTGCTCTCTTAAGAGTGTGTGTTTGTGTTTGTGTGTGTTTATCTGTGGTTTGCTGAGATGAAAGTGTAGACAGCATCTGCAGATCCACCTTCGACTTCTCCTCCAGGCTTTTGATTGACACTTGGACGCTAGCTCTCCCACAGATGTTGCAATGCCCACGGTAGAAAAAAAGAAATCTCTGAGTGAAGCAGAGGATAAGTGGAGTATTTAAAAAGCAATGAGCAGAGAGGATGACTGTAACAGACACTAAATGAGACAGGAAAATGAGCAGGAGACGTGGGTGTTCAGCCCCACGTCTTGTCTGCAGGTACCAGATGCAGCACAAATATGTCTGACAAGAAAAATCTGATGGTTTCAGCTTTTTAAAGTAGTGATGATGTGACAGTTTAATATTTATGAGTATATTCCCTCCTTTTTTTTCTGTCTTGTCATGTTAATGACAGCCTCATGTAAAAACCGCCTTCCTCTGATTGCAGTATTTACATTCAAAGAGAGTTTCGGTATTTATTTTTTTATGTCTATCAGAACAAAACTACAAAGTGGTCGCTCATGGTTCTCAAACATAAGTGTTCATGTATTTTAAGAGGGGGGATTGTGAGCGTTTGAGGGCAGATCTGTGAGCGCGTGTGTGTCAGTGTGGGGGTTGGGGTCGAGGCTGAGTTTGTGTCTTTGTCTGTCAAATAAATTATTTAAATCCTCCGACAATTAAAGCTGAAATCTGTTATCAACGTCCTCCATTAGGGGCCCCGTGTGTCTGCTGGGCTGCCTCAGTATGCTGCTTACTTGTTCTCCCTGCCTGGGCTCAGCGTGGAGCTGGATAAAGATCACAAGCTCTGAATCTTAAACACACCTCCCAGCAGAACAAAGGCTAACAGCGCGACTGTGACCCAGTGACTCATGTGCACACACACACACACACACACACACACACACACACGCGCTCATGCACACACACAGGAAATGTCTTCATCACAGGAGTGTCTAAATACTGTGTATCTACAATAGAGTTTGTCACAAAATAAAACATTTGTATTAAGACTTATAGTATGTTCAGCTTGCTGGATGTTGTTTATGTAGTGTGTGTGTGTGTGTGTGACCTGATGTTGGAGGGGGTGAAGTATATACATTGAGGGTTGCATGTTTACACCTACATAAAATGTCAAAGAAAAGAGCGATATCCCAGTGCACGATGGGATATCTGTTATGGCCTCCAGCTCTGTACTCACACCTTGTGCTCCCCTCTCTTTTATTCTAACTGCCTCTCTCCTTCTCTCAGTCATTATACCCCCCATGATGACCGTTCTCTCCCTCTTTCCATTTTACTTCTGCTCTCCCTGCAGACTTTTTTATTGCTGTAGCAAAATGCCCATTAGTCATGTTAGAGAGCAGCAGCCTCCTGCTTCAGCGCCTGTGTACGTGTGCATGCTGATGTCAGTGGGTTCACTTGAAGAGTATTATGATTTATGGTGCACCATCTCTCAGGAACTTTTAACCATTTCATCCAAAGCTCAGTGGATATTTAAAAAACACATCAGGTGTCTGCTTTCAACAGCAAAGTAATTTCCTCCCATCTGCCTTTTATGACTCACTGCAGTTACTGACTCTTCTTTAATTTTCACAGTCTGTTAATTAATCAAAAAATTCTCTGCTTTTGAAATCCAAGAAGAAAAAAAGGGAAATATTAATACCTGGTGCAAGGCTTATCAAATGTTTTGTAAAGATCTAAGTGTTAAGCTTTTTGGAAATGTGGATATAGTGTTAAAGAAATGATCCAGCCAAACTAGCACCGCCCTGGATTTCTCTACATAAAGGCCAGTCTACATTTTTCCATCAAGTTCCTCAATCAACAGTTATTTATGATCTTCAGCAATCTCTTCACAGCTAACTGACTCTTCTATGGTTATTGAAGCATTATCATCAAAATTAAAATAAAAAGAAAAAACAACAGTGGCATGAACTCAAGATTACAACCAACATGTTTGAAACTTGTCTATCTCGGCCTAAAATGCAAGATATAAAGCCATGGAGGCAGTTTGATTCGCTCAAAACAGGGAAAAATGGCCCAAAGATCAGACTAACTCCCCCACAAGCTCTTCTAGGTGCACTGGTTAAATGTGTCTTTTTAAGGTATTCTTTCTGGCTTTTTTATGCCTTCAATTAGAGAGGACAGGACAGTGGATAGAGTAGGAAACAGGGCAAGTAGGAATGACATGTGGGAAACAGGCCACAGGCTGAATTTGAACCCAGGTCGCCTGCTTAAGGGCGAACCTCATGGGGCACGACCTGGACCATTAGGCCATCTGCACTCCAGTTGAATTATTTCTCATTATCATATGCACAATAATCTTAAAATGGCAAATGTTAGTTGATTTTTTTTAACGATGACCTCTAGCTCTTAAAAATATGGCTCTCTGTTGGGGGAGCTGCTGCGCTGGCTGTGGCTGTGTTACAGCTTCTGGTATCATTTATTAGGTAAACTAACTGCCTGTTGATGGAACCTCTATATTTTTAAATGGCATGTCTGTCTTATGGTGTTGCACCATTCTTGAACTTCTCTAGGATCATTTGTGGATTAATTTAATGTGGATAAGCTTATTGATTAATCACTATAGCTATATTTTATCTATGAAGTCTATGCGCTCTTTTGTATGTAAGTAATTAATCAGATTCTAATTATCATATCTTAATTTCTTTTCATGCATCCTATAAGTGAAACTAAACTCACTATGGCAAAAACCATTCATCCATCTTCAATACAGCTTATCTCAGGGCAAAAGGAGGGTTACACCCTGGACTGGTCACCAGCCAATAACAGGGTTGACACATAGAGACAGACAACCTTTCACGCTCACACACACACCTACCGGCAACTTAGAATCGTCAGTTAACCTGATGAGCATGTTTTTGGACTGTGGGAGGAAGCCGGAGTACCTGAAGAGAACCCACGCATGCACTGGGAGATCACTCAGACTCCACACAGAAAGGCCCACCGTGCCTGAACCGAGATTCAAACAGGCGACCTTCTTGGTGTGAGGCTGCAGCGCTAACAGCTTTTTGTCTCATTTCTATCTGCAATCATTTTGAACTTTTTTTATCTTTGTTTTTTATAAATGTCATTTAATACACAGCTTTTTATTGTCAGTGCACATATCCATCCAACTTGGACCCCATTACTGCAGTCTAAAACTGTTCATGTTTATGAAAACACGATGGAGATAAATCTCACTGACTTGCCTCTTGTCTGCATGTTGACAGGAAGTCAGAGATGATTGATAGCTTTTTAGTTGAGTGTGGCCAATTGTCTGCTCAGATATGGCACTTTGTTTCAGGTTGCACAGTTTTGTTTCAATTTCCTGCACCCTGGCTGAAAACACAGCAATGTAAGCAGTGATTTAGAAATAGTGGAGATGTACTTTTTTTGTTTTCGATGCCCCTGATTCAGCAAATCTGATTGAAATGTTTGATTGTTTTTTTTATCAGCTCTCCTCAAGCACAGGGTTGGCTTTATTTGTTCTAATCTTGTACATGGTTTGTGTGAGGGATGCTATGCCTCCGATCAAGCTCATCTCTGGCCTTTAATGTGTGAGCATTAGGAATAAATGCTTGCTTCTGAGCTGCCTCTTAGAACACATTTGTTAAAAGCATTTGACTGCATATAAAAGGGTTATCTGTTATTTTTGATCATATTAGAATAAATTCAAGTACACATTTTAAAGTCTATCTGTACTTATAACATGTATTTAGTTTGTTACATGTCTTTGTTAAGCAGATAGGATGGGACATCTTTATTAATTCTGCCATGATGATGTTTCTTTTCTTTTAATAGAATCCAATAAAAGTCAAACATATCAGTTAACATTTAACTCTGTCTTTAAGGGGCTTGGAGTTGTGTTTTATTGGAGAATAGGAACAAATCTCCATTCATATTCCACAGTCCTCTGTGTATATGTGTGTGTTTGCACTATAGCTCATACATCTCTGTCTCAGATTGGCTCTGCAGTGTGTCTCCTCTGGGATTCTTGGGTCCAGCTCTGCTGAGAAAGCACACACAGACTGATTTCCTCTTATTTATGCCATTCTTTCACTTCCTTACGCGTTAAATTTAATGCCTGCCTCCATTCCATTCTGCCTGTGTCACTTCTTTTACTCCTTACTGACCTTTACTTTTCTTTATTTCCTTGAACAGACAGCCACACATACAGCAGACGTTAGCTAGAAGGCTGGATTTGTATAATTGTGTTTGTGTGAGTTTGTGTGCTGGAAATAGCTTTGTCCCTGTACACTGGTCATAATTAGCTGGACTGATGCTCTGAAACTCTGTGCTGCTAAGACAAAACACAAACATCCTATAAAATGAAAGACAGCTTGTAAAAATGAGTTACACTTTGAATGGAAATCACAAATGATCTAACATCAATTCTCTTTTTTTCTTTCCTTTCTGTTCTCAGTGATTTGCTATCTTCGGGGTACGTGGAGCGACATTTGTCAGAGAAAGGGAGGACTGTCATCACCAATGTAAGATTCTACAAATCATGCTTTCTCCTACATCCACATGACTATTTCCAATAAGAATGAGCGCTAAAGAGTGTGGTGGCCTGATGTATTACCACACAATCTGTATCTTTTTATGATGAGGACAAAAGCAAATTAAATCAAGAGGAAAATAATTCAAACATCAGTCAGATTTTTGTATATTTTTTGATGAGCCGCAAAAGTAAAAGTAAACATCACCAATAAAACTTTTAATGACCAGTGAATCACTGCTAATGTGAGTTTTTCTGCTGCACAGTCACTGTCAGACAAAGTTATCAACAACACTCTGCAGACACTTTTTTTTTCACATTCCCCAGACTAAACCTTCTCATTAAATGACAAATTTGATTGCTTAACGTCAAAAGTTGAGATTTATTTAAAAACAAATCAAAACTATACCTTTGTCTGCTGAGGATGGAGAAGGTGCTCATGGGTAGGCAGAGTGTTTTGATGTCTTTTAGCAAAATTTTCATCAACATTGTCTTTGACTGCAGTGTGTAGGTACTCCTCAGTAAAATGGTAAAATTCTTAACAAGATTGTTAACAACTTGCTAATGCCAAATGTCAGGGTTAGCATTTAGCTTCAAAACATGCAGCACTTTGGTGTGTTTAGTGTGATGATGCAGCACTTAGCCGTTCAAGAGCCACTGAGGGTGAATGAAGGCCAAACACAGTAAAAAGGAGATGAAAAACCAAAACTCTGAATTTTTGCTCAGGTTTCTCCATATTGATTATTTATATAAAGAAGAAACACCTTGATCACACATAAAAAAGCCTTTCTGTGGCACACAGGAAATGTTGCCATAACTCACTCCGTTTTTTTTTGTAAAAATGACAAATTGTTTTGAATTTTACAACATAAAAGACATATTGATTTGAAAAACAGCTGTTTATGAGTTTATACTGAAGTCTTTCACCTTAAATGATCACCTGAATCCCAGAGTGGAATGGAAAGTCTGTGCTGGCGTATGTCTACACTTGACAAAAAAGTTGTGACAATGTCATTTTCATCAGGATCTCACGGACTCACTGAAAGCTTGTTGCCAACACCTTCAGAACTAAAATTTTTTTAAGGAGATTAAAGGAGTTTGTTTGCTGCTTACAGCTTTTGTGCTGCCACCCAAGAGAAGAAGATCAACAGTGTAGGTTAAAGACAAACACATCCATCAGCCAGAACATGTAGACAGGTGAAGTGTATATCATAGGTTATGTTGGCATCTTTCGGTGGGTGGGATATCTCAGGCAGCAGGTACACATTTGGAAGAGGAGTAAAACATGTTAGGATTCAGTCCACTTGTGTAATAGAGAGATGTGTCACACCTCGCTGTGATGGAGGATGTTTACTCGAACTGATTCCAGAAAAACAGCAGTATAGCTGAATCTGCTCCACTGGAGATTTGTTCTCAGCTGTGTGTTTTCTGCTGCAGTTTCCTGAAGCTGCTACAGGTTCCTCCCCCTCCCTAAGCTGTTTTTATTGGTTAATCAATGTTACTCTTCTCAGTGAAATAACAGCCGAGTCCAGCCTCCCAACAGCTTAGATTTCAGACCAAAGTGAAGCCGAAGTCTCGGCCCGAATGTGAAATTAAGATAGCTGTAATAATCTTCCCATAATCTGGACTTCAGTTACAGGATGGCCACTGAGGCATTCTTTCATCACATTAATGGGGGATTATTAGGGTCAGGATTTACTCAGCTAAGCAGCAGATTAACAAGATATAATTTACTTTACACAGAATTATCTAAATGATTACACCTCATATTGTGGGATATAGTCTCTTGTAATTATGGAAGTCATTCGCTTTGGAGATAAAAATTCAGTTTCCTCTACAAGCAGAGTTTATTGTTATTCTTTGATTTTTAAGCTGCACAAATAATATGAGACACTCTTTATTAATGGCTGCTGTTCAGGAAGGTTAATATGAGACAAGCTCCAGTGTGTTACTCTGCTCACAGAGGTCAAAATGTCGAGTGTCAAAACACAGCAGCTGCTGCTCTGATAGTCTGCCTCAGAAATGTTCTCTGTTCATGCAGTATGTAGATAACAGATGTAGCAAACATGGCTAAGAGTCAGTTGTACTTTTGAAGCATTATTAAATCCTAAATGCTGAATCTTTCTTTTTTCCCCTTTATTTTTTGCACTGATTTCTACAGGGAAAATGCAAGCTCTGTGCCCAATAAGAGTAAAAGGGTAAAGTTAAGGGTAAGAAGTTGTAGCTGAGTTGTTGTATTGGACTCAAAATGCAAGACTGCACAACAGGTGGAGGTAGTAAAAAAGGAAATAAATTGTGAGTAGGCTGATGACTAGAGAAGACAAAGGTGGGGTCGTTGTGTGGTATCTGCCCCTTGTTGAACTGGGGGATGAGAGGCCGTCTACTGTAAGAGATCAGAGGCTGCACAAGTGGTGAGGTGCAGGTGCTTGTTGGAAGGAAGTGGGTAAAAGGAAGCAGTGTGTGAGACGGGTAACTCACAAAAGGATCAGTTTAGGTACTGACAAAGAGCCAACTATACCATTAGGAGAGAGAACAATCTGGCAGCATGTGATGGGAAGACCAGAGCTTAAGTGAGGCAGGTGATCAGGAACAGTCAAGCGCCTGCAGACCACGCCCAGCCTCTGAAAGGAGCACAGGGAAGCACAAAAGCCACTGCCAGGGCTGGGAAAAGAGACAGAAACATATATCATAATCTTCATTATGCAAATATTTGCATATGTGTGCAACATAAGTGTACTGAATGCATTTCTTGAACTGTTGAAAGGAGAAGGAACACATTGTTATATGATATAAACATGCCAAATATAGCCTGGAGCTTCATATACAGAGCACATTTTGTCTCTGAATAATATGAACATGATGTCAGGGCTTGTTATAGAGTGTTTATTTATAGAGTAAGTCTACTAGCCTGTTAATGTGGAAACTGTCTTCATATAAAACCAGTGCCATTAAGCAGTCGCGCTCATTTAAGTATCTGCTGTATTGCTCACAATGACCTGATACACTCACAGGTATAACTACAGTATGGTACAGAAAAACTCACACATATCACCTAGCCATATGCATAAAACATTTAACTGTCATCTAATGTGCTCAAACTTTTACTTCCATGCAGAGAGTGGAGTGTCCTACTTGTCCTACCTGACCTCCACCTCTTTATTGTGCATTGTGTCGTCCTCAGTCAGTGATTAATTACTCTTATATGGGTCCAAGGAGATCACAGATCAGTCAAATTTAGCAATACACACATGCACTGAGGATGTACCCACAGCTCTGGGTTTTGGGTGTTTCTCGCTTTGATAAGAAGTGGAGCAGAAGGTTCAGGGCGACAGGGGGAGGAGAGACGCTGGGATAGTAGAGCACAGCTCTGCTTATAAATAGCCCACTCCGTCTCTTCAGTTCACACTCGCTTTACTCGACCTAGTCCTCTCTCTTATCACTGATTCCATTTAGGTTTATCCAGCAAACTTGTCCTTCTGATGTACCCATAGTCAATGAATGCACCCCAGTCATATGCTTCCTTGCCCTCTGACAGTTTGCTCAATACTTTACCTTCTTAGACTGAGGATGCTCCAATGCCATTGGTTTCCTATTTATTAAAAAAATAATAATAATCAAATACTGAATAACCAATTGGTCAAAGAAACAGTCAAAATCTAGCAATAAAGTTAAAGACAGTATCACAGAGTCAGTTGGTAAACAATGCCTAACAATGCTATGAATGTGGCTCAAGTTAGCAGAGCTAGCACCACCAGTCTTCATGGCAGCAGTCGTTTACTGGAGTTACAGCTCTAACTGGTGGTGGGTGGCTGTAATCAGGGGCAGACTTGTGACTGAAGAGGGGCAAAACTTTTCAGCAAGGTTCACACATCTTGTATCTTGTTAAAGTCTATGGGTCAGGTTTTCCCTAACTTTTCAACAACAAAAACAAACCTAGCAAGTGTCTTCATTCAAACACATTAGAGACGTAGCTCAGGATATAGTTGACATACTGTGCAAGAAGTAGGAGAGTGGACACAGCCTTGCGTTGTTATGTGCAGCATCAGACTGTAGAGCAGAAATTGATCCTCTGATAAAAGCTGTGTTTCCTCGGGGAGACCGGCTTCCTGCCTAATGGCTGTTAGGCAGCAAGAAATGGACCAGGAAGAGATGGCTGCAGAGCACTTAGACACTTAGACATCATACACGTCTATAGAAAATAAAAGTGTGTTTATGCTTGCAGGAAGTGTGCACGCACGAGCACACACACACACACACACACACACACACACACACACACACACACACACACACACACACATATCCAAACAGATGGAGATGAGAGAATGAGTGGTTGACGATGAGTCGTGACAGAGATGGAACATTTTTTTACAAGTGACCGATGCTGCAGCCTCAGATTGTGGGAAGGAGTTGAGATGGAGTCACAGAGCAGTTAACACACAGATGGTAGCGCTCAGTGCCACAAAAACACGAACATGAACACACTTTACACTCACACACACACTCACACACACACACGCACACACACACATATCTCCACTTGATCATACTTGCACTTGTGTGTGTAAATAAATGAATTCTGTATGATTGATCGCTCTGAAGTCATTTCCTGATGGAGTATAGTAATAAAAGCAGCAAGAGCAGTGTTTGGCTCTCTTTTTGAGGAATTTCAAAAAGCAGTCACGTGTGTGTTTGATCTTAATTTGTGTGTTTGTGTTTTGTTTACAGGGAGGAGAGCACTGCTACTATCAGGGGAAGGTCAGGGACTTTCCTCACTCTTTTGTGGCTCTCTCAACCTGTCATGGATTACAGTAAGTACAAACATTACGTGTATCTGACTTTGTATGTGTGTGTTTTCAGTCAATACTGCTGCTGGGGCCTTGCTTGCTTTTATTCATTAGGTCAACGCAATTAGTTTAAGTCAGCCCTTTTGCGTCAGTCTTAATTTTTGTTGCATAGGTTATCACCCAGCCAGACTGGTACTTCTCAGATGTCCTTATTTCTTTTCTCTTCCTAGCCTCTGTATTTTTAGTATTCTTTGAAGCAGAAGTTTGTCAGAGAGAGACAGTCAGGAAACATGCCTGCTGGAGGACTCTGTCTACAGTTTGTTTGTGTCATGACTGCTGGTATACCTGTGGTTGTTTTTGTCCTCTGAGTAAAGAGAAGGTGGAGAGAAAGTTGCCTTGCTTAAGGGAAAATGTTTCATATTTTATTCTAAGTATCATTGTTCACAGACACAAATCTCACATAAAAATGCACCTGTGACTAACAGGCACAACAAAGGTTCATATTACTATTACTATCATTATTTTTGTAGTCGCTTAAACATGTTTCCCTTAAAAAAGGAATTTTCCTTAAACAGTAAACAAAGGATGAAAAAACCCACAATGTTTGCCAAGACCTTTTTTATGTATGATACTGTTTAGTTGGCATCAACTGTTTGTTATGTTGTTAAGATGTCTTTAACAGTAAGTAAAAAAACAAAAACAAAAAACCCTACAAATTATCTTAGCAATCCAAATTGAATCAAGCATGACCAACTGGGCTAAAAGAAGCTCCCTTTGTCTGATCAGCTTTTAAAACAACTGTGATGAGTTTTTATCTGCTTATGAGACAAATTAACCCTTTATTCTCTATACATATTTTCTATCTCCTTGAGGATCATCATACAGCTACAGGCAGCTGAATCTGTATTTTGGCCCTTTTGAAAATGGCTGCTGTCAAAAAATCATCCACACAGTTTTTCTCAGGAAAATCATTATTAATTTGAAGTTGTGGTAAATAAAAATGATGTCTGAATTGTTTCTAATTTTTTAAAACAAGTGGTTTCTACATTGAAAGAATCACTAAGTAATTCATTGTTTATTTTTCAGTTACAGGGTGTTAAAATGTCTGTCAAATTTGATACTCCAGCTATATAACTCACTTTTTCCTGATTTACATGTAACATTTTTGTAATGTTATCTCCATTATATCATGACTCCTGATGATGATAGTTCATATAGTAGTGACGAGGAAGGACATCAAGGTAAAAGTGTAGCCCAGACAAGCAAAAATGTTGCGATCCCATCAATACAAGATACATTCAAAAAGGAGTCAGTGAAGGGCGGCGCAAAAGGGAACAAATTCAGAAAAAAATAGAATATCAAGCTCCATCTGTCAAATTTGTTGTATGTGTTGACAAAGCCACAGAGGACAGGTGAGATCGGATACTGTACTGTTTGTCAGTGATAAAATGCTCCAGGAAACTGCAGAACAAACAAACCTTTACAATGCACAAAAACAGGGCAAGTCAGTAAATACAAGAGCCAATGAAATAAAGCAGGTTCAAGGCATGTACATATGTGCATACTGAGAATCTCTTGATCTTACATCTGAAACCCAACACAGATGCAAGAGCAGCACCAGCAATCCCTATTCACATGTCTACTGTGGGAAGGGTAGGGTGTACCATCCTGAACAAAAACAAAAACTGTTATACCACCTATCACAAAGTGAAATAAAAAGGCTGTGTACGTGTTCTGTGGGGGAAAAAAAGAGAAAACTTCCTGACATTCATTCATTTGTTCATAATCTATACCGCTTATCCTGTTCAGGGTCGCGGGTGGCGATTGGAAGGTCTAAGCTCTTGGAACGCTCACATTCCTCACCTTTTTTACCAACACACCTTTCACAACTGCACTATTTCAACAGTACTTATTTCAGTTGTTTATTAAACATTGTTATTCATTCTCAACCTATTATGTTTGTCAGGCTAAACACCCGAACAAATTAATAAAGATAATCAATAGTTAATCAGTAGAGGAAGAAAGCTCAGCTTATTTAGGAAACTAGATTGCTTATTAAGTTCATAACAGATTTTTAATAGCTTCTGCATAATTCATGTGATTATGGCAACATTTTTGACGCACAACAAATGTGTCAAAAAGAGTAATAAAAAGTATGGAATGCATCCCTCAAGCCCAAAAAACAACAACGTGTTGTGCAGATATTCCATAAATGTTATGCTATGTTTAAGGAAGACCCTACCCAGATATCAGTGAGGCGTGCTACTGCTGTCATGTTTTGATCTCAACTCATCGATTTAAAATCTTACATTTGGGACGTTTTTATAACTTGTTTTTCCATAACCTGGAACCAATACCCAAGCAGTAATGAGAATGAAACAGACACTAACACACACTAATTTGTGTGTCTCTATGTGTGTGTATTTTGGTGAAAGACAAAGGAAGGGTTAAGTTAAGGGAGTGCTCTGTGGTGTCAGGGGGTTAGATATAAGAGGGAGAGTATTTTCTTTATGCTGAGTCAGGTATTTACAATACATTACTTGGGGAGAGCAGGATATAACATCCTGCTCTCCCCTTTTTCTTTCCAGACACATGCACGCACAAACTTAACTCTTCAATGCCATCAAGTATTAAATGTATAAAGAGAGAAAGAGAGAGAGAGCTCTCAGCTACATCCATTATATAGTATGAGACAGGTATTAATGCATCAACTCAGGTTCCTTTTTTAGAAAAAACAAAATATCGGTCGGGACATTTTGCTTACTCACATATGAGAAACACAACAGAAATAATCATTAAAACAGGTTTTCATTTACATCACTTCCCACAACAATGAGTTGCCTAAAGGCCTGAAATCATGTTTCACCAAGTGAACCCTTCTTTACCTCTTGATCTTGAGGTAAAGACATTTAAAAAATAAATGTGTGCTTTCTATGGCCTGCGTCTCTTTCCCAGTCCTCTAATCTGCTGTAAGTGCAGTTTTGGATCAGACTACAGAGTGTGTTGAAGGTGAATTCTGCGAGTTGAAGGTCTGAAATAAGTAGAAAAGAAAGACAGGGACAGCTAGAGGAGAAAGACATTTGTGTGTATGTGTGTGTGTGTGTGTGTTTACCCATGTGACTTCACAGTTTGACCCGACCAATCTCCTAATAGCTTCCGATAAAGTTAATAAGCGGATGTTTTATTGCACATGGGCACATGCAGCACGTACAGTCGAGGCGACCTTCAACAAAGCTGCTAAATGAGAAATTGATCTTTGTGTTTTTTTAAATGATTGCTTTGTTACAATGGTCTGTTGGTCTCATGCATTCTTTCATAGCTGGGTCAATATCACTGTAAAGTGCCTTTGGTGTCCTCATCAGACATGAACATCTGCTCACATATCAGTACAATAAGTCTTTAAAAATGTGTTGTCTTCATTTTATTACACTTTTTTTTACTGGATATGCGTGATTTTGGCATGTCCCAGTTACTGCTCTGTTAACTTTGTATGCAATAAGGGATTAAGTGATAATATCTATTTTTTAAAACGACATGGTTTTATCGTCCACAACAAGTTATTTGATAAAAAAAGATCATTTTAATAATCTTGATTCTATTTTCATAATCATATCGAAAATTTTGCATGTGTCTCGGAAAATGCTGTCCATCCTGTCTTTATGGGGGTCACTGCTCCTTTAAGAAACCCTCTGACGTTTTCAGTGACATTGTTCCATCAGTTTATTTTGCTTCAATGGAGGCTCAAACAGTGGCTAGTTGCAGAGTACATTGTCACCCATATGTCCTTAAATTTTTTTGTGATTTCACTCTGTCATCGTGAAATATCAGTTGATATAAAAAACCTTTCAGAAATGTAGAATATATTTGTTTGACAGTACACAGTCAGCTTGCTAATTGAATCATGTTGCTAAGTGAAGGTTCACCATGGGCTTATTGGATGCTCACATTAGCCAAAAATGTCCACCCTTTCAGTAAGCCTGTGTAGTTATATGTAATGTATTTACTATACTTTGGAATTTTCCATGACAGGGTGGAAATACGTTTCTCTATGGATGTACATTGTGTGCTTGCAGTTCATACATAAAAAGCATGGAAGATTGAACAACATTCAATTCTAGCATCGTAACTTCAACTCAATACAAACTGATATGAAACTCAGTGGAAGATTTCAACTTTCTTCAGAACTGGGAAGACTAAAAGGCACCTTGTGGTGATATTGACCCAGCTATGTGTGATTAAGATATTTTTATAGATTTTTTTTAAAACCCACTGTGGATTTTGCCTAAATTCACCCTTTAAAAAAGCAAGTCCAAACTCTTTGTCACTGTTCCAGTGAAACAATCACATAGTGGCATTTAAGTTATGCTGTGTGGGTGTTTCTCTCAGATTGGTTGACCTTTTCTTTCACATTATCCTCCCCCTTTTTCCAAGGCGAACATGTCCCGGACACAGCAGACAGAACAGACGAGAATTCTGTTTAAAACTTCACCTCGTAGGAGTGCATTACAATCATTATTCTGACGAATGCTGCAATAATTCAATAAAACTCTGCTGGACAGGCACTGAAATGGCTAATGTATCGCTGTGATAGTGGAGGAGGAGCTGAATTCAGATGTATTATTTCATTTAATGCTGTGCAAAACTACAGTGACAGTTGTGCTCTCTCTCTCTCTCTCTCTCTCTCTCTCTCTCTCTCTCTCTCTCTCTCTCTCTCTCTCTGTGTGTGTCTCTCTCTCTCTCTCAGTGGGATGTTTTTTGATGGCAATCACACCTACATGATTGAGCCTGGAGGACGGGGCAGCAGTAATGTAAGTACCCTGCAAGTCTGCATAAAAATGTATGAACTCTGTATGAGTCAGTGACCGCTCTTTTCAGTCTTTATTTAATTAGTTTTATTAACTTCTTGAAAACAAACACTGGCCTGGTTTAGATGCCTTTGATTAGGTCAGGGAACTTTATAATTCCCTGTGAGGAAACTCATTTGCAACTGAGTCTGTTAATACAAACAATAGTTAAAAGCCTCTCTGAACACATTTTGGTGAAAACATGACACCAGCATTTTAGAGGACCCATGAGCTGAGAAAACAAAAACTTATACAAGTAAAAGACTGCCAAGAGACAACAGGGGTCATTTTGTTGGTTTCCAAAATCTATACAGAAAGTTTCTCACAGAAGCTTTAAACAGATCTGGATGCTGAAATGCACTTCAAAATTTTAAAACACCCATTTTAAATTTGAAACCAACATCAAATTTAAGATATCATACGTTAATAAATTTGGGATATGGACAGCAAAACACTGAAAAAGAATCACATGGAGAAACATCTTCGCATTAATGAGGTAAATTTGCAACAGGATGTAAAATGACAGGGTATAAAAGGAGCACACAAAAGAGGAGTCTCTGATGGTTGTGTTTGCTTTTGTAGCTCTTGTAATGAGATTTCTGTTCTTAGTTTATATTCCGCCACATCATAACCTCTTCACCAAATCATGTCTGCTACTCATTAGTCGAGCTGTTCGCCCTCAGAAAAGCTCCATATTTTGCAGAAGTCTACAGTCTGGTGTGGACAATGGTATCATATTCCTGGTGTTACAGGACTCATAGAAGGGGTCAGTTTTTGTCCTGAGAGAAGGCTGAGTCAAAACCTGACCGGTCAGCTTCACTTTTTCTAATGAGCCCTGGGTGTTGCAGACAGGTCTCAGGATGGGGAGATTTTCCTGGATTACAAAGCCTGCAGACAGTCAGTGAGATAATAACAATTACAGACACTACAGGGGGAATGAACAGACAGATCTGAGATTTTCGAAAGACGCCTTGAGCATGAGAGGGACAGAACAAGCTGCTGATACTGTGTGTGTTCATTTTATTCTAATTAAAACGTCCACAAGAAGTGTGTGGCTGGTGTTAATCAGTGGAAGGAGACAAGATCAGACAGGTTTGGGATTATTGTCTGCTGGTCTTTGGTTGTGTGTGTGTGCATGTCCAGAAGTGTCTATGGGTGCTGATTTAGGCACCTGGTACTCAGAGCTGCTTAAGATTCAACCCTTTGTGGAGATTTAGTCTGCCAACAGTGTTGAAAGACAGGTGAAGAGAAAACATAAAGAAGATGGACAGAAGGAGAAGCTTGAAAACACAAGTGTTTACTGAGGAAGACTGATGAGATGGAAGGAGGATGACTGAGGGAAGACAGTGAATAAGATTTTTTCCGGTAATTTCATGACATGACATCATGGTATCTTTTGCATAAAAAACTGTGAAACAAGAGAAACCAGTTGGTTTTGTAAAGGCACTAACTTCCTCACAGCTGTACAATAAAGACAAAGTATAATTTAATGTTCCTCAAGCTCACCTGGTTAAGCTTACATTGTCACAGTTACACTGCTCTTTACTCTCCCCTGCCTCCCCTCTGTCACCACCTCTGCCACCATCATCCCTCTCCAGCATTTTCTGGAGAAACTGAATTATTCAAAAGAGACAGTGAGAATTCTTAACTAAGAACACTGCTGCAGCGCTCGTCTTAAGAGATATAGTATCTTGGATTGCTTTTTTCAGTAATTCAGAAACAAGGCTGTAAAATTTAAGAAGATTTTTGAGCTGATTTTGTAGGTGTTACACTAAACATTTAGACACAACCCTGTTGAATATCAAATATTTAAAATAAAGTTTTTTTTCAGAGAGCATACTGTATATTTAAACGAAGCAAAAACAATCTTTCATCATCAATTCTGTCAGGACCACTTTCATCAAAGGAATGTATTAATTGCATGCAATCAGTATATATCTGTGGGAGCTCCATGCCCTCCACATGCTCACGTGGAATGCCAAAGCCAAGGCAGGGAGAGCAGCAGCCCCACATTGATTCACCCACTGCGCCTCCAACTCTTTCTGCTGTGAGATGTAAAGCTAACATATGATAACTTTTAGTTCTATTTCTATCAATTAAACTTTGTATGAAAGCTTTTGCTCACTGCACCATGGACACATCTGCTCTTTTTACTTCATTGTGTTAAGTTAAAGTTAAGTCTCTCCACTAAATTTTGAGATACGGGATGAATAGGAAGAATATTCAGCACAAAGCTCCATCTGCAGTGATGGTTTGGTGTGTGAGGTGAGGGGATTCTGTCTGCATGACAATGCAAAAGGACAGAGGTGCTCCTAAACCCAAAGGTAGCTGTCAGCTTGACAGTTCTGGGCTCTGGATATGACTTTCAGCAGGCAACAGTTCTTTTCAACTGCCTCCCAACATCTCTGGGTCCCTCTTTGTTTTTCTTTCTGTTTTTTTTTTTTCTCGTCTCGGTCTCAGTGACAGTCTTCGTGGTCTGCAGGTTGTCCTCCAAGCTTTGTGTGATCATGTGATGAAAAGGGTGATCTTGTGCTTATTAGTTAATTTTAAAGAGCTGTATCTTTTGAAGATTGTCTGCTGATTCATGTTCTTGTGAAAGCTTTTCACTCTTTATCAGTGATTAGCGTTCTGAGATACAGAGGCATTGTGTACTGTGATGCACTGCTCGTCCCGGCTGTTGTGATCTAATTGAAAGTGATGGAAAAAAATAGCATGACAGGACTGGGTGTGTGTTGAGCTAGTCTGCATGACTCCCGTCGGCCATATGGTAAGTCCATCTGCCCTGTTTTGCGCCAAGGCAGAAAAAGTTTTGGGAGATTAGGTAAGTGTGTCCTGAACTAGCTTTGTCACCCTCTGCAGCTGAACTGGTTCTAAAGTGTCTCATTGTGTTATGTTGATAGTCCAATGAACTAGCACACTACAGCTGTTAGCAACAGAGACCAACAGAATTTAAGTTCACAAGCTAAGGATGTGATGTTTCCGGCTGTTGTATGGGGCCATAAAACCTTGCATTTCTTCAGCGCGTCAGTGTCTTTGTGTGCATGCTGACAACTTGCAGTAAGGATTTGTGATGTAAGCTTGCATATGAAAAAACTCCCATATGTTTTCCTGGGTTGTTTTTTTAATAGAAACCTTTTCAAACCCCACCTGCAACTCATGGCATCTGCAGCTACGTCCCTGTATCACTTTGTATCTATCTTTGATAAAAAACTATCACTGTAGATGAAAAAGGAAAAAAAATTGTATGGTTAGTTTTGTATTTATGCACAGTTATAGTGTTGATTGTTGGACTGGAAAACAGTCCAACACACAAAAAATCCACACAAGATCCTGTATTTGAATTTGTATAGAAGAAGCCAAGACAAAGTTTAGTTTGAGCTCACACTAAAAACTAACAAAATGAAACATAACCAGACCACTGTTTTGTTCTCTATGGCACAAGAAGGCTGTGTTCTTCGCTAATTGCTGACATGCTCATAATGATATTGCTAACATTATTTTTGTAAATAAATTGGACCAAGTGGTATTTTGGCAGGGTTAAATACTCTTATTACATATTTTTGGATCCCCAGAGCTTTGATAATCAAGGTTTTATGAACTTTGAATATCATTTCAAACTATTACCTGAATCTGTCTGATAGTTTTTAGAAATATATATGTAGAAGCCTTCATTGAACATCAAACAATAACCTTGAAAGATTGTGTAAGACAATGCAACGGTGAGAAGGATGTTGAGTGATTAATGGGTAAACAAACTTATATAATGATTAATTTGCATGAGGTAGATATGAAGGTCTCAAATGTTTTACAGTATTAACTTAGACAACAATGTGCACAGGTACATGTTGGATGAGAGGCTGGTATTTGTATGATATGAATGTGTGATAGACAATTACTGTAAATCGTGATTTTAAAGAAAAAGATATACAGTTATTACTGTCACAGTCAGTGTTTGTTTCACAGGGTTATTGTAGTGTTTGTTCCTAAAATCAGTAACTGTTCGGAGTTCACTGAAGTGACAGCCAAAGGGAAGACACACACTCCTGGGTGTTTTAGGAACTGCCTACTATGCTAGTAGTATGTACTGATTAGGCTAAAATACAGATCAAAATTTGCATTTTGCCAAGAAAAACAAAACAAAACAATTACCGTTTCCCACAATGCATAGTACTGATGTTGTTCTTCTTTTATGCTTTCTTTATCCAGGTGTGATTTTACATTGCTGTTTGTTCCTCTTGTGCTTTGTAGTGGACCCAAACATTGATGGATGTGGACACCCAGACTAAATGAGTGCAATGTAGAACTGAAATTAAATATAACTGGACATTACACGCTATCCAGTATTCAACTTATAAAAATGTACACATAGCTCTCATCACTCTTGTGATGTGAATATGTAGTATGTGTTTGCACCTCGGATTCTGGGGTTTAAAGTGACCTACAGTTACCAGGTGTGGAAAGGTTAGCAGGTTGACTGGGGGAGAGGGGGTGGGGATTTAAAGGGTGAAAGAAAGGGTGTGTGGATGAGGGGGTGCTGACATATTATATGGTGGGGGTGGCTGCATTAAGTGCCAGGAGGAGGATTTTTTATGGGCTACTATAGGAAAAGAAAAAGCTCAGTAAGCGTCGGAGCTGATGGGATTAAAAAAAGGGGGCTCTCTATGGCCTGAAGCCAACTTCATGTTTCTAAACCTGGACCAGTTCATTCAAAAAGAGAGGAAAGGGAGAGAGTATGAAAGTGTGTTACCCCTCCCCTGTTTTATATTCATGAGCCGCCAGTCTGTGTCTGAGGTACCATCTCCCTTGGCAACACAAGCTCCACCCCAGTCTCTTTGTAGCAGGACATATGAGCACCATCTGTGTTTAAACCTTAATTCTCCATCTATGTCCTCCCCCTGCAGAGTCTATATGCTGTGTGTGTATTTTTTAACTGTGCTGTTTGGCCTGGAGTAATGATCAAGGGAACGATGAAGACACTGGCCAAAAAGATGTTTAATTACAACTTGTAATTTAGGAAAAAAACGCTCTGATTATGATGGATTGTGCTGTGTGCAAATATTAAACACTTCTTAGAATCATGGTCTTATTAATCATCAGCTGCTAAAACTCCCAGTCAACATGAAAGTGTCACATCAAAGGAGTTGGCACCAATTATGAGTGCTGCAATTTAGTCTGGTGGCTGTTAATCCAGACACTCGGTCCACAAGGACTACATCAAAGATAAGACAAAACACTGGAACACTAAATCATTCATTTTAATTGAGTGCTCAGTTATTAATTGGCTTTAGTTTCTCTCTTAAGCCTGTGATGTGATAACTTTAATATTTACCCACAGAGCAGATCATGGTTCAGGGCAAATGTCCCTTAGACTGTATTACTATAGCTCTAAAATGTAAACAAGCAGTACCGCTGCTTATTAAAATGGTGTGTATTTAAGTGTATAAACAAGAATATAAGATATATAAGATTTGCCTTAATTTTTCACAACTGATTTATTTATTATTCAATATAATACATGTCTGTTAAACCTCAATGTATCTTGACATTTGGTAGGACAAACTAAACTTCACAGAGACTCCACTTTGGCTCAACTGTTGTTATTGTTTGTTTCAACTTACATAGACCCAGAAAGCAGTATCTAAAACAAGCAGGCTGTCTTTTTAATAGGAATGTGTTTTAGAAATATGATTTTCAGTATAAATGATTTAATAAACTCCAAACTAACAACCCCCTGACTGTGAGTGACAGTGCATATAACTGTGCAGTCCAATTTTCAGGACCATTTCTCATTAAATCAGAAATTGTATTGGTCTCATCTTGTATTTCACAAAATATAACACTGATTTGTTTTTGTGAAATTTCCCACTAAGTGAAATTCTTGCACTTATTTCAATTAAAACGTAAAAAGTGAGAAAAGAATTGAAAAAATATGGGCCACCCTGCCTGTTCCCTGAGCCAAATTCAGTAGGCCTATCTCTATCAGCCGTGTGCTTAATTCTTGTTGAATGAGGCAGAAATGTTGACTTAACTTAAATCAGAATAAATATGCACATTGTATGTATACTTTGTTTTGATATCCCAAAAACAGACATGTAGATATACCATAAAGTGTTTTAATAAAAACTAAAAAGGCTGGCACAGTAGAAAAACATTTAAAACATCACTGACCTTTTGTAGAGTGATATGATTAAAATAAGACGATGCAGACATGTTGATCAGTGCTTATGATGCAAAACATACAGAAGGCAGGTGATTAAATTTGGCTCAATCATAACACCACTAGAAAATGTAATTCTATTACCAACTATCTGCTGAGCAGCACTTCTGTTGGTCATTTCTCTTAGTGTTAATAATATGCATCATACCAATGTGTAACTCAGTGATTCCCAAACTTTGAGGCAGGCCTGGAGTCATAAAGCGGGAAAGACTTGGTAAAACATTTCACAGTCTGCACTTTCAGCAACTTAGCTGTTAAATATTTAGTTTTAATGTCTCTCATCAAGTTTGTTCTTCTGTTATTTATTTTTATTTTTTTGCAGACAATACTCTGAAGATACAGTAATTTATTTGCACAGCATGCGTCTGATATTTTGAGAGATTGTGGATGGATGCACATGGTTAGAGGAAAGGAGGCTTAGAAGTATTTTCATCAACCAAAAGGGGGCTCTGCAGTAAAAGTTTGGAAACCACTGCTGTAATTCAACATGATTATTAAAATCTGCACATGTACATTAATTTAAACAGCTGACAAACTTCATACTACTTTCTGGCATAAATGTTGAAGTACATGATTATAATGAAGGATTAAGCAGTGTTAGAAAACAAATAGCTAAAAAGTCAGTGAGCAAAAACAATTTAGACTAACACAGTTCACATATAATTAGTGCATTAAAAACATCATCAGCTGTTCTTCATGGGGCACTGTGACATTAAGACAAAAACAATTCAAGCTACAAAAAAAGGTGAGAAGCTGGTTATAAGAGTCACAAAAGTGTGACTTTATGATACTGTTGTTTAGTAGTCATAACAGAGGACTGTAACAGTTTAAGACTAGCAAACATATAATTCAATTTTTATCAATGCAGAATTAATTTGTGGTATATAACATTATAAAATGTAACACATCAAGAACTTTGTTCTCATTTTGAAGCTTTTGGCAGCCCAGAATAGGTTATTGTGAAGGCAAGAGTGGGAATTTATGCTGAGGCATTATTTTTCTTGTCGCTGGCAAGTTGGTCCATTGGCCACTTCCACAGGAGCTAGTGTTAACATACTCTTCTGAGACAAGTCACAGTAGCTGAATACAGTGTTATATCACCAATAGTTTTTCAAATTTCTTTCAAAGAAAATCTCATCCTTCATTTGATTCCTCCACAGTTCTTTGACTGGATCTTCTATAATCAGCACCTCACAGACCTGGACTGACTGACTGAATTCTTGAAGCCATCACTCTGGCAACTCTGCAAATAGCTCTCATACTATTAACTTACATCAATCACACTCTGTTAGTTTTATCAGTGCTGAATTTGATGGTATCAGCTTTCCTGCTCTTACTGTCCTTGTGTCAGGACGGGAATGTCAATCTCGATGGCAGACATGCGAGAGCGGGAAGAGTAGCGATGGCCCGTGTAACTCGATGTGTAGCCCTGAGAAGGGGCGTAGCTCTGTGAAGGTGCATAACTCTGGGAGGGAGCATAGCTATAGGCCTGGGTCCCTCCCACCTCTGAACCATACCCCTCTGGAGCAGATATCTGAGACATGTACACCTGTGGCGGGGCAGGGGTGACCACACTTTGTGCATAGCCCTGGGATGGCACATAAGGCTGGGTGTCAATAACAGTGGGTGGATAGGCTTGTGGTGGGAAAGGCTGAGGACCATAAACAGGGGAGGGAGGAAATCCGTTGGCAGTAAGAGGCTGTGTGGACAAAGAGGTGGGCAAAGTTGGTAGTGGCAACCAGAAGGGCGAAGGCAACTTTTTGCACATACAGTACCACATGAACATTAGCACAGCGGCCAGCATTAGTCCCCCAGAGCAGCCAATGGATACATACACTGCAAAGCCATCAGAGAAAATGTTGTCATATCTTTTGTTCATTTCCTTGGTGCGAAACAGGAACCAGACTGATGGTGCCAAGGCGATAGCTCCTCCCAGAAACAAGAACATCCCTGCCACCAGGTGACAGCCTGCACTGTTAACCAGAAATTTAAGGGTCTTAATGTCTGGTTCAGGTTTGTCTGAGCAGCAGCAGGTCTTACACATTCCTGACATACACAGTAGCAGGGCCAAAGAACCTAGCAGCAGACTTGTCGGCAGACAGAATTGCAGCAGCCGTAGATCCAGCTGGTCCACTTTGGAGTACCACTTGAAACATAAAAAGACATGATTACAGCTTTAGGATATAAAATGAAAAAAAAATCAATGGCATAAAGAATGATTTTTATAAAGATATACCTCTGAATCATAGTAGTAACATCCTGAATAGCCATCCTGTTTCACACATTTAGCCCACAGCCCATCATAGACGCTGACATTTTTAGCATTACGATTGAAGGTGACGAGTCTAGTTACACGCCACTGTGGGATTAACGCTGCCACAGCAATCCCTCCCACAGACACAATGGCAATGATGAAGGCAAACGCGTTGGTGGCATGGATGTCCCGGCACGACATGGTGAGTGCTGACAGAGACTGAGGACAAGTTGAAAGTTCCTATTTGAGAAGATGAGAGGAGGAAATCAGACAATCAGTTGGTCAGTTCAGTGGAAAATGGAATGCCCTAAAGGTGACTGGTGAATATAATTTTTTTTACATACACTGACCTTCCAATCTTCTGAAAAATGCATTTTTGTACAAGTTTCTTTTTATGGCCCAATTATTGCTAAAGTCAACTAACTGTGCTACAGGCTGACCTAGCTGTGGGCAACCCCCTCTGTATTTCTTTTCACCACTGTGTAGTTGACCCAATATCAGCTGTACCCGAGATACAATGCTCTCATTTCATTAGCAGACAGAGTGGGGGTGACGAGGGCCCTGAGGTTGCAGATAAAGTGTCTACTGCAGTACTTTACATGGACTTCACAGCTGAACAATACACCATTGACATAATGATAATAAAGCCATTAACTTGCTTGGAGGTTCCTATGAATGACAACATGCATCAGCAAAGCTGTGTGAAAGTCCTGAATGCTCAGTCATAACATGAAGAAATGTGTTTCGCTGAATTAAGACTTTACCCCAAGAACATTCTGTCACATTTGGCTGTCCTAGAGAAACATATCTGCAGCTGGACTAAGATCAAAATCAAAAGCGCGAGCTCAGACTATTCCCAGTGTCCAGTCAGGGCTGATCCAAGGTGTACTGATGTTGGAATGCACTTGGGTATATATAAAGTATATTGTTGTTACTTCCCTGCTCAAACATTTTAATCTGCACATACATTGTTTATTCGATTACCAACTCGTACTAGTAGTCCTAATGTTTTGCATTTATTCCGTTTTGAACTATATTCAGATCTAGTCCTGGGGTGTTAAATTTTGCACTCTACACATTATTAACATCTAGTAATAAACATTACACCATCAATCGTGTTTTGACATCACCATTTTATTTACTCGCTTACCAGTCTTGTAACGTTATGCTTGTTAGAAGTTAATCCAGCTAGTTTACTGACAATATACCTACTACCCATACATTTCGTTAGCTTTCAGTCCGTGAGCGAGTCGAAAAATTACCAATAATCTTATAAACTGCTGCAGTGACAGTGCAGATTATTAAAAGATTAACCAAAAACTTAGTAACCTACGAAATGTTCAAACTAACCGATATATAACGATCTTATTAGCCATCAGCTAGCTGTGGCTAAGTTAGCATTTCAACCTGTTGCTTCGAGGAATCCTTCATGTGAAACTCAAACTCGTCAGTTACTTTCAAAATAGATTACAGTACCTTTTAAATCCAACAGTTCAATCGTGTTTGGATCGTATTTAGCATAACACTTCTTCCCCCGTTTGGACAACCAAGAAAGAACCTTTTTAACAAAATTGCAATAGACAGAACCGTAAACAGGATATGGCCTCATAATAGTATCAGTGCGTCTGCCCAGAGGTCTGCTTAGCCCTCCGTGCAGTCTTACAGGTGGTTTACGCATGCGTGGGTGAGTTCTCGTTGTCTTGGCTCAAAATCATGGGCTACGTAATTTATGCTGTTATTCCCGGCACACATAAAAACGTGAGAAATTAAAGGAGATTACAAAGATAAGGTGGACGAAATGCATAAAGGGAAATAAATGTTTTCCTAAACAAAAAAACCCCGCAGTTTGGTATTTTATTGACTGTAAATTTTGGGTGCTGTTGAGTATTTTTTTGGTAGCAGAGGTGAAGTAACGTTTTGCCACACCCTTTGTAGTCTCTCCTTGTCCATGGTTATTGTAATGAAATTACATGTGTACGAAAAACTGTGACAAATTTTGAATGCTAGTGAAACTGTTTCCCTGAGATGCACCTGTTTCAGGAACTTTACCAACTCAGTGTGTGTATTAACAGATGAACAGGAAGCAATATTCCAGTCCAAAGCTTTGTTTCAATAATGGGACTTTTTTCTGGTAAGAGGAGGAGGAGAAAAACGATTTATCGTATTGTTATCAAAATATAACAAAAGTAAATTAGAAAACAGCTTGTGCCTTACCTTAATGAAATGAACCACCTATTAACCTTAATACAACGGTTAGATAAGACAGAATCCAACATGCAGCATGGACATGTAGCATTATTTCAGGAATGTGTAAACAGTCACCCTGAATCTCACGTTTAAAAGGTAGCCGACTTATTTCCCTGTTTTGTATCTTTCAGGAGGATGTTCGCATTCACATGATCTATAGATCTGCGGGGCAAGGGGGGCTCAGTGATCTCCTCAATGGTAAGATGAGACCTAAAAACCATGTTTTCAATGTATGAGGAATACATGAAAAATAGTGATTTTTTTTGTTTCATTCTATGATTGTGAATGGTTAAAGCTGTGCCTGACTGTCTTGGAGCAGTGCTGTACACAGATATTGATCCAAAATGTATGCCTTTTTTTCTAGGTGACCTTCCCGAGCCACCTTTTCCCAGCCCTCCTTTTCCAGGGTCAAAGGTTGTTCACAGAAGACAAAAGAGACAGGTAGGCTTACTCTGCAGGTAAAAACGTTATAATCAGTAGAGGGGCACTGATGGGCTCATAGTGATCGTAACCTCAATGTACAAAGTGTAAGATAACCCAGAGTGTATATTTTTTATGATAATTCACCAAGCTAAAGATAGAGCACTGTTACCGAACTTCTCAAACTGCTTCCTATGCTTTTCTGTTCTTCTCCCATTGCTTCTTCTATTTCATTAAATATTTACCTCATGAGCAGCAGCTGCTTCAAAAATTGTCTTCTTTTCCCAGACATAGTCAGAAGTCTGCAGCTGTCTGTCCCTCGGAGCTGCTCTTATCTTTATGTGGAATGTTGAAAACCTGCAAACTGCGGCTTTGCAGAGTTCATAGTTTTTAAATTTTGTACAGCATCTTTGTGTTAACTTTGTATGTTTGGTTTCTGATTGTTACTTGTCAGGTTTCTCATGCATCGAGAAGTGTGGAGGATGAGACCAAATACATTGAGCTGATGGTGATCAATGACCATCTGATGGTAAGATTTTATCCATATCGGTGTGATGTAAAGCAACTGAAAAACATCACTCCTTCTGTCCATATGTTCACCAGAGACTAAAAATATTAATAAATCAATGACTCAGTCAGACTTAATTTTAACTTTATTAACATGAAGCTGAGTACAGATGAACCAGTCGAGAAAGGTGCCTGGATTCAACCCTCATTTTGCAACCTCTGAGTTATCAGTTCTGGACAAAAATCCATGTTTTCAACTGTGTATTTGCCCTTAATATTTCATTTTATAAGGATTTAGTCTATTTTGGTTGTGTTGACATCATTTGTTGAATTGGAGGAAGTGAAAGCAACACAGCAAGGAATAAGAGTAAATGAATAATAGTGCTTTTTGCTATGTGAATTGCATTTGTGTTGAAAATGTACCTTATTGAATTTTTAGGACTTGCCTCCCTTGTTTTTGTTGCTTCATAATCCCATATGAGCAGGGCTCCATTTGGAGACACTCAAACAATAATAATGTTTACTCTGTAAATTGATAGGAGTGTAGTTCAGGATGCTGCCAGGTCTGAGAGTCAACACTATAAATGAAGAAAGTACCTGCACTCTTAAGGCACTCCAAATTGTCCCTTGAATGTACTTAAAACAGTTTTCATCCAGATGGCTAGAACTTAAATCTCTTGGGTCTGAAATCATTTTATATAAAACCTTTGACTATTTGGAGCAAAAGCAAATGTGCAGACATCTGCTCCTTTTGATGGTTTGAAATGAATCTGTTCCAGATTGATTATCACACTTGTGTTTTTCCCTCCCCATCCCTCTTTCTCTTTCTGTCTTTCACTTTCTCTCCCTCTGTCTTTTCAGTTCAAGAAGTTTCGGCTTTCCGTCGGGCACACAAATAACTATGCTAAGTCAGTGGTCAATATGGCTGACATGGTAAGAATTGTATTGATCCCTTTCTTGGAAAGCTTACAACAAGCACTCCCAGGTATTGGAGCTGCACAATCCAATATTTTCTGCTATACCAACCACACTCTGCAGTCAAAACCTCTTATGGCTCATAATATGTTGCAAACAGCCATTAACCAGTCTGAAACAGCAGTGGCATCCTGGCAGCACGAAGGCAGATACTTCTATGATTCATCTCAGGTCGCCACATCTGTATGCTGTGCTACTGAAATCTGACCTGCTGCAGGGTCATGTCTGTAAGCTGATAGGCTTGAGAAGCTGAAGAAAGGTTTTGCTTTTTGCCGTGTCCTTGAAAAGGATCGTATGAAGCAGACACTATTTGTGAAGTACACATTGATTTACATGTATGAGTATAGGATAGTCTCTTTTTCTGGTGTGTTCTATACCACTATGTCACCGAGGGCACATTCAGCAGATACCAGATATTATAGACAGAAAAAAAGAAGCGTTATCTGGGGCATTCTTTTCAAATTTACTGACATATAATAGTTAAACAACTATTCACTTGAAACAACTTCTATCTGAGTACTTAAATAAATGTCATGGATCTAAGTGGCTCAGCTGTCACAGTGTATCTAGACTACAGTGTACATTGTGACGGATATATATATATATATATATATATATATATATATATATATATATATATATATATATATATATATATATATATATATATATATATATATATATATATATAGCCGTAGGTGCTGCCATCTAGTGCCAGAAGAAGTGCTTCTATTATTATTATTATTATTATTATTATTATTATTATTTTTATTATTATTATTATTATTATTATTTTGTATTCCATCTAAAATAATGAAGCCACAACTAATAATTTAACTTTAATGATATCGTTCAACAATATTCAGTGCTTTTATTTATTAAGAGCTCAGTCTTAAATCTTCTAATTCATTCATTCATTCTAATTCTTTCGACCTCTGAGGACAAAAGGAGAAGGATCAGATTAAGTGCCTAAGTGTTCCCAGAACAGTTGAGTCCTCAGACGTCCCTTAAAAGTAGAAAAGGACTCTGTGGATCATATGGAGTTGGGTAATTTATTCCACCATTTGGGGACAACAGAGGGCACCCTTAGAGCCATGTTGGGCTGGGAGCGCCAGGTATCTTTCAATGGCAAAGCATAGCAAGGGAGAGGAATTGTAGACCTGGATGAGGGATTGCAGGTAGGCAGGAGTCATTCTTGTCACTGTTTTGTTAGAGCCAAAAGAAGAGCTTTGAATTTGATTCGAGCTGCCACTGGAAGACAGGGAGGAGAGATTAAAAGTGGGGTAATGTGTGCTGTTTTGGGCTGGTTATAGATCAGACATGCTGCTGCGTTCTGGATCATCTGCAGAGGTTTAAATGTTCACACAGGGAGGCCTGCTAGAAGAGAGTTGCAGTAGTCTGTGTGAAATCACAAGAGCCTGTACCAGGAGCTGTGTGGCCTGTTGTGTCAGGTAGGGTCTGATTCTCCTGATGTTATAGAGGACATATCAACAGGACCAAGCAATCAAGGCCATGTGAACTTCAAAGGTCAGCTGGTCATCAATCATGACACCCGTATTTCTGGCAGTTTGTGGGCACAGGTTGATTTGATTCATGCAGGACACTTATGTGTGGTTGAACAGAGGGACACGCTGGAAAGACAATGAGCTCAGTTTTGGACAGATTTAGCTGAAGGTGGCATTCCTTCCACCTAATGGAGATATCAACCAGACACGCTGATATCTGAGCTGAGACAGGTGTTTCGTCAAGTGGAAAAGACATGAAAAGCTGAGTGTCGTCAGTGTAGCAGTGGTAGGAGGAGCCATGTGCGTGGATCACTGCACCAAGTGAGGTGGTGTATAAGGAGAAGAATAGGGGACCAAGCTAAGCCATGTGATTCAGACACTTCTCCTCACCATGACACTCTGAAGGATCTGCCTGTGAGGTAGGACTTGAACCACAACAGGACAGACCCTGAGATGCTGAGTTCAGAGAGTGTGGAGAGGAGAATTTGATGGTTTAAGATGTCAAAGGCAACAGACAGGTCCAGCAGTTGTAGATCAGAGGACCGACCAGCAACTCGAGCCAGTCACAGTGATTCTGGGACTGACAGACTCAGTGGAGTGGTCACGCTTGAAGCCAGATTGATAGGAGTCAATCAGGTTGTTCTATTGCAGATGCTAAGAAACTGGGTTAAAGACTGTGTGCTTGAGTATTTTGGACAAAAATGGCAGAAATGAGACTGGACTGTAATTTTAAACCTGGGCTGGGTTGTGATTAGGCTTTTTGAGCAGTGGTAACCCAAGCTTGCTTAAAAGCCATGTGGAAGACACCAGATTCCAACAAGAAATTGACAATGTGTGTGACTGCAGGTTTGGTTGTGGGCAAGATGGTCTGCAGGATGCTGGTAGGTACTGGATTGAGAGGACAGGTTGTAGGTTTTGAGTTCAGGAGAAGTCTGTAGACCTCATCCTCACTCAGGAGCAAAAGAGCAGAGTGAAACACCAGTAGTGGGTTGGAACAGACTGAGCTGATCAAGCACAGAGAGTTGGTTACTGATGGTGGCCACCTTCTCAGTCAAAAAGGAGCCAAACATGTCCAGAGTCAGTGCTGTGGAGGGCTGAGCGGTTGGAGGAGAGAGTAAGGAGCTAAATGCCATAAACAGTTTTGTGGTGTCAGAAGCAGCACGGATCTTGTTCTGATAAAAGGCTTGCTTTGCAGACTTTAGGCAAGAAGTGGAGGATGCGAGTTTTAGCGGCCAGATTAGGACTGAACCTTGCACATATCACTAAACATTTTATTGTTGAAGTGTAAGCTCTGTTGTTTAAGACTCTTGGCATTCAGCTCAAACAAAGAGGCTTTTCTGTTGTCCTCTTTTACCTTGTTTGTCCAGTGTGCAACCCAAACAGATTTTCCTCTTACAGGAGCAAACATAATTATTTCAAGTCCAGTTTGCTCCTGTATGTCCTTCAGACAGTTTCCTTTGTTGACTCTTGTAAGGTGCTGCAGTCTGCTGGCTGGATCATCTTGACTGTATGACGGCTGCTCTTGTGGCAAACAGCTGAACATATTGATTAAAACGAGACATGCCAGTCAGAGTTTGTTTCAATCAAACCACTTCCAGCCAGTCAAAGGCTGTGAACTACTTAAAAGATTACTAATTTTTATTCATTTTATTGACTTGAATTCCTCAGATTTTCAAGGAACAGCTCAATACCCGTATTGTGCTCGTTGCCATGGAAACGTGGTCAGCTGACAACAAGTTTAACATTGATGATGACCCCATGGTGACCCTGAGGGAGTTCATGAAGTACAGAAAAGACTTCATCAAGGAGAAATGTGACTCTGTTCACCTCTTTTCGTAAGTCTCAACATTTAAGGACTTCATCATTTATCTGATTGATTGATTGATTGATTGATTGATTGATTGATTGATTGATTGATTTTTGACATTTAAATTTTTCTGTTCTTTTCAGGGGGAATCGATTTCACAGCAGCTGGGGAGGAGCTTCCTACATGGGAGGAGTTTGCTCCTTGACTAAAGGAGGGGGAGTCAATGAGGTGAGCGGCAAATTCATGGTTGCACTGTTAACCTTAGGGAGAGAGGCGGAATCAAGACAGACCTTTAGCGTCCTTACCAACAGCCTCAGTGCGCCTGCCTCTCAGTCGTACCATTTTTTAGGCAAAGTTTTTTAGTTTAGCAACTTAAAAAGGCTTTAAACAGGCTTTATTTTTTTCTTGTGAATGGTCTGCTTCTAAAAATGGGTGTTTGTGGTTTCTGATGCTTCTACAGTCAGCTTGAGCAGATGTATTGGCTTAATATTTAATTCCTGAGGTTGCAACTTGGTATTAAAAAACAATGCTGATATGATTTTTTTTTCATTTAATAAAGTTTTGAATTATATTGTTTCTACATGTAAATACTGTGCATCTTGGTTTGTTTTGCACCAAAAGTTTAATTTTTGAAACAGTTAAGATGTAATAATATTGAATTAATTTTACAAAATACTTAAAAGCTAATGACAAAATATCTTTTCTCCAAGTTTGTCTAATAATCTTTTCTATGACATGCTGTCTGTACATCTGTCTGTCTTTCATCCAGTATGGTAAAACAGAGGAGATGGCCATAACGCTCGCTCAGTCGCTTGGACAGAACATCGGCATCTTCTCTGACAAGAAGAGGATCCTTAATGGTACACAGTTTAACTTGACCAGTCCATTATTTCCCCACATTTCTCATACATCATTATTTTTAAAACCTCCTTTTTATGTGACACAAGGATTTTTATTTTTTCTTTTAACGATTTCTTCCAGGCGAGTGCAAGTGTGATGATCGATGGTCAGGCTGCATTATGGATGATGTTGGGTAAGTTGCTTTATGGTTTATTCCTTCATCAGACCATCACCTCAAAACTACGGTGAAGACAAGCCACAGATTGTACCATAAAACAAAAACAACAAGATTGATACGTTGTTGAGTCACAATAAGTTTTGAAGATTTTCCAGAAAATTTTAATGAAATATCGGACACAGATACTCCTTTTTTTTGTGTGAACTTTTATAGAAAGATAATTAAAAATCATCCCTTGGATTGATGGGGCATAACTGAACTAAAATATTTATTTAAGCTGTTAAGATACATATTTACAATTTATAATCTTTATAAATGGTATTGACAATGTCATATTTTTGTAGAGGGGAATTTATAATATAAAACTTAATGTTATTTTTTGTCTTATTGAAGCAGAGTTAGCCCAAAACTTGGTAAAAATAATAATAACTCATTCATAACAGTGACTGAACAACACAGATACCAGGAACAGCAGCACACACAGTTACACATCAAACACACAAACAACATGTTAGCAAAAAGAAAATGTATGTCTGTCCGGAAAGTGAAATGTTGTGGTTGTTCAGTGCTTCCCCTCTAGGTGTCAGCCCATGTTTTCTTTCCATAGGGCTTGTTTATATAACTTCACTGGGCTTCTGTCAGCATTAATGTGTTATGTAATCTGTTGCTTGCTAATATTAGAAGACGAGTGATAGACCAGTCTGTGTATGTTTTGTGTCTTCATGCAGAAACCATGAAAGTGTTTGTTTATTAATGTGTTAGTTCACATCTGCAGTGTTTAAACTGTACACTAGTTTGCCATTGTGCTGCTGTGAGCACTCGGATGTGACTGTGTGACGTGTGTGTATGTGTGTGTACCTTCTTCTTGAATACCTCTCACGTTCCCCCTCTATCCCGAATGGGACAGCAGGTGAGCAGAAGCTTGGCTAGAAAGTTGCCTGTGCTGATTTTGATCACAGCTGGCTGCCTTGGAGGGGTTGTCAGCCACCACAACCTTTCCCATCTCATCTGACAGCTCTACAGCCGCTGTGGCCCCAGCTTCTCTTTCTATTGAAATGATATGTAAAAATACAGCTTGGTGTCTTTTTCATGCACTGGCTGTATTTTTCATTATCATTTTGTACAATTTTACATGTACTCGATGTGTATTCTTCAGTTTTTTTGGCCGACGTCACCGGCTGATCAGCCAAAAAAGAAAAAACAAAAACATAATTGAATTATTCCTCCATTAAAAGACTATTTTTGCCTCTTCTCCTTAAAAAGTCAGGTTCATCCGCTCTGTTTGTCCATACCTAACTAAATGATCCAGTTTGCAATGTCACTCATCTCCTTCTTAACAACAGATTACCCTCAGCACAGAATTGACTTTATTCTGGTACTGTAATAAACATTTATAAGGCCATGTGGTTATGTGACATAGGACTCTAATAAGCCCTCTCTGGTGAACAGATCTACTGCCTGAAATGAAGTCAATGTTATTTCAAACACTTTTATACAATAAGCCAACCTCAGTCACACCCATTGACAGATCCTTATTTTTACCTCTTAAAACTAGCATGTCTGATCTGGCTACTAACTATTCTCACATTTTTTCTTTTATTTATCTGCTGGGTACGTTTGTGTGTATGTGTGTGAGTGAGTATGGCTCGTGGTTTGTTGTGGGCCTCTAGCTAAACCTTGCATTGATGAGGCAGGCAGAGCAGCTCTTACAGAAAAATAATTTACATAAATTAAAAACTGTTTTAATGGTCAAGTTTGGATTTACAATTTAGGCAAATGTTTTTTACTTTTTCTCTGCTCTCCTTTCACAAAACAATGAATTCATTCATGAATGTAAACCAGGATAAATTAAAGCTGCAAGCAAGGATTCATGAGAGACTTAACTGTTAGGAAAAAAAAGAAAAGCGTTCTCATTTGTCTCGTTATCTCTTCATTTCCATGCATGTCTCCTTGTGTTCCTGGTGGTAGGAATTGTGGTGATACAATCTGAGAGACATAGGGTGCACCCTGTTTCAGTTTTTTTTTCATCCTCCTAAATTTTGTCAACCAAGGCTTCTCACCCATGATAAGCGGGTGGGACTTTGATAGACATGCAGCAAGATGTTTTCAGAAAGGAGTGTTAATATTACACTCAATGTTTCAGGAAGTTGTGTGTGTGCAGTATGGTGCACAAGCCATATCTTCCATGGTTTCACTGTCCTAAGGGGATTGGCCTCTAAAGCCCAATAGGGAGCTATTTTTCTGTGCCCCTAATTTACATCAATAAAATATTGTTTTTTCTACCAGACCTGGTGTATGTATAAAAAACAAGACTTTTCATCAGGGCACGAAATTAGCAGTCATTCACAGAACAAAGTGAATACAGAATATGCTTTTGCAACACTTGGTGCTCAAGACCTAAATATAAATTACAGTGACTGTAACATTTAAAATGAAAACTGATACAATAGATTTAGGGGAAATCATAAAAGCAAATAAGGAGGACATTCAGCAGGCACAAGTCGATGCTTGTTGTTCCAAGAATGAAGTGCTTCCTTGTCACTACAAGGATGTGATATGCTAACTGTAGATGATTGACAGAGGAAGGAATAAAAGTTTTATGATGTTAGTGAACCTTTTCAGGGTACACAAAGTGCTCCAGTTCACTAAGTTAATGTTTTGATCCATATTTATGTCTGTGCTGTGAAAGAGGTCTGCATAGCAGTAGCAGTGGTTGTGCTTCTGGTGACTTCTGGCTAATCATCCGAGTACATTTCATTTTTCTTTCACCCCTTATAACTATTCAGAAAGGGGTTAACACTACAAGATTTTGATAAAACTTAAAGGAGTTCACAATGCAAATCCGGCATGGTAGCTTGGACAACTTAAAGGTCTCAGAAATAAACCTGAAATATTGTAGTGTATTTCATCCTTCATCTAAGTGTGATCATTACTGGCTTGTCATAAAACCATAATCTCTGTAGGTGGCTGCATTTAGCTGCATTTCATTTCAAATTATAATGACGTCTTGCAGCCCTCGACTCTCTCCAGCTCTGTTATTGCATTGTCTCATGTGCCCGTCATGATGAGCTGTACAACCAGAGGCACTCCAGATAAACAAGTGCCTGCAGCATAATCAGCACTAAGCACAAACATAATATCAACTAAATGCTGCTCGGGGTTGAGTTTGATGTCGTTATGAGCATAACAATAAACCCATGACACATAATAATAATGACCCTGTTGAGCTCCAGGTGAATGTAAGTTAAAGCTGGGTTTCACACTTATTAAAATCAATCAGGCAACCAGTTTTTTTTACCACTGACTTTGTAATTTATTACATGATAATGCAATAACTGTTCACAATTGACTCATCTGAAATATTCAAGCTCATTTCCAAAAATAAATTATCAATGTGTCTCCACTGACATCCTACTCGTCTCTGTCTCCGCCTGTGATCCTCTCAATCGTAGCTATTCTGTATATCTACCTTTTTGCTATAGTAAGGATCTCCTCTGAACTGTAAGTATAGTAAACCTGAGTAAAACCTGAAACATTCATGGTATATAAGACATGCAAACTTGTGCAAATGTGTGCTAAGACTTATACGTTTACCTATTTTTTTATATATATATTTTCCCTGCATTTTGTTTTGGTGATAAATTCCTCTTCGATCCCTCTACCACCAGTGAATGCTGTCTGTTTTCACTCTAACTATGAAATGCTGGGTTTGTGTTGAACAGCTTCTACCTGCCCAAGAGGTTCTCTGACTGCAACGTGGAAGAATACCACAACTTTCTAAACAGTGGTGGAGGATCCTGTCTCTTCAACAAACCCGTAAAGGTTGGTCCAATCACACAATTTACACAAACACACATGCATATTGAAACACGTGTCTTCTTAGTTGTGTGAGCATTAATCCTTGTCCTGTGCTCCTCAGCTGTTGGACCCTCCAGTGTGTGGAAATGGCTTTGTGGAGCCAGGAGAGGAGTGTGACTGTGGCAGCCCAGCGGTGAGTTCCAGTCTGTAGATGAGAATAGATGGATGATAATAGGCTGTAATGTACTGTCCGAAAGGGAAACTGGATAATTATGTAGGATCAAAGTGACAAGCTAATTACACAGCAACAAAACCACCTGCTGTGCCAGACTTTGTCTAATAAGAACTAATTTAAAGTCGTGATGAGTTTCATTGGAGAAATCAAGGCAGCACATTTAGTGCATGATCCTTTAGTTTGTCCAGAGAGATGAATTTTAAAATGTGTTACACCTTTTCACCTTTAGAGTGGTTTTTGTCATTTAGGAGTGTGCCAGAGAGGGGGAGGCCTGCTGCAAGAAGTGCACCTTGACACAAGGTTCCAAGTGCAGCAATGGACTCTGCTGCAACAGCTGCCAGGTAGAAAAAAAAAAAACCCTGCTCACTTTTCATCTTCTCTTAAACCTGCATGTCAGAAAAAGCAGTTTACATAACCAAAACTAGAAGGAGGTTGTTTTGTCTTTTTGAGGTCATATCATCTTGGGTTTATTTTTCAATGTTAAATCTATACACTCATTCTGAAACCAAAAATCTGAGATCACATGTTAGTATACTTTCCCCCCCTGAGTATAATAAACTTTAAGTCATCTTTGGTCTATTACTTTAATATGTGGGAGAAATCATTCTACAAGCTTTTGTTGCTCAATATATCCTGACACGCGCACCATTCTGTCTCAAAAAGACTGATGATAGTTTAGGATGTCAATAAAAACAATGAGGGCATTTCTTGTTGGACGCTACATTACAGATGCTTACAATCTGTTCATCATTGGTTTGTCTTGGTTGGTTAACAGATGGAGTTCATGGGAGTTGTGTGCAGAGATGCAGTGAATGACTGTGACATCCCTGAAAATTGCACAGGCAACTCGAGCCAGGTGAACTTTAATCACACTGATTCTGACTCCACAGGCTCACCCTACACTGGACCATGTCTCTAAAGTTTTATGTCTCTGTCTTAATTTTCAGTGCCCACAGAATGTGCACAAGATGGACGGCTACACGTGCGAAAAGGATCAAGTGAGACATCAACTTAATGCTTGTGTCTTACTTTATTTTGTATTTAGAAAATGAAATATTTATCCCCATGCTTTATTTCTCTCTGTAGGGTCGCTGCTTTAATGGAAGGTGCAAAACCAAAGACAGGCAGTGCAAGTACATCTGGGGCGAGAGTAAGTGTAATACGTACATCAGATGAAAATAAAGGACTAAACTACACCTTCCTCCAGGACTTCGGTAGAAACTTCTGAAATTTTAGAAGTAAGTGTTTATTGGGTGTTATTTTGTTCCCTCAGAGGCAACAGCTGCTGACAAGTTCTGTTACGAGAAGTTGAACATCGAAGGAACAGAGAAAGGAAACTGTGGAAAGGACAAGGACACCTGGATCCAGTGTAACAAACAGTGAGCGAATCCTTTCTGTAACCAAGCCCACAACAAATCTGACATTATTTTATTGTACTCTCTGTAATCTCCCTGCTATTTCTTTGCATTTCAGAGACGTTCACTGTGGCTACCTGCTGTGCTCCAACATCTCACCTGCCCCGCGTTTGGGAGAGCTGCAGGGAGGCCTGACCTCTTTCTCAGTCGCCCGTCACAGTGCCTCACTGGACTGCAGGTACATTTCATTGAGAAACCAGCTGTATAAAAAAGACGTTTCTATTTTTTCACAGAGATCAATTGTGTGTGAGACAGCTACATGTCCTGTATGAACTCATATGTGCTGTTAAGTTTTCTATAATATGTGAATTCACCTCAGTCTCCCTTGGGTTAAGTTCTTATATGTGTGTTTTGAAGTGGTGCTCACGTGCTGATTGATGGAGACACTGATCTGGGATATGTCGAGGACGGGACGGCCTGCGGGACAGACCGCATCTGTTTCAACCACAAATGTCTGCCCGTTCAACAGTTCAACTTCAGCACCTGCCCGGGAACCACAGACAAGACCATCTGCTCAGGACACGGGGTATGCACACACATACATGACTGAGCATCTGTTTCTGATGTATCAAACTGATGTTGCACTAATATCTGATCTCAGTGTTCTCATGACTGTCCTCACAAATAAGAAGTTACTGGCCAGCTTGTAAAGTTAACTCTAGATTGATTATTCTATCATGTGACATTTTTTTCAGGCAGGTTGGCCTGTTGAGTGACCCAAATAAACACTGTCCATGGTCACACACCTGAGAACTGAGAAATCTTTCAAATACTCAAAATTGTTACATTTTTATAAGCTTCTTTTATGTATGTGCATTTATTTTTTTGTCATTTTCAAGACATATGCGCATCAAGCTGTCCCACAAGTGGAATTTTTTTCAATATTTGAGAAACAAATAAATTCTTTTTATTTGATTTCCCAATATAAGCTTAAACGTTGTACTTATATGCCTTGTGAGGGCCCTGCGACTGACTGGCGACCAGTCCAGGGTGTACCCCACCTCTCAACTTCTACAAGAAGGCTAGTGTCTCATGAAGTTATTAAACACTCGCCACAAAAAGACATGAGGTTTCTTAAGAGTAGCACATTTAACTGTAGAGAGACATCTGGATAAAATTTAAAAACATGAAACTTTCTACAAAATGTTCAATAAGGGGTGCCAAAATAGATACAAATCCATAGTTCCTCACTGGAGCTGTAGTTATACATAAATCTGAATCCCAGTTAGTCTTTCAAAAACCTTTGGTGTTTTGTAGGACAGAGGTTTCCTTAAGCTGACAGCTCCAGTGGTGTGATGTCTCGCTCTTGTTTTATGCTGCAGGTGTGCAGCAGTGAGCTGAAATGTGTGTGTTACCTGGGCTGGGCCGGAGAGGACTGTAACTCCACATCTCCGCTCAGTTTTCTGGTAGTGGGGCCGACTGCCTCAGTCTCAGGTACAGACACTCAGTTTGTTCTCCTGAACTATTACTCTCCTAATCTCTCATCTTTTGCACCTCTTCTCTGTTGGCTTTTTTCTCTGCTTTTCAAATCTGTGTACATCTGAACTCTTTCTACCAACTACTTCATCTTTCAGTTCTTCAGAGATAGCCACCAATCCCATTCACAGTACTGTGGTGTTGAATATTTGAAGAATCTGTTTCTGTTTTTCTTTATTTTGTTTTTCTGTGTTGGCTCCATGTCTGCATATTAAAACCAGCAGTGTTTGTATTCACTGAACCATGCATGTCATTCTTTTTGTTTGTCATTATTTTCACACTCATTCTTTGTCGACAGGCTGATGTCTTTGACGGAGTGACTTGAGGTCAGATTTGAGTTCCTTTCCATTGTGTTTGTCTCGTCATCGATCCTGTCATTTTCTGCTCCTCTTCCCTTCTTACCCTAACTTCTGTTTAGCTCAGTGGATTGTCTATGACAGTAACTGGATTAAAGAAAACCAGTCTTTAGTGATACCCTGAATGAGAGCCTGCTGCTCATTAGATACCCCCTCAGTGTAGTGCTGACGGGTCACAGCAGTTTGGTTCCTCTCAGTTTTGTTCCCCTTGTTCTCCTTTTACACTTCCCCTGCTAAATGTTAATTTTTTTTGTGTGTTCTGCTGCAGTGTTTTGTGGTTTGTGTATCCCTGTGTCCACATGATTCACACAGGAAAATCCAAACATTCAATTGACACACACCCGGCTCCCCGCTCCTCTCTCTCTCTCTCTCTTTCTCTCTCTCTCTCTCCTCCTCCTCCTCTCCTCTGTCTCAGGTATCACCAGTACCAACATCATCATCGGGGCCATTATGGGCTCCATCCTCTTCCTCGCGCTCATCATGGCTGTCACAGCCTGGTGTTACAAGTGAGTGTCACCTCAGCTTGCATGTGTGATGTCTTCAGTTCATGGTTCCCAAAAATCATGTGGAGAATCCAGAGAACAGAAAATTATCTGACCATTGTTAAAGTGTGTGATGATAAACAGAGAGCTTCATTTTCTAAAGATATTTATGTTTGCCTTCACAGGAGCTACAAGCACAGACGCTACGTTGAGTCTGAGGTTCACAGAAGATTCTGCCGGTTTGCTCACTTTAATGCTATTTTCCATGTGTTCTCCTTTCATACACAAACAAAAAAATGAAGATGTGGTATTATGCTTTTCTGCAATAAATGTGTAATTTCATTCTTGGAGCATCAAATGTTTTTTTTTTTAAATTATTTTCTCTCATTAAAACTACTATTGTGTATTTCCAGACAAATGCCCCCTGGTGACTATGTCACAAAGCCTGGGGACGCAGACTCGTTTTACAGCGACATGCCCCCTGGTGTCAGCACAAACTCTGGCTGCAGCTCCAAGAAGAGGTCAGCCTGTCTGTCCCACCTGCAGATTTGCACTCTCTCCTTCACTCCCTCCATCCCATCCATTTCTCAGAACATCTCACTGTTTGGCTTCAGGTGTGCCATCTCATCATCATCATCCTCACTCATTCATTTGCTGCTGTGTGCTGTGTTATCTCATTCACTTGTGTGTTTATGCTCTATAACGCTGTGCACATACCTCAGGTTTCACATGTGTTGATATTTGAGCACTGCTACGTTTTATGTCACATTCTGCCATCATGTCATTGTCTCATATTTTTGTCCTCTGATGCAAATGTGTTGTGATCTTGTCTCCTCTTTGCAGATTTAGAATAGAATAGAATAGAATAGAATAGAATAGAATAGAATAGAATAGAATAGAATAGAATAGAATGGACTTTATTGTCCCCTAGGGGAAATTCGTGGTGGACTACATACATAGATTTATAGACTGGATGATGCTGTAGTTATATTTTTCAATCCATGTTGTGTGTGTGTGTTTGTGTTTGTGTGTGTGTGTGTGTGTGTATGTGTAGATCTAATGGGCTATCCCACTCATGGAGTGAGAGAATTCCCGATGCCAAACACATCTCTGACATCTGTGAAAACGGTCGACCAAGGAGCAACTCATGGCAAGGTAACAGATCCACAGCACCCATGGAAAAGAAAGCTGACCGAAAATTAGCAGATTTTAAAATCTTTTATAATTTCATTTTTTTAAACCGTGAATGAAATTGTGGCAAATAAAGTTTCCATGAAAATCTTTGACAGTTGTACTTTTAGTGCCAGGTTTATACCAGACATGTTAATAATTGTTGTCCTTGTCAGTCTGTCACTGCTTTGTGTGTCATTTGAGACACCAACAGAGATTATCTGTGTAGATAAAACTCCAAATTTGTTTCCAGCATTTTTCTAACTCTATAAGCACTGAAAAATATTGGTAGTATGTTAAAATGAAGCTTTTTCCAAACTTTAAGACACCAAAGCCCTAAAGCATGCTGTGTATTCTGTTTCCTCTAGGAAATCTGAGTGGAAATCGTAAGAAACTGAAAGGAAAGAAGTTCCGTGCTCGCTCCAACTCCACAGAGTAAGTTGGTCATGTCAGTCAATGAAAACAGTTGATGGGATATGCAGATGAGGAAAGCTTTAGTAAGAAATAGGCTCATCAGTCTGTTAATCTGATGTTATGATGTATCTTTTTTAATCATGTCAAAAAATTCAACAAAAGATCGAAAAAGAAATCTGTGTTTGAGTCTTAAACCAACTTCTCCAAAAAAACAGTTTGTACTCTTTAACTGTCACAAAATTTTCCCTTTTCTTTCAACTTTGAAACAGAGCATTCCTGTGAATACAATAATGCCTTTTCATGGTTAAGTCTTTATCTAGCCACTGTGCTGTCAAACTAAGCCCACTCACTGGACTAAACATCAACAGTCTATAGTAAATTTTTGTTTTCACTGGTGTTAGTGTTGGTCAGACTAGGAATAGGTGCAGAGATCACTTTGTGCATGAGAGGTGGGGGTAGTTGCGGCAATTTGGGATGCTGTTCTAAATACACCATGAGCAGGCGAAACTCTTGGTCTCCTGCCTCAGGAAAGGAGGTTCATGAAGAGCACAAATTCAGTGATTTTGTTCTTAATTGCTTAAAGGCACGGTTGGTAGTCATGGAAAACTAGCATGAATTTGAATGTAGCATCTCCTCAGGACTTTGTTTGGCCCCGCCCTCCCACACTCCTCCAAAACGGCGCCCCCACTCACATGCACAAGCGCCATTGATTTGCAATCATATGATCATGACTGATTAGAAACCACAGATTCAAACGGGTCCTCCGCACATAGTTTTCTTTTTTGCAACTTACCAGTAATCAGGGTATAGGTAGTATTTCTGTCATTCTCCAGCGTACTTGGATCCCTCTTGGTTATGTGCATTGAATCATGGCTAGTGCATGCTGGCAAAATGTTCGTGCAGGAGGTGGGCAGAACAGCCGAATGGGATATGACTGGTTTAACAAATTGGATGCCAAACGCTAGAATTGGTTGTTGTTTTCCCAGGTTTACTCCTGCTCTAAACAGCAGATATTTTTCACTCTATTTAAAGAACACATCATGCATTGATTACCATCAGAACAGAAAGATCATTTTAACTAGAATAAAAAATGTATCTAAATCTGATTACCAGTGCTACTTTTAAACTTTGGGTTGTCTTTGGCCCATCAAATCAGCGCAACCACACTGGTGCGTTGGTGTTAATGGAAGCTGCACCTTTTGCTGCTTCATATTTCTTCAATTCATCTTGATTAGGATAACGACTTTTCAGGTGACTTGAAATATTTAATGTGTTAAAACCAAAGTTTTTTTTCTCCTCTCAGAATACAAATGTGTCTGAGGAAGAAGTTTCACCTCTCATCCATGAATGAGAGGTGAAATTAATACAGAGATCAAATCGTCTTCACCAAACTCTACACAGTCCAGTTGCCTTGTGTTTTGGGCCTTCAGAATCCTCAGTAGTAACAACTTGTTTATCAAAGGGTACAGCTAATGCTAGCATATACCATCATTTTGACATGAGAAAAATGTGTTTACTTGGTACATAAATAAAGTGAGAGGTATGTTATATTTCTCCCAAACCCTATACCAAAGGACTTTTCGTTAACTCTGCTGGAATTGCTCTAGTTTGGCTGACTAAATTAAATTGTTTCAGCCTTTTCATTACATTTGTTGACATCAAGAAAACCAGGAACATAACTGCCAATATCCTAAATTTTACAGAGGAAACCATTTTTTAAAATCCAATATCAGAAATACAGAGAGGTTTACAGATGAGTCTTACAAGCTTGTCTAGTCACAAGGCAATGAGATCACGTTGTTACTCTCAGTGTAAACCCTCATTACTTTACTGGCTTGTGAGGAAGCATGTTACTTTGAAACCTACGAAACAAAAGCATTTGCATTCCTGCCTGTTGATTGTAAATGAGCCGTGTGCATCGGCCTTGCGTGTGATGGTTTGCTCGTGGGTTTGAAGGTGTTGGCATATAAAATAGTTCCGCAGAGCACCTGTTCTCACTGCTAGCATGTGACTGACTGAGCAGCAAGAAGCAAACTGCTTGGAATGATGTGCCATGAAGCCAAAATGCAACTGAGCCTGCACCACATGACACAGTTGTTTGTGATTTCCATGGTGCCATGTTCATCAGAAACCACACACAGGTCTGTCACCCATCTTCTCACCATTCTCTTGATTGCATCTTGGTGTTTGTTTAGGATATCTTTGCTCTGCTCTGCTTTCTTAAAATATCTCCTCTTCCTCTCTTTCCTCTCCCACACCTGCTTTATTTTCCTGGAAATTTTGTCCTTTTCAATTTCTTTTCTTTCTTTCTTCCTTTTCTCTCTTCTCTCCCTTCCTGTGTTGTGTCCATCACCCCCTCCCCTTCCCACAGGTATTTAACCCCTCGCTCCAAAACAGAGTTTTATGATGTAACTAAATGGGTAGAAGATGTGAATAGAAACACTCAAGGACCTTTCCTTAGGTATTACCTCAGACCATGTCCTCTACCCCACACGCTTTTCTTTAAAACCCTCACTTTTGGTTTCATTTTTGGCTTAGTCAAGGAAAGTTACAATTGGTTCCAATCCAATCGTTTTTTGTTTTTTTTTAACAAACATTTCAAACCAATACCTTAGAGAAAAAAGTATTATCAACTGGCATGATGGGACTTGGAGTTCATTTAAGGGGTTTACTGTCAGCCATTACAAAAGATTTTCAGTTTTCAATTCTAATGTATCATGTATCATCTTATTTTTTAGGAGAAGACTAATGTTCTGATCAGCTGCAGTCTTTTATTTTCTGCAAATCATCCTTCTGAATCTTGTTGTGAATAACATCAATTAGCTTTAACTGCCTTCTCTTAATTTTATTACCATGATATAGTTATTTCCCTTTATGTTCTCCTTTGCTTCTTCCCCTCAGTCTGCGATTTCCTCAGCATGTTGTGTGTTGTGTCGACCCTGCCTTACCCCAGTGACCTCACATGCTTTCACATCGTTGTGACGTCACAGTTGCCAAATGTTTAAAAGCCCTGCGCTGACATAATCACTGTGCTGCTTTGAAAAACTGTAAGCCACTTCTCTAAGAGTATCCAAGGCATATAGATAAACTCGAGCTGTGAAAATTCCTTTGTCACGAGATAGTTAATGGTCTCACACACACAAACATGCACAAATATCAAACTGTCCATCAGCACCGTGATCTGTAGACATTAAATGAGTCCAAGACCACACTGTTTCCTCTCGAACTGTTGTTACACTGCAGGAAATGATAATCCAAAAGAGTGGAGAGATGTGGGGATGACATCAGGGAGCCCTGCTTTCAGAGCTAAACTGTGGAACTAATTTCTCTTACATAAATATCAATTAATTATTTACAAAAATTACATGGGCATGAAGAAGCAGCTGAATGCAAAATAATAAAACTATGTGGAAACACAAGACTTCTGAGCTTAGCATTAGCGTGTTCATTTTCAGCATGCAAACATTGGCCAACCAGCAGCTGGTACCCCTGAGGTTACTAGGAATGTGATGTAAGATTGAAGTTGGATGGATTCAACTTGATGATGGTTCTTATCAGTGATCGATTTATTAAAGTTGTCAAGTTTCTCAACATGGATTTAAATGTTGATACCACGCCACCAGACTCAAACCACAAATGTGTACTTCCTTCAATGTGGGTAGATTATTAACCAAAACAGTGAATGATCTCATTTTTTTCACAGGGACTCTTTGGAACTATCCAGGTTTTTCCAAAACTGGGGGAAAAATCAAGATGAAAAAATATTAAATTATTTTGGGGGTTACTTCTGGAACCAGTGGGTATTAAATTTCCCAGCTCTCTCCACTACTTTGACCAATTCCTGCTGGGTCTGACTGCCACAGCAGTGGTGTAAACAAGCTGCTGCACATAAGTCAGGCTTTCAGTGGCTGTTCCACTGGTTAGTTCCCCTCCCTCTGTTCCTCTAATTCTGTTGTTCACACCTAGCTCTGCTCTGGTCTGGTCTGCCGTCAGTCACCTCGCTGCTCCCAGCATTCCTCATCAAAATGTGCTCTAGTTCAGTTTTTCAAGAGGATGATTAGTTCAGCTGGAGGCAGAAGTATCCTTAAGCTGAGTGTTTTTAGCGGCTAAAGATGAATTTCCTCTCAGTCTGGCAAGTTCTGTCTGAGAGATGATGAGAAAGTGATGCTCTAGCACAGTGAAGCACAGTATGTGAGCTGCAGGAGACTAAGACGACATCCACACCGCTGCTGGAACTGTGAACTCTTGTGTACAGAGGTTGTCCCTAAAAGCTGAGCTTCTGTCACATATATTCGACTGTTAATAAATTACACAATGCTCTGCTTCTTTGCGCATGATGGGCAGGAGCTAAAGCTTTTATGATCAACTTCTCTCTGTGAGGAAGTGAAATAATTAGCTCAGCTGAAGGAGGATGTTGCCCAAAGTCAAAGATTTCAAAGAAGCTCAACAAACTGAGCGTCACCTTTTTAAATCCATCCGTCTCTTTGGCCAGCTTCATCCTGAAACAGTCAATACAGAAAAAGGAATGTTGTAATGATCTTACTTTCTTTGTTTTTTTAGGACATTATCCCCTGCCAAGTCCCCAACTTCCTCTACAGGATCTATTGCATCCAGTAGGAGGTACCCGTACCCCATGCCCCCTCTCCCTGATGACCAGAGGAAAGGCAACAGGCAGAGCGCCAGGGCAAGTATTGATGAGCAATAAACAAAAGCAGGGGTATTAAATGTAGGATGAGTCAAGTCAATCTTGAGGAAACAATCCTAAGATGTGGTTTGATTGTTGGTTAGTTGAGGATTGCAGATTGACTTTACTCTTCCAATCAGACAATAAATGTTTATTCATTAGGAAAAGTGCACCATCTCTGCAAATATTACATTTTCTTTTCTCTCTCTCTCCCATATTGTCATCTTGTCTCCTCAGCTGTGGGAAACTTCAATATAACACCTGTTTCCCACTCAGCCACAGACCTTAAGGAACTACACTTGTGTCTCCTTTTCTATAAATGAAAAACACAAAATGAATCAAAATTGACTGTAAGTGATAAAAGAGAGACCCCCACTGGAGTGCAAATAGGCAAAGGTGTGCGTGAGTAAGTGTGTCCAAGCATCTCCAAAACTGTCTCCTCGCCTGACAGCGTCATTCAGTGGATCTCTACCTGAAGGAGACGGCGGAGAAACCACCACATCCACTCCAGGCCAGAAGGGGCTCAGACTGAGCTGTTCCTGTCTGCTCAGGACTGGAAAACCCCCTCCTCTCCAACTCCTGTTCCTTTGCGTCCTAAACCGTAAACCGGGTCACGCCCTCTTTAACCTGGCTCTCATCCCTTCAATACCACTGTTGCCCATCTCTCAGCCGCTCGGAGCTCCTCTTAAGTGAAAAGGAGTTGGCGCAGGTCATCACACTGCATAGCTGGATTTTTTTGGATCATTTTGACGCACGTGAATCATTGTAGAAACTCCGAAACTGTATGCATGAGACAACCCTGTGTATCAGAAACCTCCTCCTTCTGAGAAGACGAGAAGAGCCGTTGTCTGTCTGAAAGGAAAGCATGTGAGGCGGCGGTGATTTTACTCCTTAAGGCCGAGATGCTTTCCCTCCTCTCTAGGTAATCCATACTGTATCACCGTTTGTAGCCCATAACCAATAACATGGACCCAACCTGACCCCGTCTGTTTTGAGCGTGTATAAATATGTACAGTGAAATACACACAGAGTATGCTTTGGCTTTTATTTTGAAGGAGGTACATAGTGGAGTCTCCTCTCCTCTTTCGGTTTTACTGTGTTGTAGATGGTTTCTGTAGGCAAGTGTAGAGATCCTGCACTCGTTCTTCTGTCTTTCTATTTTCTGTCCTTTTCTTTCCTCCCTCTGGCCTTTTCCTGTATGACTGTAACCTAAATAGCTCCTTCCATCCACAGAAGAATGTAAACATGTCTCTTTTTGTTATCTAGGCACAGGTTTAATCCACGTCTGTGAGGAATACATAGACATTCAGACACAACTGAGAACATATGGCTAGGGATGTTGACTGTGGCACATTGGAAGTGTTACTGAAGCAGAGCTGATGAGTATTATTTAGGACATTTTAAATAGTTTAACATGCCATTCCTGAGTGAAATGAATGGACTAAGATGTGTTTGGTGTAGTTAGAGATGTGCCACTCTTCACTTTTGTGGTTTTTGGAAAAATTTTCATTGATTATTGTTAAGATGTATTAAGTTCTCATGATTCTAATTAGACTTCTGGGGCTGGACGAATGAGAATTAAAGTCATCAATGTGAATATAGTTGGCGGCCGAAATCTGTGAGAACCTGAAACTAAGAAATGTGCATTTTGGATATAGCTGTAACGGCAGAGATATTTAGCCTTGTAAATGATTAAACTATGCTGTACAGTGCTTGCTGTTTGAGCTTGTGAAAACCAGCAGCATGACAGTCCTATTTTAAATTTAGTTGTATCTCCAGGTAGGCTGTTTGTGAGACTGTAATGGGAAAAGAGCATGTCACTGAAAGACTTCTTCCCCTCAGGCAGCAAAGTTAGGACAATTGACGGGGTTTGAAATGATTGAGAATGAGTTTCCGTGCTTTGACTGATGCCTGTGTTGCTATTTGAGGTGGATTTATCAGAACTTTTGTTATATTATTCCCAGAAGCAAGTTCTTTGTACAGTTAGAAATGAGATTGTTGTCTTAAGGCCTCTTGTTTGTCATCCTGCTGTTAAGTTTTTATTCCTGTGTGAGCACTCTTTTATTTATCCATGTATGACTTAGGACTGTAAAGGTAATACAATCGTCACAATACTGAATTAATATTGCTACAAGTATCTTTTTTTATCAAGTACCTTTCTAATGTCCACTTTTTTTCTCAGCATTATGTACAGCATTGATTCAAACAGTAATTAAGTGCATTATTGTGATTATGTGTGTTGATGAGTTTGAATGGAGACAAGTTTTTTTTTTAAAACACATTTGTCCCCAGGCAGATAGTGGGGTCATCCCTCTGGCATGTGCTAAACTGTATTATACAAAGTTTGAACACACATAATGTTGTAAATGAGATGTATACAGGCTCATGATTTGCCTTCTACCAGAGCTGTCTTCTTTGCTCCGGTCTTCTTTCAGTATTGTCAGTGTTTAGATGCCCAGTCAGGTGTCCTGGGCTACCCAAGGCTGTAGAGGGCAGTATCTCAGAGTCCTTGATTATATTTTTAACATCATATATTGTGCAACAGCAAGACATTCTTCCTGGTGTCACGGACATTGCACCGCTGAGGAGATGCCGTAGGCTACAGTGTTTTGTCATTGTACAGCTGTCGATTTTTCAAACATATCTGATTGCGGGTACAGTCGGGATAACAGAGACATGGTTACGTCTCCGTCTCAGCAGGGACTTGAATGTATTTATGTACTGGAGAACACCAACCAACCAGACTCACCTTTTCAACCTGCTGCCGGACACATTACCCCTCTGCGGCAGGAACAATAAGGACCCTACATGTGCGAGTTAAAACTAAATATGACAGTTGCTTTTTTTTTTCTTTTCATTTTTGCATATATGTTTTACAGACTGATGATGCAAAAATCAATGCCATTACTTTCCTTTCTCCTAACCATTCAGTGTTGTAATATATTTAATATAAAATAAAACTTTCATCAACACTTCAGGCTTTGATGACATTTTTAAAAATATACTGCTTTAAAGGAAAAGAAACATTTATTAACTGTTTTACATTTTCACATGTTAAATGAGCAGCACACACTGATCTGTCATTGTCAGTATTCATTCACTCAGTTACATTTTGCCTCATATTAACAACACATAAAGATAACTGCTAGAATTCTACACAGTACATGTGAGCACAACTTTCAAAGTTGGCCCTTTCTCTCTTGCTCAGTGACACATGCAATGTCTTTTTGGTTTGTTCTGAGGATTTAGCAACTGGTTGCTCAGCTTTCATATGTCACAGTCCCTAAATCCACTCACACAGACTCACAGGCCCGGAGACACGTTGCATCTAAGTGTGCGAATGCTGTCCAACTGCTAGAATGCCAGGTGCGTAGGCCTTGTCAAGCAGACTACAATGGTAAATCTGGTACTTTCAGGCCCACTAAGCTGTGGAACCCAGAATTCATTGCCAACTTGGAGATGTGAAGGATATGATTTTTCAGTGTTAAAAAAAGAAGTACATAACTTCAAACAAAGTAATCATGAATAAATAAATAAATTTGTAAGTTGTCACAGTTTAAATTGACCATTTTTTGTTAAGATTTCCACTTTTTTAGCTTGTGTTATCAAAGTTTTAATCTGAATCCAACTCAAAACTAAATGAAACATTAGGAATCAATGCACCAATCCAGCACTAAAAGTTTTATAATACAGAGTTGGTAATCTTGTGTACCTTTGACCAAATGGGCTTCTTGCACTGACAGTTTAAAGCCTCCAAACATTGGCTGTGGACAATTTGACAGACAGTTCCCGACATCTCAGGCGTTTCATCAGTGAAAAAATATTTCAAAAACTAGTCAGACATTTTTACAGCAGTCAGAGTGAGCTTCAGGACAACAACAACACAAAAAAGGTGAGTAACTGTCCGTGTTTGTCACAAACCTTTGTGTGACTGGTACCTCAGCGTTTGCAGTCTTTCTTGATGGATGGCTTTAGAGGCCATTTCTGCACTTTCATCAAGTGATTCTCTGATAGACCTTTTTAAATGTTCAATACCAAATCCAGTGAGGGCAGAGACAGGAACCACATGTCTGAAGCTTAAAAAGTTCTTTGGAATCATGTCGTCAGGGAGCAGATCAGAAAACTCTGTAGGAGGGAAAAACAACAAAATGATCTTTAAGAATAGAATAAAACATAGATGCCAACTGTGAAACAAGGTCCTGTTAATAAGTCCTGGTCCTGTTGCTGATACGCTGTAGAATTTTTCTTATTGTGCAGTTTGTTCTTTGTGTAGCTCATGTGTTATGAACTTTTCAAGAAGCTTTTTTTTACTGTTTGCTTTTTCATATGTATTTGTCATCTTAAGCTGCAGTGCATTCTACTCTTAGAGCCACTGTACTCTAAATATAAATGACAGATATGCACCATAAGTGGAAGTGAAAAGCCTAGATTTAAACAAGCTATTTCTCTTGCATAAGAAATCAAACTCAAAGTGATAAAAGAATGAATTTCACTAAATTTACCATCTGGGTATTGTAACTGCTCCTTCAACTCTGCTAGTTTCTCTTCTGCATCAGGCAGGTCCATTTTATTCACCACCAGCAAAGCAGGTTTTGATACAAGCTCCTCTTTGTACAGCTCCAACTCCTTGACACACAGGGAAGAGTGGGAGGAGGACAAAGAAGAAAAGGATGGAAAAGATAAATAAGAGATCCAAACAAGGCGGGGGAATCAAGTCTGTGAACTGTGGAGAACACTGTGCTTCAGATACAATATAAAAAAATTTTTGTTGAAACAGTTAAATGCATATTTGAGAGTGTGAAATTTTCTGTCTGACCTTGGTCAGAAGTTGAACAGCTTCAAAAGCTGACCTAAACGGTGTTTTACTTGCCAACTGGAAACCAGAAACATCAACCTGCAGCCACAGAAAAACAAAACTCAGTTAGATTCTTCACATTTCAGCTAATTTCTCATCATATAATAACAAATGTCAACATGTATACAGATATTATGCAGGCGTCATCTTGTCAACATACCACAAAAAGAAGCTGTTTGGTCCTCTCCACATGTTTCAGGAACTTGTGGCCCATGCCTTTGTTTACGTGAGCTCCTTCAATCAGGCCGGGAAGGTCAGCCACTGAAATCTACCAAAAAAAAAAAAAAAACAGAAACAAAACACAACACCTCTCAGTGCCAGAAAAATAAGTAAAGGGAAATTTTATTTTCAAAATAAAGAACACCTGTTTTCATTCCCTTACCTGCTTGTAATCTTCATACATCAGTTTGCCAATCTCAGGCTTCAAAGTTGTGACTGAGAAATAACAGTTTTGAGAAACGTCATTCATACAAAAGCAATAATAACCAACCAACATGAAGTAGTGTGTAGTTTTGTGTACTCACAAGCATAGCTGGCAATCTGAGGTGTGGCGTTCGACAAAGCTGTCAGGAGAGATGACTTTCCTGCGTTTGGGAATCTGAGAGTGAATCAAAGCAAATGTAAGACGAATATTTGTGCAGGTATGAGCTGCAGCTGCAATTAACAGTGTTTATGTGTGTTGTTGCTCTCACCCGACAAGACCCAGGTCGGCGATTAGTTTGAGGTCCAGCCTTATTTGTTTGACCTGGCCCCTACTGGGCTTAAACGCAGAGTGGAAAGAGCCTCCATGGCCTCCTTTTGCAACCTTTAGACGATCACCCTCTGCATTTAGTTCACCTTTGAGGAAGAAAAATTATAGAAAAAAGTATCTGAGCCATTGTTTTGTTTTTTGTTTTTTTCAACAATACCTCAGAGAAATAAAATTTAGCTGTAGTCTAAAGCAAAAAAAGGAATCAATCCATACAAAATAAAACTGAGGTTGCAGTATTTGAAAGATCTTTGTCTACACACCAAGAATCCTGCCGTCATCTGTGGTGACTGTGATACCAACAGGAGCAAAGATCTCTCTGTCCTGTCCCTTCTCTCCCTTCAGTGCTCGAACACTATGGTGAATAATATTCACAATTCTCAATTAAAACACCAAACACACAAGCTTCAAGATTCTGTTATATATCGTCATTCTGGGTCTCTGAAATGCACAAACCCTGAACTTATGTCAATTATTTATGAATAATTATAAGTGAGGGGAAACTCATGATTATATATTTAGAAACACACCTGCTGTTGGCTCCAGTTCCACCTACAAATCGTTTCTGAGGGTACTTTTCCTTTACCTTCTTCAAAGTCATATTCTTTGAAGACACCACCCAAACATCTCCTCCATCTCCTCCCTGTCCACCTAGACGGGGTAAACCCATGCCACCACTGCCTCCAGAGACGTACAGACGCAGGTTATCCACAAAGTTTGCATACTGTGGAAGAAATTAACATTATAATCACAAAACTGAAACACTGATATACCTTGACAAATTAAAGACATAAAAACATAGGGGCCGAGGCATGTAGAGAGCGTAATGAATATTTAAATACCCTTTGAACTTGTTCTGAGTTTTAGAAGTTCTTTCTTTTGTTCTTTTCAATGTGTTTTTCATTTCTTTGGCCGTCATCATTCCAAATTTCCTCAATGGGTGTTTCTCAAAACACATCTATTACAAAATTTCTGAAAATTATGTGGAAATCCTTTTATTTTTACAGCTCACACAACAATCCCCATTTAAAATGCACTTTTATTTTTCTGGAGCTTTCAAGTTTATGATAGGAGTGTGGCATATTTTTTCGAAGATTTAAAACATTAACGTATAACTTCTGGTCTATTGTCAACTATGTTTTATGAGCACTTACACCAAAATAACCGTGAACATATTATTAAAAAAATACGTGCAACTGCCATCATTAACACATTGCTTCATCAACACTGGTGTACACTTAGAATATTAAATCTTGGGACTACAAAAATCAGTAAGTCTGCCGTATGTTGATTCTTTAATAGAATAAGTAAATAAGTTGCTGCAAAACAAAGCTAGCACACAGTTAGCCTGTCAATGTCAATATAAAAACGTCCACTGAGGAGTCATTGTCGGGTAAATTAACAGGAGATATAAACTCTTCACTGCACTTACCTTCCTAAAGCAAATTCTACTTAACTGAACCATCTTCAGTGGCGTTAATTCCTTCTTTGATCGTATTCATTAAGCTAGCAGCACATGTGTTTGGTTTTATAGAGAGACAGGAAGTAGTTGATTCTCTTCTTCAGCTCATTGGATCATGAGCCGAACAGGCGGGGCTCTGGTTTTTAACAACAGTTGCTGTGAACAGTGCGTCTTCAGTCCTGGAAAAGTTATTTATGTGGCACACACCGTGATACGGTTACTGTGGAAGCCCATTTCCGCAAGTGAAAAACAAACAAACAAGTAAATAAAAAATGGTAAGTCGTGATATTGGGATATAATCTTATAATAATGACTTATTATCTCGATACTATGAAAATCATAATTGTGTCTTAATAATGCCATTCTAAGTCAAAAAGATGAGATGCCAAGTGATATTGATAAGATACCATCTCAAAACAATGAGATACTAAGTCATAATTGTGAAAAAAACTATCTCATTTTGACTCACATTTTTTACTACTGGAAATGGACTTCCGTTCAGAAAAACTGTTGTGTAAGAAAATAAAAAATGGTAAAAATATAGGAAGATGTGTCCCTTAAACAGAGCGAGTGGTCACCACCCATTTGGTGACTTTCAGATGAAGCGGATATTTTCTTAACCTTATTGACTATTTCAAAGACACCTGGTATAGGTTTTGCTGAAAAACTATCAGGATGAAATATTCACAAATAATTGTTTGTATGCTTATTTGTTGTAGGAAAAAGTAGATCAAGTTGGAACATTTAGTCAAGTGGATAATGAAGTTACTTTCTTTTAAACTTCAGTTGAGTAAACATAAGTTCAAATAAACCATCAGCACAAGGATCGTTCTCAGTTAACTGTGAATGCTTCTAAACTCTTAAAATTGCCGTAGGGTACCCTTATATTAGTGTTAAGAAATCTGTAAGAAAATTTTTTTCAGTTCTGGTCTCTGATTGAAGGTATGGATAATATTTTAACAAGAGGTGAGGTGTACATTTCATCTGTACTCAGCCTTATGTACATGAGTGTGAGCGTGTTTGTGTGTGAGGGGGGTTGTATGGTTGTATGGGGTAAGGGTGGTTGGGTGGGAGGGCATATGGGATTGTTGTTTTCAATGGTCTGTAAAACACTTTGTGTTACATCTCTGTATGAAAAGCGCTTTATAAACAAAGTTTGATTGATTGATTGATTGATATATTTTTCTACACTTAATCCTTGGTTTTCACTGTGTTGTAATGCATTGTATTTGGCTGATGCATTCCTTTAACACAACGTGTCCTAGTTTGAGCCCACTCAGTGAGCAGCAGAGAGTCGGCGGCGCTGTGAGGATGCTGAGAGATGCTCGGATCTTCCGGCTCTCTTCCCTCACGCCTGCCGGTGCTGCGTGAGATGCGCATGTGACGACAAAAGCAAAAGAAGGACCCGGTTTCTCCCTCTCTCTACACACACTCTCATTTCCTCTCTCTCATTCTCCATCTCTCTCCCACATACACACTTTTATCAAGACACAAACATCTCTTGAACTGACGACGTTTATGGGCAGCTCAGACCTGAATGAACCAGGTCTGTGCGGATTTAACAGCACAGGGGTAAGTGTCTATGATGACGAGAAAGAGGTTGGCTGATTATCTCATGCAAGATCCCGGACAGTTGCATAGGTCCTCCCACTGATGTCTGCCTATTTATACGACCAGAAAGGCTGCCGTGGGTCGTGATAAGAGGACGCGGCAGGGAGACAGAGAGACTAATCACAATAACGCGGTAAGAGACCCCGTATTTGGCCGAATGTTGTGGAAGCCTGTGAGTGTGTCTGACCTAAATTATGCAATGTTGGTGACAGGCGCTGTCGCATGTGCTCCTTGAGCCTTATTGCATGCAGGCTTTAGGAACTGTAGGTGTCAAAGCAGAGTAGTTGGAGGTTTGAGCACGTGGATTCTTGAAGAGGATGTTTGATGATGAGGCAACAGACTGCTCCATCACCAGCTTGTGTTGTATCACCTTTTGCAGGCGATGCCATGTGCTAAAGTAGAGCTAATATTGTAGACGTCCTCCAGGCTGCACCGTCCAATTCAGTCTAAGTTGCATCCAGACTGTAGTTGTAGGCCTCTAAAATCAAACGCAGTTTTTTTATGTACCTGAAATAAAAAAAAGATAACATAAAATAAATAAAAACAAAAACAGTTTTTAAATTTCATGTTTTAGCCTATTTTTGCAATACCTGCTTCCTTGAAAGCAAATAAAGGTGATGGGTTTTTACCAGTCCATTTTCATTTTAACTATAACAGATTCTTTCAACAACTTGACAACTCATCTCAATTTATTTTTCATGTCTGGTCAATTAGTACAACATGTCCAAGAAAACATGATCCATCCTCTCCACACATACATGCACGTAGGCACACTGAAGACATAGTACAACACATACTACAGAGTAACAAGTCTGTTCGATGTCACAATTTTTGTTTTGGATCTGTCATAATGATCTTAGTAAATCAATTAAACTGGTCTCTACATTGGCAATAATGAAATGTGATTAAATATCAAAGATAAAGCATGTAACTTCTTTTCATTGCACTCAGGTAGTGATGCAGCAGAAGAAAATTATTGTTGTAAGATATGGCTTGAGGATGAATTATCTTGTGAAAAATAATGGAGACAAAATGTAAAATTAAGTTTCAATATTAAAGAGAGTGAACAACAGAACCATCTTTTGAAGACACTTCATATTACTTAATGTTGATTAGCTGGTGTACAGTTTAAAGCTTCTAAAGAGGGAGAAAAAAATATATATCTTTAAGTTGCTATTGTTTAGACATCTATATTATTTGCTTATTTTGGATTAATGGGAAAAGAGAGGCTAAGATCTTGAAATCAGACCAAACATTTGTCAATTAAAAAATTCATGCAAAAAGAGGCTTATTTACGTATGCACTGATCTATCGCAATGCAATGAAAGTATGAGCACTGTATGAGAACTTTTTCATTTTTGCATCATTTGGTTTGTCAAACTGACCTCTGTTATGGAAATACCAGTATCAGCTTGCCAACCAGGGGCAAGGGCCAAACAGGACAGGCAATGTGTGGAATCCCAGTGCTTTCATTGAAAAGGGTAAACAAGCTAATGACCAAAGACAACGAGTACAGACACACAGACGGAGGAGGAAGGGGGGAGCACATAAAATGAGACAGACTGTATTGGCAGCAGGGAGACATGAGAGTGAAAGATGTAGAGGAAGGGAGCCAGTGTTTTGGGATGTAAGACAAAAGCTATGTTGGCAGTGTCATGGTTATAAAACAGGGGCAGTGGGCACTGTAGTGGGTAATGTTTTGGCGGGAGTGTGTGTGTGGAGTGGCTACTGGGTATGAGAGGCGGAGCCCTGATAGTTTGGTCTGTCAGCATGCCAGGACCACATTGTCACCCCGCTGCTGTTGAAAAAGGCGGTAAAGACATAAACAGGCCCAGTGGGATTAGGGCCCACTCGGAGGAGTGATCTGGGGGATTTGCTGCCCAGCGGGCACACAAAGGAAATGTCGCGTAACAGACATACACACACTACACATGCTCAACGGCAACGTTTCACAACAGACCCAAGCCTACATAAATCTGATTAGGACTCCCTTTTGTTTGGGAAGCGGTACCGGGGTTAACACAGGCTAGCCCTGCCGCGGGCCCTGTTTGGTAGGACAGGGGGGTGTGTGGACGTTGGCGGGACTGTAAAGAAAAAAAGTCAGTGAGGAACGTGGTGTTGTGACGGGGTGTTTCCACGTGTGTGAAGCCCCAGACAGACAGGGAGGGTCATGTGTGTGGAAGCACAATAACAGGATGGATAAAGGTTTTTCTTTCCTCTGTTCAGTGTGCGCGTTGTAGTCAGCTGTTGATGGTGGATCTAAGCTAACATGAGACAACAACATTGTCAGACACAAAGAGAGCAAGCTGGTTTGAACCTGTTCAAATAATCTGACCCAGAAACATGAAAGCAAAGGGAGCACAGGGGCCTCTACTTTCACTAGTTCAACCAATGGATGGATACAGAACTGTCTAGAACTTTCTTTACATTTCTACCATTCATCCTCAGAGCCGGCTCTGGCCCAGGCTGCAGCCATGCCTCTCTTGGAAGAGACCACACTGCCACAAGAGCACCCACCCACTGTCCCTGTGGTCATCATCGGTAAACTTTTTCCCTTTATCTCCTCTCCTCTGGTTACACCTTTATCCACAATTGTTTATCATCCCATCAGCTCTGCTAATTTTGCTTGATCAAATAATGTTAATTGCTGCCTTGTGATGCACATCCAACCCTGGCATTTTTAGGCAATGGGCCATCAGGAATATGTCTGTCGTACCTTCTCAGTGGATACAAGCCCTACCTAGATCCGGCATCTGTCCACCCAAACCCAATACTCTACAGGAAACTCCAGGAGACCAAGCACCTACCCATCACAGAACAAGTAAATACAATTATCAATCCCTTTCATATAAATATATGATCACAGTTTGGTGTATCAGGATAGGAACTTTCCTTTGCAGGATTTAGAATATTTGAGTGAAGGTCTTGAGGGAAGATCAGGGAACCCAGTGGCTGTCCTTTTTGACTCACTACTGCACCCCAATGCTGACTTTGGCTACGAGTTTCCCCCTGTCCTTCAGTGGAGGAGGGAAAAGCAGCATCACATCCCACATCTGGTGCTTGGAAGGGCAACACCTGGAGGTGCCTGGCATGTAAGCAATAACCCAAATCAATATTTATATTTCCTGTCAATCAATGTGTGTTTTGTCCTTTCTTACAATTATCTGAAATTCTCAGGCAATGCAAGGATCTATGCTGACTATAAGTCTTGGCATCTGGATGGAGCTGCCTGGGGTGAACTACAGAGACTTGACCAATGGGAAACGCAGGTACGAAAAGACGACAGTGTTGCAAGCCATGATGTGGCTAAAATGCTAAATTAATTCTGCACTTCTTGCATTCTGATCTTTGCAGGGATGTAACCAGTGACAGAGCCACCCCAGAGGAGATCTCATCTTATTACCGTAACTATGTGAAGCTAAAGGGCCTCCAGAAGAATTTTGTAGACAACACATATGTGACCTGTGTCCAGAAACTCTGCCGAGGGCATGAGGGAGAGGGTCTTGAAAATGGGCACACTGAACAAGGAGATGGAGGGGTGGGTAATGGTGGCAATGAGGGCTTTGAAGGAAATGGAGTTAATTGTCTCAACAATGGAACAGGGGGTGCCCTTTGGGAAGTGAGGGGATACCAGCAGCTACAGAATGACACTCACGTCCCCTTCTCTGTGTTTGCTGAGAATGTAGTTCTCGCCACTGGTGCATCTGATTCGCCAGTACGATTAGGTGTAGATGGAGAGGACCTACCATTTGTGTTCCACAGCATCTCAGACCTGGGTTTGGCTGTGAGCCAAAGGAAACTGGATACAAACTCTGATCCAATTCTAGTTGTTGGTGCTGGTTTAAGCGCTGCAGATGCTGTTCTGTGTGCTTGTAACAGCAACATCAGAGTGCTGCATGTCTTTCGCAAGAACCTAGACGACCCAGACCTCATCTTCAAACAGCTGCCCAAAACCCTGTACCCAGAGTACCACAAAGTCTACAACATGATGTGCTCCCAGACCTACATTAACATGGCCGCTTCCTCTGCTTCAAACAGACCCCAGACAGTGAGTATTGCCTCTTCAGTGTGTGCCAAGATGTGCCCAAAGCCCCAGCTTGCAGCAGGTAACATGGCCGGTAATCCAGGCGTCGGCCTATTTCCTGACTACACCAGTTTCCCTGAACACTGTATGGTGTCCTTCCAGTCTGACATGAAGTGTTTGCTTCAGGGGAACAACTCCCTCAAAGCATTCAAGATCTCCATGGCCCTGGTGCTGATTGGGACTAACCCAAACTTGTTTTTCTTGAAGGGGCATGGCCAGTACCTGGGTCAGGATCCAACAAAACCAATCAGTTGCAAGCAGAATCCCATTGACATCCACCCTTACACTTTTGAGTGTACCAAGGAGTCAGGTCTGTTTGCCATGGGCCCTCTTGTCGGAGACAACTTTGTTCGCTTTTTGAAGGGTGGTGCTTTAGGCATTGCCTCCTGTCTGCTGAAGAGACTCAAGAAGAAAGGGAAGCTCATCAGCAATGGCGGAAAGAACTTCATTTGAAAACATGGTTGAGAAAAGAGCCATGCATGCTCGTTCAAGTGCGCAGTTTTTAAGCATGCTGACCAACAGATGTAAGAGATGAAAGAAAAAAAGGACAGGTTTCAAATGTTAATATCCTCGATGCAGAGTTTTCTCATCAAAGCTAAAGCATTTTTGCAACTTTCCAAGACCAAAAAGACAGTGGATGTACAGTTATTAGTTTCTAAAAACAAGCTTCAAAGAGTCTTGTGTGACTTCATTAGAAGTCCTGAGATGTCTAAGCTACAATGTGCCAATGTTTTTGAGTCACTCTGTAACCTCATGACTTGATGGGACCTTTTTTTTATCAGGGTTATTTATTTGTTTACCATGTGTCTTTCAGTCAAACTAATAACACCTCTTTAATGGCTGCAATGCCTATCGTGGAATTCTCCAAAGTAGAAGCTGCTACCACATTTCTCTATGAACCTTGAGTTACATGTGTGACCAACAATACGAGTGAACTCCTCTTACAGTTACCATCAGAACTCAAATTGACACGAACTAAAGCGGTGAATGTTTGGATACACACAAGATTTATCTGAGAAAAAGCAACCATAGCAGTTATTATGTTCCTGATTATTCTGAGCCTGGCAGTTTCTTTTTTTTTCTTCAGATGAGTCTTTTTAGCTGCTAGTGTAGGTAGTTTGAGCCATGTAACTTTAAAAGTTTGAAGAGTCTGATGAATTTAACCTGTTGCTTCAGGGTAGTGCAACTGACAGGCTTTCTATGCAACTCATATACAGATCTGAATGTTTTCTGGGAAACCCAAGAATGTTAAGATGATCCATTTGGATTTTAGCATTCTCTAGTGGTGACTTGTAAAAGGTACTTCAGTAAACATTGAGAAGTGAAGAATCTTTTTATTTAGAGTTCAATTAAGATCTTGAATTAACTTCAGAACATGAAGGATGACTTTATGCACGTAATTTTTTTTTTTCAAAAAACAACATATGCTCAAGTTCCAGAAATGAAAACTCCTTATGAAATGAGGCTGTACTTTATTATTTGTCACTTAAAAAAAATTAGAAAAAACTTATTTGGTCGTGTTTTTATCGAAAGGGTTAACTAAAAATAAAACTTAAGGAGTATAAAACATACAAGTGTAAAATATTTTTAACAAAAACAACATAATTTAAATGATTGTTCATCAATATATGCAGCTTTCCTCATCACTTTGGTCAAAGTCATGGCCAGCTCAACTAAACCCAGACATATGGAAAGGAGCTTAGAAAAGGTCAAAACAGGACAGATGACACACCAAAATATTTCAGATAACTTCAATATATTCCAACATTCTCTCCGTTTTATTTCACAATTACAATTTCACCGATTTTTTAACATGTTGTCTGTCCCTTTGAACTAACACTCAGCACTGACATAAGCTACATCGTGGTACTGTTCACTCATGTGTGCTTTAAAAGGCAACATGTGGATTAATATCTGACTATAGCAGTAGTCATATCCAAGGTTTCTCTTCATACAGCACACTCATTTTTTTTTGCCAAACAGGGAAAGATAGAATTTCTTCCCATATTTTCAAACTCAGCATATGTGTGTAATATTAAATTAAGTAAACAGTCAAACTTGTTCAGTGCCAAATAAGAGTTTAGATAGGTTTGGCACTGTGACAATAGCAGTCCATTCTTTATTTCCTTTCAGTCTGCAACAGGGTGACGTGATATGCAGATTTATTTTGTGTAACGCTCACGTGCAGCTGTGACTCTTTGATCTCTGTTTGGAGATTTTTCTTCTGCGTCCCCCTCCAAGTCAGAACCAGAGTTTTAGGGGGAACTCATTACTGTAGTCATATTACTTTTTTCACTAACATAGAAGTTTAACACACTGCTGTTAACAGTTTTGTTGAAAATAGTACAGATAATTAGTGGATATGTTTTTAACAGTGTCAAATATTGACTTTCAGCTGAGATTTTCCTAAGTACTTTTTGTTTGTTTTGATAAAAACATTAAATATATATGCAGCATGCAGGCATGAACCATTGCCTAGCAGCAGAAGTGCTTTAAAGAAAAACATGAAAAAGAAAGGTTGAGTTTTTACTTTTCATTTTTCTTAAAGGATAAAGAAAATAGGATCCCGTTTTATTTAGGGCTGGCACAATTGTCCAAATCCAAAAGCTATCTGCTCCCTTCATAAAGCACAGATTGATAGTGTGTCTTTCCATATTTCTTTGCATAAGTATGGCACACTTTGTCTACATTCAGTAAAAAAATAGATAAATAAAGGAAAATTCGAAATGCAAAAAAGAAATGTGACTAATTCTTCCTTTTGAAATTGTGTAGCCCAAAAAAGGCAGCAAAATCTACGCTGAATGAGTTAAACTCAGCTCCTAGATGGCCCTATCTTTGATCAGAGATATTGTTGGATGGATCTGAGGATTTTCAGATCTGTTAAGTGTCTGCAGGGCTGGCTTATGGGTGTTGTTTAGGAAAGGGGCAACTCGTATCCTGCCTTTAGTTTATAATTAAGCCAAAACCAGGGAACACATTCGGTCTTAACTTCAAAATGAAGGAAGCTGCTTTCAGCATGTGGAGTCTTGATGCTCTCTTGTACAATTGAAGAGTTTTTAATGTTTTGTATGCCGCATTTTTTATTATTGACAAATAAAACCATTGAGAAAAACTCTGAACGTCAGACTGTTTTGTTACATTTCCTGCTGTCAGTGACTTCATTAGTGTAAAGGAGATAGAGAGAACAGCCAGAACAGAAACATAACGCTTAACCATTTTATATAACAAAGAATGATTTCTTTCATCATTATTGTTGAAACATATTTTTAAAGTCTCTTTTTAAAGTGAGTTGATGAAGTCTGACATACTTCCTTGACTTCTGAAATGACTTCCCTCTGCAGGACACCAACAGGGAGGCCTCTTATCTTCTCTTTGTCAGTTTGGATGGGTTGTACCTGAAGACACACATATACACACACACACACACACACACACACACACACACACACACACACACACACACACACACACACACACACACACACACACACACACACACACACACACACACACACACACACACAAGCACGTAAATTTTTATGTCGAAGGTCTGTCCATATTAGGATGAGCTTTTAACATTCCTCATCGATCATTCCTCTATGTCCTTAGAAGCCTTTTGAACAAACAACCAAAACAGCCCAAATGAAGAGCTGTAAAACATGGACTGTGTTTGAACAGCTTAAAAGCAAACAGGCTTCCTATAAACCATGTCTGGAAACTTCGTTTAGACCCACCGAAAAAATAGCGGATTGTTTTCTTAGCAGCAGTCTATGGCTACGCATGACTGACTGAGCATGACTCAGTGATCAAACAGCTCAGCCTTGACACACACATAAAATCACTCTCATACTGTCTCTTTTCTGCTTATTCAAAGAAAACACAGCAGTGGCGTCAGTAGCAACTTACATCACCTCTGTTACCTTAGTTACCTCCCTGACGAATGAATCACTGTGTTCTGATAGGTTAACCAGGGGCTCATATCCATAATTTCAGTTAATTACACTGTCTGTGCCTGATGATAATGATGGAGGCTTTGTGGAGACACTATACTTCACAGGATTATACCACCAAGACTATAGAACATAGTGTAACAGATAGAGCAAATTTAAGGTTCACTGATACAAATTTTACAGTCTAAGACAAACAAATACTTCAGCATAAACAAAAACGGCAATCACAAAAGTATGCTGAGGACTCATGATAAAATCAGCAGAGATTTTACTGACGAAGATGCAAATTTTGGAAAACTCTTCCCTTTCAACATCATAAAGAGGAACAAGAAACATTATCTTATGATCTGTAAGAATTCCGTAATCTTAAACTGAAGACAGTTTCTTAGATGGATACACAATGTCATTGGTTTTGTATTACACAGACAGAAATCATACAAAACGACAAATCTTTTTAAACTATCTGAAAAATCCGATTCACATGCAAAATGGGGGGAAAATAAAATCACATGTACTATGTTGGTGTTTTACTTCAGGGTGTGTTGATAAAATAAGGCTGGAATAGCTTCTTTGGATTGTTTCTTTCAGAAGAAAAAGGGGTTATTTAAAATCATGCACTGCAACTTTGGAAATTATCTTGATTTGATCCTGTATGTAAATTTGAAGGTCCTTTGGCAGAAGTTTTACAATATTAATACTTTTATGTATTTCATCCATGAAAACATGCCAAACAGTTCTCCAAAAGTAATACTGACGGACTTTAAGTCCAGACATAGTTTCTTAGTCATCCAGAGGTGGAATTGCAAGGCTGTTAGCCCCACTGTAAGAGTATTATGTATTATTTGAAATGAGGATTATTTGCATAGAAAGGGCCATGTTTTGCACTGAATGAATGCCTAATGGCTCATTTGAATTCATGTAAAACATCACTGACATACAGAGGAATTTTTTGCTCTCTGTCATTTGTAGAATATTTAACCCTTTGTGAATCTATCTGAATTAGATGATGTCACACATGGCTCATTTGCACAGGTTTAGAAGACACAAAAGCTACACAATCCATTTGTGACCCAGACCCTCGGTGAGTTAATTATCAACAGTTGAGCTGATGGTTGACCTCGAAATATCTACCCAATGACAAGGTGCTGGAACAGTCCTCTTATCAAACCCTGAACCCAGATCAGATGCTGCAGGTCTTCATATTCAAACCTCACAGGGTTTTTTAGAAAAAGAGACTGAGGTCTCACCTGAAGAGGTCATCTCCTACGGTCTCGTCCTGTTTGCTCTGACGCTCCTCCTGAAACAAACACAGACTCAAGTTATCAGGCTGGCTCACACACATCAGGGGCAAAAACAGAGACAGTGTGACAGAGGTACCTCAGCTGCATCTTTCAGCCATCCATCCACATCAGAGTTCTTTCCTTTGTTGTGAGCCAGGAGATCAGACCCTCGGATGATGTGGGGGGAGGTTTGTGCCCCTGGCACGCACAACTGTCACGATTGAACAGCATAATTTAGATTTGGAAAAATATACGTATATTGGTGATGACACAGCTTTTGATTGATTGATCTTGATTTAAGAAACATTCCTTTCAATCATTTTAGACAATGTTATAGTCAGATTGTACATAATCATTTATTGAGGCCCTGTCATATTATTTCAGTGCCTAAAATCTTTGTTTTAAATCAACAATAATCTTATTGTTGTGACTTACAGATGAGCTGTAAAATAAGTTGACAATTAGTAGAGGACAAAATAATCAAACATCATCTGTTGGTAAAAAAGAGCCCTAACTTCATACAGAACCACAGAGCCTGGAGAGAGGTTTACAATTTAACATTTAAATTTCCAATGAGGTCCTGCTGTGTCTCTTTGTGCAAGTCACATCACAGTCTGACCTTGCGGAAACGTTTGAAGTTCTTCGTATAGCCGTTGTCCAACATCCTCTGGGGTTTGGTTTTGGAGGGTTCAGTCACAGTGAGGGACCTAAACTCTACCAAAACCAGCTTCTTAGGAAGGTCTTCATCAATCTTTGACTCCTGAAAAACAGCACCAGAGGATTTTTTTATTTTGCGGGTTTTTTAAATTCTTTCTTCCCAACAGACGTGTTGCAGAACATCAAACAAAACAGAATTGGATTCATTGAAATGGTAACAACACAGTGATTGGACAGGTGAGCGGTATCCTCTAGGAGTGAACATGAGTACTTCACTGGCAGTGAAGACCTCTTCAGAGGACTTACATGGACTTCCTGCTTGACTGTTAAGGGTTTCAAAGGTGTCCTATTCTCTTGTTTAGGCGGGCGAGCATCTTCTTTAAGCTGGTCTAAACCCTGTTAGGACAAAAAAAGGTAAAATGTGATACCGTGTACTTGCTGGGATCAATTGAATGAACATAAAATTTAAAAAATTGAATTTAAATCCTCACCATGAATGGCTCATCATTTTCAAACAGATGCATTTCTTTACTTGCAGAGGCAGTTCTAGTCTGAGGCACTTCTGAAGGTTTAATGGTCTCATCATAAGAAGACCTGTGCTCTGATGGATTAACCCACTCTGTCTTGATATGGATTTTAGTATCATCAGTTGTTTTATTGTGTAATAATTGAGGGCCTGACTCTTTTTCTAGATCCTCCTGTGACCTTTTATCAATTCCATGTACTTCTACATGGATCCGTTGCCTCTTGCTCGATGAAGAAGTTTCTGCAGTGTTAAAATTCTGTTTCAGTTTCACTGAGCTCAGCCTTGCACTCTCATGGCCTTTGTTAACTGAGGGCTGCTCATCAAAGCAGTCCATATCCTCAGACATGATCGACTCCAGTTCATCCATTGATATGTCTGCTTCCATCTCCTTCCTCTTTATGCTCCTCTGTTTCTCTTGGTTGGAGTGGGAGACCCTGTCTGACTCAGCCTGTGGCAGTCCTACAAAAAGATCCACTGCTGAATATGGGGACGCTGCTGCAGGGACTCTTTCTGACCCTGAGTATGCTTCTTTAGAGGAGTGCGGTTTTTGGAGTCTGGTCGATGAATCCAGTAAGGGTCGTTTGGGCTCTGGCATAACAGTAGAGAGCTCGTCATCCAAAGGCCTTGATGACAGGAAGAATCAAAGGGACAGATAAGGAAAGATGTTGAGAAGTGCGTGGGGGAAATCTCTGATTCTGAAAGTTAAATCTTTTGATCGTTGTCAGTCTAAAGTAATTTAATAGCCATGGAGTACATCAGTTGTGTAACTCATATATCAAACCACTATTTGGACCTATAAGAGCAGACATTTACCTTTTCTTGTTCACCGTTTGAAAAAAGTTGGTCAGCGTTGATTGTTTCTGTGGGGAAACTTGTGGAGAGACTTTTTGATTCTGTGGAGATTGTTTCTGTAGGAGTGTCTTTGTGCCACCGTTGGTCCTTGGAAAGGATGTCTGGGACCACACACCACCATTACCTGTGCCTGAAACTGTAAAAAACAAACAAACCCTCATTAATTTTATAAATAAAACAGCATTTTAGGATGTTAAATGATACATATATGTTAAGTAAAAGAAATGACGATATAAACATCTCTCATATCTGTCTGCTACACATTTACCCTGTTTGCTTTGCATCAGAGGAGACAGGTTTGTCCAAAGGGAGCAATAACTGCTCGTAATAACCTCTAAATCTCACTTATTGAGAAAGTATATGTTAAGTATCTACAGACCAAGTATGTTTCAAACAGTGTTTGGATATGTATTTAACAGCAAGGTGTGCTGTGTCCCAGCAGTCCATAAAATGTGTTAAAAGCAGATACAGAAGGTTACATTGTTGGGATGCACCAATCATTCACACTAGATTGGTAGTGGCATTGTTAGACGTTAGTTTATTGACAATTAATCATAAACTACCTGTAATAAAAAAACAGTAAAAAAACACTGAATTGAAAGGCTTCATGTGGGACGGATGATCACTGTTGTTTCTTGCATTTTCAAAAGCAAAACTATTTTGATGCCTCTGGAGAAATAATTTCCATTTATCAAGCTCAAAAAGTATTGCTAAAAATCCAAGTTTGATGCAATTAATGTGTTTGTTATTTTCTTGAGATTATTATTTTGGCCATTTTTGAGTTTTCTGATGGAACAATTGAAGACATATTTGGAGGAATGAGTCATGGGAGTGGGAATTAAGTAAAAGCTTTCACCAACTGATCAGATCCTTTGCATCTATCTTTAGTTCTTACTGAGATTTTGATTTTTCTATCAGTAAGAAAAATATTATGTAGATAAAGTCAGGCTCTGTGTTCTGTCTTTAAAACAATTTAATTGGTTTTGCTGATATTTCAAATTTGGCATAAGCACACCGAGTAATTGCATTAGTATAATTCAGTTACCTGTTGGTTTGGACTCAGTCCTCGCCCACTCCGGGTCTTTTTTCTGCAAAGAGTTGGACTCTGAACTCATCGTGTCATCCACAACATACTGAGAAGTCTTTTTCTGGGCTGCAGGTTTGGGTCCTCCGATCTGACCGCTTTGCTTCTTCTCAGGGGTCTCCCCTACTGCTGTCATCCCTGTGACTTCGCACAGCTCCATCCTGGTGAATGAATGATATGACACACATCAAACTGAGGCACTCTACAACAAAGAGTAAAAGACAAACTTCCGACAACTTTAAAAAATTGAAGGCAAGTGTTGTTTGGTGCCCATTGGTACCTTTGTGATGTCTCTGTGTTAGCTGCATAGGCTGTGATGTTCTGGGATGCTGCAGCTAACGCTGTCTCATCCACTGCTCCGACCTGTGACAAGGAAGCACTGGGAATCCTGGCTGCAATTTTTGGTGCGGACTCTGGAGTGCAAAAAAGAAAGAAAATCAAAAATCAAAATAGGGTTTTAAATTGAAAAAAGTAATCAGTTTTTCGTGTCTGGTTACCCACCCGAGTCTGGTATTTGACTAGACGGATTGCAGTAGCTGTCACAGGAAGCATAGATAGCAGCCAAACCAATTTCAGACTCAGTTATTACTCTTAGTCCATTTCTGTCATTGGGAAATAGAAAAAAAATGTGTTTAAGTCTTAATAAACCTTGAAATTGAAAAATTTGGGTAAATTACCAAAAAAAAAAACCCTTTTTTACAGCTTTTCAACTCAAACAACACAACTCTACCTTTGCACAATGCTCTTTACAGAGTTTGCCCACTGAACAGCAGAGGAGGAGAGCAGACTTTGGGAGCTGCCTGTTGTTGCATCAACCACACAGCTCTGAGGAGACTGCAGCAGATCACGGGGCAGAAGGCCCTCCTCCAACAGCTGACTTTTGCCACCTCCAAAACCCACTGCTGCACTCAAACGCTTCATCTGTAGACAGCATGAAAGAGATGTGGTTTAACATAGTTTTCTATAAAGTAAAACAGAGACACCCAGAGAGACTGTGTTCACTGTAACACTGTTAGCCCCAAGCAACTGAAGAATAAAAATGTAGTGAGCATTTCTCAGTCTGAAAAATATAGATTCTTTAAAATGTGTTCATGAGGTTAAAAGAAAGCTGCTGCTTGAATAATCCTTATAATTAAACTTTCTTTCCCCTGTACCGACACATAGTACTCACTACATAAAAGCCTTACTATATATGACTGGAAGACGGGATTCCATAAAGATACATAAATATTTCAGCTGCTGTGAAAGCATTTCCTTCAGCAGATATTCTATAATGTTGTATTACTCAGGTTCCCCTACACTGATCAGCCATAACATTATGACCACAAGTGGAGGTAAAGTGAACATCAGTGATCATCTCTCTACAAAGCACCCATCAGTGGGATGGATATGTTCAGCAGCAAAACAAAACAAAACAAAACAAAACAAAACAAAACAAAACAAAAACATTTTATCCTCAATGTTGATGTGCATAAAGCAGGAAATATGGAAATGAATGAAAGTAAGTGGCGTTGACTCAGTGGAAGCAATGGAAGAAAATGATATCCTAAGATTAATCAATGTGGGAAAATGTTCAAAAAGAATTTTTAAAAAAGGCCTATGAGCAAAAGAAACTGATGTTTGTACTATTTTGTTGACTAAAACAAGAAAGAAGAAACTAATCAGTTGGCTGTCTCTTAGTGAGGTTTTATAACCTGCCCTCTTCTGAACCTGAGCTCGGCTGTATGACGCATTTCTGTTACTTCACAGCATTGACACAAGGTGAGCTACAACATTATTATCTAACTACTACATCAGATACCAACAACTTATTTGTTTTCAAAAAGATGTTATTGCCACGGATATTTGTCTGTTTTATTTCATTTAATTGGATGCTTCTTTTGAGGGCTGATCTCTGTTAAAATGTTACAATAAAACATTGAGATGTGGTCCATTCTGATGGATGAAATTATCTGTGGCAGAAAAAGAAGAGTAAATACATGTACTGTGAAGTGACTGAAGTCACAAATCCACCTTATATTTAATGGCTTAAACAAATAACCTTGACTTTATCCCCTCAATAGTGAAAAGAATCATTAGCTGCTCTCCTTTGGAGTCATGAGTCTCCCAGAGGATCTCCAGTCTGCAGACTGCCTGGCAACTGACCATGAGTTCATAAACATAACACTCACAGGATCATGTGACTTTCCATTATCTTTACAGCTAATGACTGGAAAACAAGGGGGCAATTATGTGGCCTAAAAAAAGCTCTCACTTCTCTACCTCTCGTGTGGGTTGCTGACTGATAGAACAGGATGGCTGCTGAAAAATGACCACATTAAGCCTGCTTTTCTATGACCTGTTTTCAGAATGTGAAAACCATGTAAAGTTGTAGACAGAAGACAGATGTAGATGTACCTGTTTGGCACTGAGGAATACAAAAGTTTTTCCACAGAAAAGCTGTTTGCGAAGCGGAATTGCTCCGAGGTTGACTTTCTCTTTGTTTAAGCTGGGCTCATCAATCTCTGGGATGAAACTTCAAATTGAAAATGCAAAAACACTGATGTTAAATTACATTTAATTTTGATAGCTTTTAGTGTTCATTAATGTTTATTAAGACATTATGTGTTTTACCTCTCTGCTTTAGGAGGGGGAAGTTTCTGCTGAGCAGCTCTGTTAAGCTCTGAGAAGAACTCAGGCTTCACGATGGGACAGCAGCACAATAGAGCTGATATAGTCTAATGAAGAAAACAGGAAGCAAAAATATCAATGCATATTCAGCAACAAACACTTTATGATTAAAAGGGGTCCACAGCCTGGTCCAGACCTTAATGGTAACTTTAGCGGTGGGCATGACCAGGTGGGTACAGTCCTGGGTCCAGCTGTTGACCAGTTTCCCTCCTAAAGCCAATAGCACCTGAGAGAGGGATGCCTTGCCATCGTTGTCCAAACATGATGAGCAAACCGAGAGCTTCAAGTGGTCCACACTGTGGTGAAGCAATGAGAATGATGGAGGTTCATAACAGTCGTGAGACACAGTTCACTTTTTCTAACAATCAAGGAAGTTCAAGAGAAATTTAAAATAAAAAACAAGCTTCAGCTCTTTACCTGAATTTACTGTGAAAAACCCCAAATGTGACCTGGTCCCCTGACTTCAGGTTCACTGGTGTGTTCTCAGCCAAACGCTGATTGTTGACAAATGTGCCATATTTAGAGGTATCTTTCAAGATGAGGGTCTAAGAAAAAGTTTCACAGGAGAAAGTCATCAAAACATCCATCAGTCAACACACAACCTATGTTTCAGTTTTCTTCATAAATACTTTGAAGTTCACCTATGGTACATTACCATAGCTTTATGCACAGACTAAACAGACAGAATAAACTTGTGGTAGCAGGGAAGGTAAAGGTTTTATTGTACAATGATTTAATGACCTTTTGTACTTTTCAAGACATTATTGTATGTACAATAATTTTAGAGTGAACAACCTGACCTGCAGATCTTACCGTTTAATGTTTGATCATTTTTAAATTATTTTTAGGGATTTTTAGGCCTTTAATTGGAGAGTATAGAACAGTGGATAGAGCAGGAAACAGAGCATGAGTGGGTAATGTAGTGCAGGAATGGTGTCACAGGTTGGATTCCAACTCAGGCCACCCACTCGAGGGCTTGCCTCATGTGGTGCTGAACCAAGACCGTTTGGCTAAACTGAGGTCCGAGGTTAAATCAATTTATGTGATACTTCACAAATTCAGCACCTTCTGATGCAGATTTTGCCAGGGAATCTGGGTTGTGGAGTTTGTATGTTTGCAATAGCACCATCTACTGTACAGAAGTTATATTATGTAACAATTTTTTTGTGAGAACAATATTTGCATGCCCTGCCTCTTCCCCTGAGGATAAGCTCCAGCCACCCGCGACTCTGAACAGGATAAGCAGTATAGAAGATGAATGAATGAATGAATGAATGAATAAATATTTGCATGTCTACGTGGTTCAACTTTACACAAGTTGGGTGCTGTGGTCAAAGTAAAATCTTGATACACCTGCAAAATTTCAGTCGCATTTATATCCTGTCTAATTGTCACGTCAGTTTCTATTTCCTCTGACCTCTTGTGTAATTTTTGTTTTTAATAACCAGTTGCTTGTTTGTTAAAAAAATTCCCTTCAAAATCTACATATCAAAATTATACAGTCCTTACCAAAAACACAACACCATGGTACAACTTTTTTTTCCAGCATTTTGAAGACAGGCAATTGGCTCGTTCAGTAAAGGGCTATATAGCTTTCTGATGCTAGATGATAAATATAAATTTTTACCATCTTGAACATCTACGTCCTTCAGCTCTGAGATCACTCATCAGCTTTCATTATGTGTTAATGAGATTAGATGAATTTAGAGTTTGAATAATAAATAGTTCACTGTTTGAAAATGGCCTTGTTGTGATCATTCAATATGTTTGTCTAGCTCACCTGGTCTGTAACAGTGAGGTTGGCGTGAGCCCTGCTGATGGACTGATCGTTGTGAAGGAGGATGTCACAGTTCTTGCGTCCCACCACATATTCTTTGCCGGGGAGAAGATAGTGAGACTCACCTGATGGGTGACAGGTGTGGATGTTATAGATTGTTTTTTTACTGAGATCATAAACAGGCAATCTATCAATGGTTTTAGACACTCAAATGAAATCATGCAGATGTTTCAGAAATTAAGGGTTAATAGATGTTAATGAAGGTCCTCTAATGTTTCCTTTTTTAAAACATTGCTTGGGTCTCCATCACTGGCACCAGCCAGAGAGCTTTCTGTTTTTGTGGCCCCAAACTTGGGAATTCTCTGCCTCTGGACATCAGAACAGTAAGCTTGCTGGACATTTTAAAAGACAGCTGAAGACGTACCTTTTTAATATAGCATTTCATTGGAATATTTTTTTGAACTGTGGTCAGCGCTATTACTTATATCATGACATTTCAACATCATTTTTATTTTAATTAATTTTATTGCATCTGAAACCTTTTTAGTTAACTTTGATTCATTTTTAAATTCTTTTTATTTACCTTTTTTAAACTCACTTTAAAGCATTTCAGTTTTACTTATTATATCGTACTCTTTTACATTATCATACTGGTTTTATGGTATCTAGTTTTATGGGCTGCATATTTTATTGACTGAAAGATGCTATATACATACGAGTTTGAGTTTAAGTGTGCCAGTGTTAAATAAGTGAGTTTTACCATATACAGCAGCGGATCCATACTGAAAATATGACAACTAATTTGATTAAGATACACTTCAAGCAGCTCAACGACTGAAGTCCTTTCCTTGAGGACTTTAATAGTTATCATTGAAAAAACGGCGTTCTAAAACGACAATGTCATGTGTCTCAAACTAACTGCATCAAAATTCGCTGCCTCTTTAACAGTGTGGAGAAGTCTGTAAATGACTGAACATGAAAGTAACTTTCCAAAGTTTATTATCACTTTCTTACGATCGTTAATCACACATACAGGAACTCCACTCCTGAATATCTTATTAACCAACGTTACGACAGCACACACGAAGAAAGTGTAACTCAGTTAATCATCATCGGTTGTGTTTATCATGCTTCTGAATTCACAGAACAAACTTTAACCAATGCGTTGTCATTAACCAGCTAGCTCAGTTTAAAGCTAGCGTTACTTTTCGATGGAGACAGAAAATGAAGTTACCTTCAGACTGCTGGGGTGTCACTATCCACATTTTGCTATTTTTTCCCTACTTTTTCTCATTAAGTGCCCAGAGACTCATAAAAAGCAGCGTTTAATCTCGATAGTCATTAATAACTCTTATCAAAATAGTGGACACGGACAGTGCGCCATCGTTTGACGTAAAACCTGTGCGCCACGGAACCCCTTTCAAAATAAAGGTGGTTCAACCTTTTTCACTGTCTCTCTTCAAACACGAGTAAGTTCGGCTGTAGCCACTATACCTCAACTCCATCAGATTTCATGGTCAAATATTGCACTTTACTGTGTATTTATTTATTTTTTTTTTTTGCTTTAGTTTGCTTTACACATAGTTTCATGATTCTTATTAAAAACGTAAAAAATTAATCGATACTAATTATCAATCATTTTTAAAAACTGTACATTTTGTTTGCGATGATGATACTGATGGATTCTTATATGTTTTTGAATAAATAAATACTGTATTCCTAAACGGTGTTACTAGTGATGGGTACATGAGGCCTCATGAAGCGTTGCGGCACATTTCACAAACTGTATGATACTGTGTCGTTACTGTGTCACTGTGTCGCTCACTACTGACACCTGCTGGATATTAAACATCATTGTAGGCAACCTAGTTGAGAGACTCCACTGGAACACTGATTCATTTACCTAGTACAGTCATATTATTTATGTTATTATATTTTATATTGTAAATTTTATTATTTGATATTAAAATCTCAGTTTAAAATATACTTGAAATCTTTTATACATTCAATAAATAATGTGAACGTGTGTCTAAACGTGAAGGTGTTGTTAATAATGCAACCATGAGGAAATTGTAAAATGTCTTTATGCCTGTGTTTATTTTCAGTAGATTTATGACCTCTTCATTTTCATGCCTAGCTCTCTGATACCTCAGCATTGAGGTGTTTTGATGTACGACAGTATAGTCAAAAAATTGCAACATTTAACCTGCTGAAAATAAAAAGAATAACAAAAGTAAGAGTCACTTTTAAGTGAGTTTAAATTCTGATTGCTCAAGTGGAAACTGAGAGGAATCGGATTGACCAAGGAAATAAAAACATAAACCTTATTTGCCGATATAAGATCAAAATGTTTCCAGCCTCTGTGACAGGCGAAACAGCAGCTGTATCGGTCACATGACTTTCTGGTAGAGCGATACGCGCACCGAGCACCGATACTGGTCTTTGCTCAGTTAAAGAAGTAGGACTACAGCTGATGGATTTTTTATGTTTAAATTTATAATTAAATATAAATGTAAATAAATAGCGTTGAGCAAGGGAAGAGATAGTTATATTTTAAAGTAAAGTAAGTAAAAAACTTCAAAATAATGATTAATGAATCTGTCGAAGTAAACACCTCTTTTAAGACTAGAAGTGAATTTTTAACAGCTTTTTTCGCATCACTGCACTTCTTTCTCCCGGACCGTTTCACTGGAGTGTTGTATTGTAGCTGTTATTCCGACTCATTCCAGGAGGTGGTGGTAATTCACCTAAATCTGAGTGCCAACCCCATAGAGAAACAGCATTAGTGCCGTGCATTGTGGGAAACCGTATGCCAGGTAGACTGGTCCGACTCATACCCGAGAGGTTTTTCCGGATCAGTAGGACATCCGGGAATTTTTGGCATACTGTAGATTTTGCAAGTTTTGGCATACTGCCTTCTGAATACTGAATTTTAGCCACATCAGTAGACACTGCCCGTGCAATATGCGGTTTGGAAAACAGCCCAGGTGTCACGTTCGGCGTCGCTTTATAGTTGGGGGCGGGGAGTCATGTGGGGGAAAACAATCGCTGTGGGTCCCAAATCGCGTACTTCTGCACTTACATTCACTTTTTTAATTATTAAGTACGTTCACACTGATAGTATGGAAAAACACAGAGCACTTTGATCTCTCAGCTGGTGCACTTAAAACGGGCATAGCGTAGAGTGTGGAATAGTGCACACTTCTCACACTCAACGATCGCCATCTTGGCTACACAGAGGAAGGGGCGGGAACAGATCAAACGGTGCATTCAAAGAAACTGCATTATACTTATATTTTAATTTCAGACTTAAAAAAGGATAAATAAAACAGCACTTAATATTCATCACCAACATATATCAACAGCACAATTTGAAGTCAATGCAGAAAAACAGCCAAAATATGAGTTTTCAATATGTTTCATTCAGATGTAATAATTTATCTAACTCTCACTTTCTTTGTGATTTTGACAGACCTCCCATTCTCAGTTTATTGAACATAAAGTCAGCCTCACACATTGTAAATTTCCTCTAATCATCTGTTGTACTCAAAATATAGGATCATTGTCAGGCTTCCATTGCTGTCCTGAGACTGGTCTGAGACGACCTCGTCCCCAGAGGCAGGGGAGCTTATGATTGACCCTCATCACTGCAACACTTGTGCAAGAGTCAGGTTTACGAATGATCTCACACCAGTCAGGGTAGTCCACAGGTTGAGATCCACTGAAAGGATAAGCAGAGTTAGCGTTAGATCTTAAGCATAAAAATGAATAATTATGGTTGATTAACAGCTTAAATCAAACTCACTGTTCACAGCATCCTACTCCAAAAGGCTCCATGCAGACACACTGGTAACAGTCACTGGTTATCCAGCTCTCTCCTATAGCATACATCTTCCCCATGTTTTCACAGCTCCCTGAAAATTACATTTATCATTTTTAATAACATTGTTTGTTAGTTTTTACATCTGTAGATCAAGGAGTACAAGTATGAGTCAAACTTTTAGGACATACATAATGTTCCGAAAATCAACTAAATGTCAAAGCTAGATCAAATAGTAGCTATTAAAATATGATCATCAATTTCATAATGCATACTTTTTTTATTCTATATCCTTTCAGTTTATTTTTCTTTTTAAATCAGTTCGCAAGCAAACACAAGGTATTTACACACACACGCACACACATACACACGTTCGCACGCACGTACACACACACACACACACACACACACACACACACACACGCTGTACCTTTTGTGTTGAAGAAACACTCGCCACTGTTGTACACGGAAGAGCATGGTGCACTGGCACTCAGGAACAAGAGTAAAACTAAAAGCACCCGTCCTGCTGCCATTTCTGAGCAAAATAAAAGCAGTGGACTTTTCAAACAAAAACATTCAATTGACAAAATAAGAGAAGTTCCAGATTGCTTTTCTTACCTATTATAGAGTTCCCAATTTGTGGGGGGAAAAATCAAACTTTTCTTGTATTCTCTTTCAGTTCTTATTTAATTGGCTCCTCTTGCTTTCATTCACCCCTTATTCTTCCCTGTGTCCCTCTTTTCTGTCTTTCCTTGCCACCTCCTCAGTGTCTCTTGCTCTGATGTTCCCCCTCACTGTATTTATACTGAACGTCTAATCTCTGCTCTCATTTCTTTGTGGCTATTTATCCACTCTCATCCCCCCTCCTGCACCCACCTCCTCATTAATCACTATCCTAGATCTCCACACACATACAGCAGGCATACACACATGCAGGCATTATTATTACAATGTTTGTCAGTCCCCTCTTTTACTGCTCCTCAGAAATAGCCCTAAAGTATACAGTGTGCACTCTTTCAGATAACATTTACCTCACGGTTGGCTTTTTGGCTCTATCAATGGATCTCACTGGTGACACCAACCTTAGGACATCCAGCTGGTAGCCTGTTGTCCATCACAGGAGCTGCACGTGTTTGTACAAGAGT